>KV875264.1:74415-112729 GCA_001879505.1 Calonectria pseudoreteaudii | reverse complement strand
GTAGTAGTAGTAGTAGTAGTAGTAGTAGTAGTAGTAGTAGTAGTAGTAGTAGTGGTAGTGGTGGTAGTATAATGACAGTGAGAGTTTTGAAATTTCACAAAATATTACATCAGCCCAGCCTTCCAATAAGGATTCAAGGTCAACAGCAGCTACAACTTTTCTAGCCGGGAGTCAAGGTCAACGGCAGCAGCAGATTTGCAACAAGGGGTCAAGGTCAGCACGAGCTTTTTCTGTGGGCTTCTTTGAAGAGCCGTGGTATATACGTGGAAAGGGAGAGGCTCGCATCGGACTACCGGCATATTAATTCATGTTTCGTGAAATTTTCAATATGGCTGGATTTTACACGGAAACATCCTTCCTACCAATAGCGTCGGTCTCTAGCTCCTGATACCCACCGGCCACCACCATATCACCCCGCTCAATACTCAGACATTCGGCCTGACATTATTCACACTAACCAGCCCATGTGGTGATTGGTTTTCGTCGTTTGGACTTTTGTGACAGCCAATTTTCTGAAATAGATTCATTTTTATCGGTAAAATGGCTTGGATGGCTTGAAAGAGACGCAACCATCCGTGTTAAGGTAGGTGCAATGTAATCCGCGCTCCGATCAACTTCAGTCGAATTGGCTCAGTTAATTCAAGTCAAGTTAAATCGGCGGTTCCGCCCATTTAAGCAATTCGAGTTGGATATCTAATCGAATTAATTTATTTAAACTACTCGGCATATTTCTTTGATTGATCATTTACCCTAGATTTCGGTGTTTTTCGCGTCTTTTCGATGACGGTTGACTTCGCGTCGGATTAATAAAACTCCGACATACCGATGCAGTTGACTAGAGGCAGCCTTGATGGAGGTCAGCAATGTGGTATTTCATGGTAAGAGTTTTCTTTTTGATCAAATCATTTGAAATCATTTGAAATCATTTGAAATCATTTGAAATAGTAAAGCTGCCGGTAAAGAGCTCGTGCCTTGAGTAAATGCATGATGAGTTGTATTGGTAGGTTCAACGCGCACCTACCAATTGGAGTGTGGGATTTAGAAAAAAATGAATTTAGGACTAAAAAGAGGACTTGGATTTATTATTCTTTGAAGTAATAAATAAATCGCTATCAATCTCGTCTTATTATTTATTTCATTTTGCCATGCACTCTAGGTGATGGTGCGAAACATTTTTATGATGACGAGTGCTTAGTCACGTGATGATAACACGCGCCCTCCAAGATGAGGGGAAACTTCGATGAAGCTAGTCCGATTTTGGTCTTTGTTGGTGGCACCCAACACGATATCATGCTGGCTTATCCTCCATGATAGCCCCACGTGCGCTTCCAACGCAAAATTTCTGCCTTGGCGCGTTTTTGTATTCAGAATCCGGCAACAGCGACACGGCATCAAACCCCAAGACCTAGGTCTTTGCCTTAGCCGGAAACGTGGGCAGGAACGTCTAGTCGGCGCAGCCTTCCTGAATGACCAAATTGCCTCGCTTTTGCCACAGGAGTCATGGCTCACTCGACCGACAACCCAGCTAAGCCTCAACTCGTTGACAGTTTGCCCAAGCGTTTCAGTGGTATCAAATTCGGCATCCAGTGAGGGACAAACCAGTCACCCTGCGAAAGTTGTTTACCTCCTAACAGTTGAATAGGTCCAACCAAGACATCGCAAATCAGGCAGTTGTCGAAGTATCCAATCGACTGCTCTACGACATCGAAAACAACCGCGTCCCTTATCGCCATGGTCCCTTGGATACCGGATTGGTGAACAAACCTTGCCGAATTCTTGGATTTTCTCGACCGAGCTAACTAAAAACTTGATCTTAGGGCACATCGAGCAAACTTGGGAAATGTGCGACATGCCATGAGGCCCTTCAGGATTGCCATGGTCATTTTGGCTATGTGAAACTCCCGCTGCCGGCGTTTCATGTTGGATACTTGCGATTTATTATGAAGATTCTTCAAGACATTTGCAAGGTAAGATCTCTCCATGGTCCTTTTCTTGTCTTACATGAACATAATTTGGCTAACCCATTTGCAGGACTGTGGCCGTGTCCTGCTTGACGAACCCGATCGACAAAACTTCCTCAGAGAGTTGAGACGCCCGCAGTTGGATAATCTACGCCGAACTCAAATATCCAAAAGGATCAACGAACAATGCCGTAAGGCCAGAACATGCCCATACTGTAACTCTATCAACGGTCAAATTCGCAAAATTGGTGTTCTAAAACTTGTTCATGATAAGTTCTCATTCTTCAACAAATCCACATCAACGAAAAAGATTGCCCCTGAGAGTAAGATCAAGTTCGATGCATCATTCAATGAAGCTCGTCAGGCCAATCCCGAGATTGAAAAACATCTCCGCAAAGCAATGGAGGATCTGAATCCACTTAGGGTCCTTAATCTCTTTAAGAAGATCAGCGCACCTGACTGTGAGCTGTTGGGTTTGGACCCCACAGAAGGTCGACCAGAAATGTTTATCTGGCAGTTTGTTCCTGCGCCTCCAGTGTGTATTCGGCCATCAGTTGCACAAGAGAATGCTAGTAATGAAGATGATATTACTACCAAGTTAGCTGATATTGTCTGGGTTAGTGGTATGATCCGGATCGCACTGCAAAAAGGGACATCTCTTCAGACTATTATGGAGCAATGGGAGTATCTTCAAACCCAAATTGCAATGTATGTTAACAGCGATGTTCCTGGTTTACAACAGCCCGGATTTGGCAAGACAACAAGAGGGTTTTGTCAGCGCTTGAAAGGAAAACAAGGCCGATTTCGAGGGAACCTATCTGGCAAGCGAGTGGACTTTTCCGGTCGCACTGTTATCTCTCCAGACCCAAATCTTGGTGTGGATGAAGTAGCTGTTCCTCAACTAGTGGCTAAAAACTTAACATATCCAGAAAAGGTCCAATACCAGAATATCGAAAAATTACGACAATGCATTCGGAATGGACCCAATATTTGGCCAGGAGCTCAGCAAGTGCTCAAGCAGGATGAAGGAGGTTACAAAATATCTCTTAAATTTGGCAATCGAGAGGCTGTTGCACAGAACCTCAGGTTTGGCGATGTTGTCGAGCGTCACCTTGAAGATGGTGACATTGTCCTTTTCAATCGCCAACCATCGCTCCATAAACTTAGTATTATGAGCCATTTGGTCAAAGTTCGTCCATGGAGGACATTCCGACTAAATGAGTGTGTTTGCAACCCATATAATGCTGATTTTGACGGCGACGAGATGAATTTACATGTCCCACAAACAGAGGAAGCACGAGCTGAAGCTATTACTCTTATGGGAGTCAAGCACAACTTGACAACCCCCAAAAATGGCGAGCCAATCATTGCAGCAACACAAGACTTTATTACGGCTGCTTTTCTTATCAGTAGCAAAGATAACTTCTTTGATCGCAAAACATTTGCCTACATATGTATGCATATGATCGATGACCAAACACCTCTGGATCTCCCTCCTCCATCAATCATCAAGCCACAGGCGTTATGGACAGGAAAGCAAGTATTCAGCGTTCTCATGCGACCAAACAAGCAATGCCCGGTCAAAGTAAACCTTGATGCAAAATGCAGAACCTATAGTGCTATTCCTGGTCAAGCTCCTGATATGAGTCCGACTGATGGGTGGCTTGTGGTGCGGAACTCTGAGGTCATGTGCGGTCTTATGGACAAATCTACTGTTGGATCTGGGAAGAAGGATTCTATATTTTATGTTATCCTCCGTGATTTTGGACCTCAGGAAGCCATCAAAGCCATGAATCGGCTAGCGAAACTCTGCGCACGATATTTGGCAAACCGAGGCTTCTCTATTGGCATCATTGATGTTTTTCCAATTACCAGCGTGGCGCAGGCAAAAGAGGACATCGTATCTGTTGCTTATCAGAAATGCGATGAGCTCATTGAGCTGTTTAAGGCAGGGAAGCTGGAAAAGTCCCCTGGCTGTAGCATGGAACAGACACTGGAGAACTCCATCTCGGGTATCCTGAGCAAGGTGCGACAGCAAGCTGGATCTCATTGCATCAACACACTAAGCCGCAACAACGCCCCATTGGTCATGTCCAAGTCAGGCTCGAAAGGCTCAGAGATCAATGTTGCTCAAATGGTTGCTCTGGTTGGCCAACAGATCATCGGCGGTCAACGAGTGATGGACGGATTTCAAGACCGAAGCTTGCCCCATTTCCATAAAAACGCTAGACAGCCGCCCTCAAAAGGATTTGTCAAAAATAGCTTTTATAATGGTCTTTATCCTACTGAATTTCTCTTCCATGCTATGTCTGGCCGAGAGGGTTTGGTAGATACAGCTGTCAAAACAGCAGAAACAGGGTACATGTCACGCAGATTGATGAAGTCGTTAGAAGATATCTCTACCCAGTATGACAATACTGTGCGGACATCAACTGGAGGTATTGTTCAATTCCAGTATGGAGCCGATCGGCTTGATCCAGATGAAATGGAAGGCAATGATCAGCCAGTCAATTTCAAGCGTACGTGGACCCATGCGGAGACTGTCACATGGAACAACGATGAGCCATCCCTATCACCAAGCAAGATCAGAGCACTCTGCAACTCCATGCTTCACGACGAGCGCAAGCGACTTCCGCGCCATAGCCTTCTGGACAATAAAGACCTTGATTACGATGATGACACCTACCATGGCGTTGATGAACACGAGGGTGCTCGAAACTTCCTACGAGACATTGAAGCTCATGTCACGCAGCTGGCTGCAAAGCTCGAAGCGGTTCAGAAGCTGGCAGGCTTCCAAAACGAACAGACAACAGAGCAGACATCGCAGAACCATGCGGATCGGACCGCCAAGGTGTCCGCCTCGGCTCTCACTCTCTTCATCAAACTTTGTCTTCAGAAGTACATGAAGGCGCAGGTCGAACCCGGTCATGCTGTTGGAGCTGTCGGGGCGCAGTCTATTGGCGAGCCAGGTACGCAGATGACGTTGAAGACGTTTCACTTCGCCGGTGTGGCAGGTATGAGTATTACGCAAGGTGTCCCGCGAATCAAGGAGATTATCAATGCATCAAAGCTGATCAGCACACCTGTTATTACTTGTCCTCTGCTCAATGACCGTCAGATCGAGGCAGCAAAGGTCGTAAAAGGACGGATTGAGAAGACTTATTTGTCTGATATTCTTTGCTCATCTGAAGACGAATGGCGTGCCCAAGAAGGCAATATTTTGCTGAAAATCGATGTTGATGCGCTGACGAAGATGCATCTTGGCATTGACATGGTTCATATTGCCAATGCCATCTGCGGAGAGCGCAAACTTAAGATTCTACCGGACGATATAACAATCAACGGCGACACGATTGGAATCCGCATCAGAGACCCTGGAGAAATGGCAGCAAAACGACCGACCAGAACAACCAAAGCTGTAGCTGACGAAGGCAGTGACATGTTGGTGCGGGCCAACTTCCTCAGCAGAAGACTACCATCTGTCGCAATCTCTGGATACTTGGATGCTACCCGGGCTCTCATTGAGGCGTCAAACGAAAATGTATACCGAATAGTAGTAGAAGGCTATGGTCTTCAAGCGTGCATGGCTACCGATGGTGTGGTCGGCACAAAGGTTCGATCCAATAGTGTCATCGAGTGTAATGAGGTCCTCGGCATTGAAGCTGCAAGAAGCACAATTGCAGTGGAGATGAAGGAAGTGATGAAGGACATGAACATTGATCCCAGGCACATGCAGCTTCTAGCGGATGCCATGACGTTTAAGGGCGAGGTCCTTGGAATCACTCGATTTGGCCTCTCCAAAATGAGGGACAGTGTGCTCCATCTCGCCTCATTCGAGAAGACCCCTGACCATCTGTTTGATGCCGCGGCGGGAATGAAAGCTGACCAAATCGAGGGCGTAAGCGAGTCAATTATTATGGGCCAGTCCATGACTGTTGGTACTGGCGCGTTCAAGGTTGTCAGGCGGCTGGGCATCCAATCACACCAACTGGCCCCGAAGCCGACCTTATTCGAGGACGCCTGGAATGCCGAGATGAAGATCAAGGGGCAGAAAAGACAATAGAGGAACTGAGGGTAGTAAAAGATTACGGATTTTCATTATTCCCTGACTAACTTAGGTTGTTATGTGGATTTTGTAGACAGTTGATATCTGGAAGGCATGCATTTGCACAATGATCATCATATTGGTCATGGAATCTCCGCACATCTCCCCGATGAATGTAAATGCCTCCAAAGCCATTAGACCCGTCAAGTGTGACATATTACACGGTAGTGGCCGTTTCAATTCGTGTTAATTGGACATGTGTATGTGGCTTTTGTTTAGATTATTGACCAACTGTCGCGCCGCCATGCTCCCAATCATTGATGGCCATTTTCACCCACTTGAAGTGTTGTAAGCCCAATAATCTTATTCCGCTGCCTCATTTAATGATTTGCAGCTGCTCATCACCGAAGCACTTCGCTTCTCTTATCTCCAAATTCAGACCAAACTACTCAGACAACACACCGCATCGCATGAGACGCGCTATCTCATCATACCCATGACCGACATGGCTGAACCAATATGGCGAGGACCCACAATCTATATTGTTGTCATTCTCCTCTTTTTCTAACATCCATCGTCGCAGTAAAAGTGGCTAGTTATACCGGGCGGTTAATTGCAAGTTCGGGCGAGTTACCTAGAGAATAGGGCACCGAGGTTCGTAGCCTGATAAGCCACTGACCTTTTTACACTTCTCTCCGCTTATCTCAACCAATGAAAGCACTGAGCCTGCCAAAAACAATCTGAATATCCTGCTAGTGGGTGCCGCAAAATGGCGCTTTGTTACATGTAGCTCATTATCGCCGCTCTCAGCGGGCTTTCCGTGTGGGATTTGTCAAGCCCAAATACCACGTGCACTAGTCTTCCCATCGTGGGAGCTCTCCGACCGAGCCTACACACTATTCAATGTTCAATACCCCTAGTGTAATCACTTTGGCATGCTATTTCGGTCGGTTGGTCTTAGTATTGTCAGATTTTTCGCAGGAGATAAGGATGAACCTCTAAAGATAACACTTCATACGTCGCAGAGACTAGCGTAGGCTCGCTCTGCCACTCATTTGCTACCTGCGCTCGTTTCCATTGCTCTTATCAATAGAAATATCAAAGGCCACTTTCTTAGACCAGAACTCAAGGGATATAGAAGTGAAGACGGTCTTACACTTGAATTATTGCAGGTTGCAGCTAAGGCACAAGTGGGGACCAACAGGTTTGCTTCTTCTCATCTTTGTGACCAGAGTTAAGGAGCTACTTGTGGTCTCCAGCCTGGCGGCGTTCATATTTCACTCACCGAGAGAGTATCTCATCTTTGGAGAGGAGCTTCCTCTTGGCTTCTCATATCAGGGTGGTCCTTCACACAACCGAGGTGATGGAAATGTGCTAGTTTGCTTGTTGCAGTATAATATTGCGCTCCCGCACAGTTAGTTGTGGTCTACTGGATTTTGGGGTGTTATCACTTCCAGCAGAACCACTGCTTTCTCGCCAGAAGCACCCTTGATACCCACGCGGTCGACGGCCGCTTGCAAAGTCTCCAGTCCCTTGCCAAAAATTAAGGGCTTGGGCCAAGGACGAAAGGATCCGGATTGAAGAGCCTTTGGCAAGTAATCCACCCAGACGGCCTTTGCAACCTGGTTCAAGGTGATGGAAAGACTAAAAACATGCTTAACCTCGATACCCCTGGAAGGCACCGCGCCTCCAGGAACCACTGTAGCGATGAACTTGAAGCCATTCACTTTTTCGGCGAATTCCTGCACCAAGCCCGATGCCGCTGGGCCAACTGCATTGTATATTCCCGCCATCTCCTTGCCTTCCAACACTCCAAGAAGGTCGGCAACAACCGTGGAGCTCTTGTAGTCAAATATGTGACTCGCTCCCAGCGCCCTCATCATCTCAAAATGCTTTGGCGAGGAGGTGGTGAGGACTTCGTAACCAGCAGCCACGCCAAGCTGGATCGCATTCCCACCCACGCATGATGCGCCACCCCACACGAGCAGTACCTTTCCAGTTGGCTTTTGAGCAGGCTCAGTGGCCAGTTGCAAATTGAGAAAGTCGGGATTGAACAATCCCGCAGCAGCAGTGCAAAGACCCAGTGGGAAAGTGACGGCCTTGTCAAGCGAGATGGAGTCGGGAATGTGCACGGCTAGATCAGTTGAAATAACTGTGTAGGCCTGGAAACCCTTTTCCTCGTTTCGCTTGGTGAGGAAGCCAGCCGAGCAACCAGCTACACGGTCGCCGACTTTGAAACGGGTAACGTTGGGCCCAACACTGACAACTTCACCGGCAACATCTTCCCCAGGAATACATGGGTAGACGAGGACATTCTTGTGAACATCAGTGTTTTGCGCCTTGTAATCGACTGGATTGATGGCAAAAGCAATATTTTTTATGAGGATCTGATCGTCTGCTGGCACCCCAAGAGGAGCAGGTTTGATCTCGTAAGGGTATGCGTTGTGAGAGACAACCCAGGCGGCACTGTTGGTGAGCTGCATTGTTGTTACTGAGGGTTGGAATGGAGAAGGGCTTTTTGTGATTTTTATAGTCTCGGCACTTGGCAAGTTATGGTAAAAGGCAGGGAGCATGCGCAAACACATTCAAGAGAATTGAATGTGAGAAATAGAAATAGAGCTGGTTTTTCAAGAGAGAGGGAGAGGATAAGGAGGTTTATATACATTAGTATGCTGAGTCAATGTTGTAAAATAAATTCTTCTTCAGTCTGTAAGGAGTTGATATGCCATCACGGTAGCGTAGCGGAATAAAAATAGTGTCACCGAGCGCAAGGCTAACCAAAAAGGTTCACAAGTGTCTCCAGGATTTTGTTCCGTTGCATTGGGCCGTATGCGGGCTTCGATCATCGATGTCCCCGACTTGCAAAGTCATGCCGTGAGTTAACCACACCATCGCCATAACCCATGGCCTCGTGCATCTGCCAAGATTCCAAAGTAGAAAAAAGTATTCGGCCCACGCATGCACCTAGCATGCATCGTGTTCAGATCATAAGAGGCTTTGGTGGGGGGAGCGCAACGCTAACTGCAAAGGGAAACGCCCGAATTGACGGAATTTGGCGGGTTATCACCGAACGAGTGCCGTATTATTAATGGCAACAACTTGGGTTCCATCGTCAGCTGTTTTCATACCAGCTTCTATACCAGAACATTTTGGGTCGGTGAAAATTCGTTGCCGAGGGCATCAAGTCAACATCTGCCGCGGCAGTGGACTAAACGCAACATGGTTTTCCACGGGGTATCCAGAGGGTGCATTTCATGCAAAAAGCGCCGGAAAAAGGTTTGTCATCAATACGCTTCCCTGTTACATGCGGCGCATCAGCTCAGCTGACCAGAAACTTGAATGGTGCCAGTGCGACTTAGGTCGACCTGTTAGTACTAAACCTATGATATAATAATATTCCTTAAGCAAATTGATGAATTGTTTTAGGCATGCATGAGGTGTCTGAAAGCCAAACGCGCCTGCGCAGGTTATGAAGATGAAGCATTCTCGGCTTTCAGAGAATACAGGATACAAGGTACTACCCTCCCAGCACCATTCGTATCAACCGCTCGAAAATGTACGTTGCCGAGGCGAGGTCTAGCGCTCAGTACTCGGCTACTCCCAGAAGATGTCAGCCCTCCAGACATTCCTGACGCAACGAGAAGCGAGTTTGCCCTTCGAGCATTCTTTTATGACTTTTGCGTCATCGCCACCAATCCGACGCTTTCCAGCGGGTTTCTCTCTGAGCTCGAGCCAATAGCCCTTCGTCTTGGACCAAAGTCAAACCTCGCGAAAGCGTGCCAATCTGTGGCCCTTTACTGCCATGGAAGGCCGATGAATAGGCATCGTCTCAGGCGGGAAGCGGAGATGCTCCACCAGGAGCTCTTAGGTTCGCTGGCTCGGGCAATAGCGAACCCAGTCGCCACAAGATTTACCGAACTGAGACACATGGTTATGATGCTTGGTCTTTATGAGGTATATGCTCTTCATTTGCCGCCATGATTTTAAACTCAGATTAGTACTTGCTAATCACTTACACAGATTGCAGCTACTAATGTTATAGACCCCAGTTACCACAACATCCACGCCAACGGACTGGCTGCGCTTTTACACAGTCATCATTCACCACTACACCTAAAGGGTGCAAGGAAACACAGGGACTTTTCGAGACTCTTCTGCGCACCTGCTCTCACAGACCATGGGCAAAGCTTGGGGAATTTGATGACCGACCTAGACCTGTTGTGGGCAAAATACGAACGTTTGTCGCAATTGGATGACTACCGCGCGGCTAAAGATGAGTGTATTGAATTGAATGCGCGTTTTGCTGATTGGGAACGCTCCCGACCCTCGACCTTTAAGCCAGCCGTAGTCGCAACATCGGGTCCACGCGGGTTTGAATCGCCAATTCCAGTTTCCCACTGGCCGGGCCAGGTGCAGAGTTATTTTGACTTATGCGTTGCTGGTGTATGGAACATCGCCCGGGCAGCCAGACTATTGCTCATTACCTTGATCATGAAGTTGTCGAGCATTATTGAAGATGACATTACAGACAATTTAGTTGAGATAGGGCGTCTCTTGGTTGAAGATATTCTAGCATCAATCCCGTACCATCTTACAGATAACTTACATGCGTTTCTCAACGAACGAGCCACATCTGCCGACATCAAGAATCCTGGGAGGATACTGGGAGGTTTTCTTCTAATGCATCCACTTTATGTTGTTTCCAAAATGCCATTTATTTCTGAACAAATACGAGATTACTGTCGCAGATGCTTGCTATGGATCGGTTCAGATATGGGCATTGGGCAGGCTACTCTGTTAGCAAAGGTGCCAAATTGCGTTTCCACAAACGGTTTTATTGCTAACTTTTGTGCTTCAATAGGCTGATAAGATCGATAGAGAATATTTGGAGACTGGATGCATGATCATTTGGGTTGGGTTCCTTGGGTAGACCCGGCATCAAATATCGAGGTCATTAGCGTGAATAGACACGAAAGGGACGTGGCCAGTGAGAAATGACCAAAGAAACGCCTCGTGCGCCACATCAACATTAGCACATATTGAGCGGCATCAGCCTGTCTCAATTGGCTGATGCAAAACTAAACGTCTTGAATTTAATGACTCACTATTCCACGATTTCACTTCTCGCTACCGAGACACCTCATCCTACCTACGGGAGAAGCTAAAAGCTAGCCGATAAGATGCTGCCAAGTTTCTCATGGAGCAAGCCCTGCAATAGAAATAAAACGGCTGAGCATTCGCAAACGCCGAACTCAGCCAACCTGACGGTCGCTTTCGCAGCTACATTGGACCGAACGAGACCTGCCGAAACCGCAATCCTTCTATATGCTAGGATGAGCAACGGGAGGCTCGGGTGCAGCTTCAAATCCAGCACTGACGAGGCTGATCCAAAGAGCAAGGCCTTCAAGGCGCAGAAAGAGTGCAGTCACGACCTGGTCGTCTCGTCAGATCTGGCTGCTGCCGAATTTAACGGCATCAACCATGTGATGGCAGTGACCCCAAACCAAGTTGACGATTCGCTCATCAACCTAAGCTTTGTTGCGCCGTCATCTAGTATCCTGCTCTTTATGTATGCTCGCTTCAGAAAACTCGCTGCGTGTGCATCTGATGACGGTAAGGGCGCTTGGGCGTACTTTCTCGAAGGGCCTAGCACCGGGCCAATATATCTGATGGAATACGATTTCACCACCGAGCACAGACAACAATCCTTTCTTCAGGAAAATGTGGATGAAAATACGTCATTAGCTGCCTGGTGCGACCCCAGCACCCAAGACCGTTTCATCCTGTACCAGATGGCAGATCACACGGAATTAGTCGAGTTTAATGTCGCCGAAAGAACCAGTAAGTGATATATATAGCAGCCTTCCAAGGGATTGGTTAAAGCAGATTAATAGTATTCTACAGATAACACAATATTGACTTCGGCCAATGCCAGAAGTGCGACATCGATTGCAGCGGCATGGTTTGAAGGCAAGACGTACGCTTACTACGTTGATATGAGCGACAATCTCTGTCGGATTATGAAAAGCGATGGGGTATGGGGCAGTTCTGAAATCGTCGCTGATAGTGCCAAGGTTGGTGCTAGCCAGGTGACCGTCGTCACGGCTAATAGGATTAACCACGTCTTTTATTTGCCCAAAGACGCGGGGAATGATGTCACACATGTCAGGGATTATGTGCAATGAGCAATATATTATTATATAGGTATAGATGACGTGAATAGTTTGGGAACTTCCAGATGGAAACATGGGTTAGACGTTTCCCCAATACTTCTCGATCACGCGCTTTCTTCTCGCGTGCTTCCTAGAACCGAATTCCAACACAAACCAGCATCCTCATCACCTCCACTCCCGCTATCCTCGTCCTCGTCCGTGTAATGACCATCACTAGCGCACCGTTCCCAATCGGTGCGGCCGGTAGTCCAGTCAAAGTAGCACCAGGAGCCAAGCCTCGCCTCGCACTCTATCCCAGACTGCTTGAAGCGCTCCATCAATCTCCCACCAGGGACAAGTTCTTCTGGCTTGTTGAGCGATGAGCCGAGGGGAAACCCGTACAGGTATGCCTCCCGCAGCTCCGGAAATTCATCCTTGTCGAACACAAGGCCCTCAATCATTTCCACCACGGCCTTTTCACCAAGGCCTTCTTTGTCAGCGCGCATAAATCTTGGCGAGTCCCACGTGTTCCTCTCTATTGATACCGCACCGGGTCTGTCCTCGAGCACAAGTGTTCGAAGCGTCTTGCTGCAGCTCTCTAGTATCCTCTTCCAATCAGAAAGGCTCGCCTGCTCGGCCTGTGCAGACCAAGAGTATTCTACATAGCGTCCAAACCGTATCGTAGGTCGGCAGAAGTACAAGTGCCTCAACCTAGGTAAAAAGAGCTCTTCACCATCATTTTCGGTGGGAAGGAAACCCCCCAGCGGCCGTGGAATGTGCCAGTCCTCGGCAGAGCTCTCGAGTCCTAGCGGCAAGTCACCTCGATGCGAGTTTAGCATACCGAGATTGTCTTCAGGGAGAGGCTGGAAGTAACGCTGGGAAAGAGGTCGGTCCAGCATACCGAGCCCCAAACGCTCGATGGTAGGACCGCATTTGAAAACCACCCACTTCGCGACGGAGCGCGGTATGTAGCCAAAGAGCTTTGCGTACCGGAGATTGGGGATAGGGGGTTGGACGATTTCCGGCGCGAACTTTTCCTGGTCCGAGGTCCGCCAGTAGGTGCAGTCAATTTCGAGCGAGGTGAGGTTGACAAAGTTGGGCAACAGTCGCCAGAAGCGGATGCTGTGTTCGGCTCCGACGATGCCGCATAGGCTCTTGACGTGAGACATGAGCTCTGTTGCCCGTGCATCACGGCCGTGTATGCCAAGTCGAAGAACTTGAAACAGCTTCCATCCAGTTCCACCCGTATTCGATTCATGCTTCTCCGGGGACATGAACGGCGGTGGCACGTCCAGTTCCTGGTCACTCAGATGATATCCTTTGGAGTGAAACTCGACATGGCACCAAATCAGGGGGATCAGGAGCGAGTGCAGGTGCTTGCACGTGTAAGCCAGCTCGCATTGGTCGCGCGTTGACAGCTTGTCGGCGACATTGAGGATTATTTCATTAGGAACAGATACGAAATTCATTGCCGCAGCTGTCGCCCGTTCAATCAGCTGAGGTTTGCTCGCTGACAGTTGATCTCACCACGATGACGGTGCTAGATGAAGTGGTCGCGTTGGCTCCACTTATCTGGGCCCCGTCGATTGGTTGGCCAGCTGCTAGTGAGACGGACATTGGTTCACCCGGGCCATATTAGCCTGAGTGGGTGTGGTTGCACAGGAATGAGGCGCACTTCACGTAGGGTTCGACTATATTGGGCATGACATATAAATGATATATTTGGGTCCGTATCCAGTACTAATTAAGTGTTCTACTAGCCATCACGTAGAATGAGCCATTTAAATGGAGAGACCGAAGATGGCACCAAGGTTTCCACCAAGGCCGCCGCTGAGAGAACCGAAAACGCTGCCGAGCAGCGAGGTGAAGGCACCCGCACCAAAGCCGCTGACAAGGCCGGAGATACCCTTAACGATGCCGGGAACGAGACCAGAGCAGAGGCCGGTAAGAGTGACGAGGAGCTTTCCGAGAACACCGAAGACGGCGGTGATCTTGGCCTTGACATCGCCGTCGAGGCCGATGCCACCGACGAGGCTCTTGAGGCTGCCGAGGACGGTGGTGCAGATCTCGACAGCAACGTTGACAAAGGCAGTGATCTCGGCCTCGCCGGTGATGTTGATGCCGCCGGCGCCAGTGATGTTGGCATTGAGTCCGCTGATCAGGGTCTCAAGCTGGCCAAGGAAGGGAAGAGCTGCGCTGGCACCGGCACCGGCAGAGAGACCTCCGCTGCTGACCTTGCCGAGAACGCCCTCTGTGAGTTGTTAGCGTTGAACTAGAGTAGATGAGGAATCTGAGTGTGCACTTACCAAGAGATCCGGTGAGGTCCTTGAGAGGAGAGAGACCACCAGTGAGAGCACCGAGGAGGTCGGCGTTGCCAGACAAGCCGCCAGAAACACCGGCGCCAGCGGAAGCACCGCCGGAAGCACCACCGCCAAGAATGCTGCCAATTGATCCAAGGCCAGAACCGGAGCCGGAGCCGGAGCCGGAACCGGAGCCGGAACCGCTTCCTCCGAGGATGCCACCCAGACCGCCGGAAGCACCAGCGTTGCCAGAGGCAGAGCCAGAACCGCTTCCGCCGAGGATGCCGCCAAGGCCACCGCTGCCGCTGCCGCTGCCAGAGCCGCTTCCGCCGAGGATGCCACCAAGGCCACCCGAAGCACCACCGCTGCCGCTGCCGGAGCCGCCGAGGATGCCACCAAGACCGCCGCTGCCGCTGCCAGAAGCACCACCGGAGCCGCTACCAGAAGCGCCACCAGAGCCGCTGCCAGAAGCGCCGCCAGTGCCACCAACGCCAGAGGAGTCACCTCCAGAGACGACGCCGGTGGGAGTAGCAATGGGAGTGTAAGCCCAGGTGGTGCTGGTGCTGTAGATGATGTTGTTCTCGGGACTGTCTGCCGATGAGTCGCCGCCACTGCTGGCGCCACTTCCGCCGCCAGGGAGGTCATAGCTTCTGGCCTCGAGGTTGTTGTCCAACATAGGAGCAGCAAAGACGGACGAGGCCAGAGCCACAGCGAGGAAGGCAGTCTTCATAGTGAAGGTTGTAAAGAAGTGAAGATATTGTTTTTTAAAGAGTGAAAATTAATGGGAAGCTGTCAAAGCTTGTGTTGTAGAAAAGAATGTGATGAAGTTGATGAGGATGAGAGACACAGAAAAAAAAACTTCTAGATCCGACGAGAATTGGTTCCTGTATATAGTCGTTTTCGACTCGTACCTTTCCCGCCGCCATCATCGTCCCTTTCAACATCATGACCCGTCAAGTGTCCGAGCCCTGTCCGAGCAAAGTCCTGTGCATAATAACGTTTGAGGTTGACAGGCTGCCACACATGTGCCAGCAAGCCCCGAGTCTGTGCTCTTTCAGCCTGCCCGTCGATTTGCATAGAGCCGCCGTCAGGTGTTGAGGTCGACCTTTGCCATTTGGTCCCTAGCGTGAGTTTCATCCCATGCCATCTCATTTTATCGGCGAGACCAAGCCCCCCCGGGTCATGGCGCATCGCATTCGGTCGCTTTTACGAGCAATCTTATTCCTTATTCCTAGAGGTCAGACTCGATGTCGATGCGCTCACTCAAAATTCATGCATCGCAATTTTAAATCCAATCCTAATCGCTCCTCTTCATCTTTTTCCTTCTAGACATACCACAGAACATAATCGCAGTAATGGTCCATTTCGTTGGTCGAGGTTGCACTAAGAAATATAGCCTAGACACCATACCAAAAAGAAAACAGCGTGCACAGACCAGTGACCCTGAAATCGGTGACGATCAGACCAGCACCCTAATTAGTTGCGATCCACTTTGGCGGATAAAAGGTTCAGTCATGGTTGGTAGCATTAGCCCCCTCTCGCCATGCCTGACAACTGGAGGCCTGCACAATAGCTGTTACCACTATCGCGCAAAATTATGCAATACATCACTAGAAGGGGTCGAGAACATTTGCATAATACATGTAGTGTAGAACAATAATAATCATGAAAGCATCAAAGTTTTATGTCTGATCACAGATATAGGGTAACAGTTGCAGATTTTGACAAGGACACAATGAGGAACCATCAGCCATGAAGAACATTCAAGGTTCAAGCATAGTCAGTATGCACTGAGATCAAGAAGCAAACATTTAATTTTAGTCACTAATAATAATCCATGAAGCCTGTTTTCACAACAGATCGGGGCCGACGGAAGAAGTGCAGGTATAGATCGGGAATGCTGCGTATGGACCTGGGAGAGTAGAGCTGGGATTTTTTGCAAGGCTGCGAGCAGACCCAGTGTTCAGTCAACATCTACTCCATTTAGTCCGGCTACTTCGGGAAACCTATCCAGGATTGCTCTCCACCTGGTGGTTTGAGGTAGAGAGCTACAAGATTTGGTTCTGATCGATTTGGCTTAGTCTTGCCCCAGTCAGTGCGAACCGCTGGGGCCACCATCCACGATGAACAGGGATTAAGCCCAGACGTTGGCACGGTTGAAACAACTCGGCCATGCCTGGAGGGGAATAACGGAAACAGAATTCAGGACCACCCGATACGGTTTGAAGATGAATGTGCCCTGACTAAGTACGGCAATAACAACCATCCACTTTTCCACTTTTTCATCCCCACTGCTCGTCGCCATTTGCCCCTGGGGCGTGCACAGGGCAATGAACCACGGGCTAGCCAATGATTTCAAGGTCCGAGCCATAAGGTAGAAACAGGGTTTTTAAGCTGAGAGGCGGGTTCTAGACGTGAACAGGCGTGTCAAGTATGATGTTCTTTCTGCCTGTGACCAAGGACACGGGGCAGCTCTACTACAGCTCAATCTCTTTTTTCCTTTCTTTTTTTTCCCCTCTACCAGCTGACTTGAGGCCAACATGACTCGAATTTTCTCTTACTCTTTTCTCAGATGTTGTTTGTTGGGTTCGAGGTGAATGGGTCCACATCCCTGCCGAACGGTAGTGGTTTGAATCTGCCCACCACCCTAGGACATGGTGGAACATGCAGGGTCTGGCTGCGTGCGATTCCGGCCAGCTAAGAATAGCTACCCCCTGGTTCTCACTAAACCTAGCCACAAGAAAGATGCACTCTCCGCCGAAGCACCTGGACAGGGTATACGGCAAATTTCTTAGTGTGCGCTACGGAATGAACAGCCGGTTGAGTGGTCGAGGTAAGCTATCCGCACAGGGTTTTTACTTAGCCACAGGACAGCCTCCTCTTGAAAGTGGTGGTGGCTTATGACATCAGACACTTCTTGTTAACTCCTAAACCTTGAAGTGCAGCTTGGTACTTTGATTTACACGGGTGTTTGTATGGGATAGAATAAGCGCCCTCCTCTCAACCAGAGTAGCGTGATCTCCAAGCAAATTGCAACACTTGGGTATTGCAGCCAGAAATTCTGTCCAAATGGTAGAGTGAAATCGAATCGGTTCGCGCCCTTACTGAGAAGTAATTTGGATGCGTTTAGGTTTACATCGTGCTGAGTCGATTTGGTCCAATGTTCCTTGTAGCACGCAAGCAGAGATGGAACACCAGCAGGTTGGATTTGACGCACAAGTACGGTGATCCAACCAACCTTTCGGTGACGTAGAATTGTAGATCATTGCTAAAATATGGCCAAGAAAACGCGTGCACAGTATAACTTACAAAAAAATATTGTGTTACAGAACAACATGTTTCACAGAAATCCCTGATTTTCTTGTACATCTGCTATACCAATCGTTTTCAACCACTTCACACCCCCCAATCAAATTACGAGACAAATATTGTTCTTGTCGATTAAGCCCCTAAATAGCCTCAGAGTAAGCATCCAAGGCAGAATTCTGTCCTTAATCTTACGATCATCCCGCACTTTTTGTGCCCAAACTTGTGAAAGGTTGGTGGTACCCTGCCTGCAACGCCAACGGGTGGTCACTTAGCCCTACAGGGTAGGCGGTCTCTTGCTGCAGGGGCTGGCAGCTTCGGTCCGAGGTCACGTTGCTAGTCAGCAGAGGTGCGGCTTCGTTTCCCGCACCTCTGATACCGCGCATCTTAGCTCCGCACTCTGTTCTCGTGCGTCACAGTACTACACATATTGTCTCCACCATAAAAGAACAAGTATATCTAATGTGTCTCAACAAGTGCAAACAAGTTGCTCGCAATTCATTGCTCGAACCACCATCACTTCTCTTATCTTTCATCTTTGAAGTCCATTAATTCATTTATTCCAATGTCACCAATCTCAACCGGCGATATGGCAGACAATCCTTCAACCGCTGCCCCCCGCCATATTGCCCCGAATAACCTTCTTTCACTTGCTGCCCAGGGAAGAGCCTGCACCGCTTTCGGTGTCAAAATCATTTCTGGAGGTGAAGTTGTCCAAATTGCCAAGGCTTGTGGTTATGATTCTCTTTTCATCGACCTCGAGCACACCACTCTTACAATTCGTGATGCTGGCCAGCTATGCCTGACGGCTAACTCGGCCGGGATCACTCCTTTTGTGAGAGTACCTCATGAGTGTGGTCTGGGCTTCATGCAGAAGGTCTTGGATGGCGGGGCTATGGGAATCATTGTCCCCCATATTCACACAGTTGGTTCGTGCTACTTAATATGCATCTCCGAAATAGCTTATTCAGAAGACTAATGTGAAGAATAGACGATGCTCGCCGCGTCATCAATGTGGCAAAGTATGCGCCGTTAGGCCATCGCTCTATCAGCGCTGGTTTCTCACATTTCGAATACGCACCTTTGGATACTCCAACAGTTCAAAGCGAGATGAACGCGTTTGGGTCGACTGTCTTCATCATGGTAGAGACCGCGGACGCACTGAATGTCGTGGATGAGATTGCAGGACTCCCAGGATGCGATGTTCTCCTTGTAGGATCGAATGATCTTGCCAGCGAGATCGGTACGCTAGGTGATTGGGATCATCCTAAATTCATTGATGCTCTGCAAACTGTTGGCGCTGCGGCCAAGAAACATGGAAAGCTCATGGGTATTGCAGGTCTGTATCATCGTCCTGATATTTTGTCAAAGGTCATTCACGAGTTCGGTGCCAAATGGATCGTCGGAGGACAGGACGCGGGGCTCTTGCTCGGCGCTGGTCACGCCAATGCGAAACTACTTAAAGGTATCATGGCCAAGGATAGTTAAAAAAAAATTAAATTGATACTGTAACCTTATTCCTTTTACCAAAGAGCCCATAGTTTCGAAACTCTCCGTGATCTAAGACCAACCAAGTCTTCCATCTATTCACTCGCAAAGTCTAAGCATTCTGGCTGCTCCGAGAACCTTAGATAACACATTTAATGCGCAGCTCAAACGGTACATCGGAATATCCTCATAGTGTTTGAAGATCAAGGCTGTCTTTTTTCTCAAGTTGATTAACGTGTGGCAAAGTTTATCACCTAGAGACGACACGTCCCAGCTACAGCGTGAACGCAGCGTGTCATAATAATTGGCGAGATTTATGTTACAATACAAGATACCACTCGTCTCGTGTTGAGCACCCAAGATGCAATAAATCATTAGACCTATCCCCATAACAAATAAACCATGATGCTTATAATGACCCTTTGAAAGAAGTCGCTGGATTGATTATATTGTTTGGAACCATTTTCTCTCACTGAAGACTGAACGAATGTTTTAACATCAATTACCCGTGGTACAATAGATCATCATGTTAATGTGTACGTAAGGTTCCGAGAAGTTAGTAAGTATACCTAAAGCCTCGGTCTTGAAGTTCTGTCAAGTCCGAATCAACAGCAAGACCAGCCGCAGTATCCTCATCGTTAGATTCAGCCTTGGCATCCCTCTTCTTGTTAGACCGTTTGGCCGTCACGTAGTGTACCATCAGCGTAATGATGAGGCACCCAAAGCTAACGATACTGGTGATACAACCTTTTGAGTAGCGGGGAGCATCCTTCTTTTGCCATAGCTGAGGTCCAACAATGCAGCCCACGCAGTAGAAAACGAAGAATATGGCGCTCACCACAGACTTCTTGGTGTTTCCTTTCACGTTAGACGCCATGAGGCCTACCACCTGGCCAAGTGGAGGTGCTGTACTTCCAGCTAGCCAAGTACTCGCCACAATACCCCATGAGTTGTGACTGGGGAGCAGTAGAAGTAACAAACTGCCCATCATGGGCACAAGGGCTAGAAAAACACCGAAGAAACATCGTGCATTAGGCACGAACATAGGTCCAAGCCCACCAATCCAGACCAGTATGAATGCCACAACGCCGCTGGGAAGACCAACGAGCATCGTCTTGAACTTGCTGTATCCGAAGCCATTGATAACTAAAGAGGAAAACTGTGAGGTGTCAGCATACAGACTTGTGTCTATTGGTTAGGGGCCGCACCTTGACAATTGGTGTCGGAATCGTGATGAAGAGACCCATCAGAGCATAAAGTGCCGTGTGTGGATCAGTAAAGGCCTCCTTGACTTGGTCCCAGTCGAAGTGAGCTCGATCTCGTGTAGCTCGGTCAAGAGCAAGACGAGCAGTAGCGACTTCGCATTCGCGTTCGTTCAGAAACCAAGCCGTGGTCGTATTTTTCGGCATGAACGAGATAAAAGCAATTCCGGCAGCCACCGTAAGGCCACCGCATACAATGAACATGACTTGCCAGGTGGCAATAGCATGTTCCTTGGATCCGATCCCGTACATCATCAACCCACCAACAATCTGCGAGACTCCAAACATGAAGACCCAAGTCCTTTGCGACGTTAATATAATCCTGAGTCCATCAAGGTGTAGGCGAGTATGCTATACTTACGAGATCCTGATGAGATGTTCACTGCGCTTATACCAATTGCTGGTAATGATCATAAATGAGGGCGCCACAGCGCCTCTGTGAATCCAAGCAGGAAACGGGGAGCTCCCAAGCTGGCGAATCCTTGCGAAGCACCCAGACACATTTCAACGCTTCCCCAAAGAATACTGGATCGAACAAGCACTGGTGAGCTATGTTTAGATATCGTGCTTGATGACTCCTCACTTACATTGTTACGCCAACAAAGGTTATGATGGGTAGGCGACTCATTAAATAAGCTGCCGGATATTCTGAACAAAGCTGCCCGAAATAGAAAAGCGAGATGGACCAAGAAAACTCAGTTCCACTGAGCTCCAGATCTTCTGAGAGCCCAAAGACAGCAGCATAGTTGATGCCCTGTTTGTCCAAGTCTAGTGAAAAATACCAGTCAGCAGGGTAACTTACAACAGCGCTGCGTCGCTTGCAAAGCTTACACTGAAAGAAGTACACGATCGTCATCAACGGCATGATAACCCTGTCGAGCTTTTTGACAACTTGCTTCTCCTCTATGGGATCTATGTGCAAGTCCGCAGGCGCGTTGACGTCCTCCTTCATTTCAACCTCATCCGACATCTTTTCCATGATGCCTGAAGTAGAAGATATTGCGGCGTGGGGGTTGTATGATGAAGGAGAATAAAACGATGATGGACCGACACCGGTGTTGCTTTTTGGCCAGAATAAGTTGGAAGACGAGGATCTTTTGTTTCGTGGGATGGGTCGGTCGTATAAATAAACACCAAGCAGACAATAAACGATGCCATGTGGTGTCGTAGACCTCCACCCTGGTCCGTCAACTTGCAGAACACACCAAAAGCATTGCCTTTGTGCGTTATGATTGGTTCAAACGATCACGTGATGAATCTGGAGTGGATAACATAGGCTTGTTTCCCCCGCATCAACCCCAGGAAATTCACCCACCAGCTGCAATCTCCACAAGTGGGGAATAGTGTCATAGTGTGGGCACCGCGGATGTCGAAGCCGCTGTTCCACCAACAATTCTCCCTAACCTCGGTAACCGAGTCCGCTCAAGGGTGGCTGGACCTTAGATCACGGTCAGGGGAGCCGCAGCTATTGTTATGCGCTCGGCTATCCGAACACACTCTGCTCACATAACCGTGACCGTTTGATGGGAGACACTGGGTCAGATGGGGGAGAATGTTCGCCCAGAAGGGCTATCAATTGCGCCGTTCGCAACGCAATAGAAATATTTCGTAAAATCCATCTTTTGAGCCGACAATTTTTCCAAACCACCAAACAAAATCTCCAAATAGATTTGGTTGTTTTAATAATTGCTCTTTCTCTTTATCCTTTTTTGGAATCTACTCGCCACATACTCGTCCTCCATAATGGCACCTTCCATAATAGAACCGACCGAGTACAGCAACGGTGCCAGGCCTGCGGCTTCAAAGGCTAAGCCCACCATGTATCTATTGGAGAAGTTCCCAGAGGCTTCGGTACGACATTGCCAGAGTCTGTTCACTACCATCTTGCCCGATGACCCAGAAGTTGAGAACTGGTGTGAAAATGCCGATGCTATTCTTGTCAGAGAAAAAACCATCAGTGCTGAAAAGATAGCCTCAGCTCGCAAGCTGCGTGCGATTGGAAAGCAGGGAACAGGTATCGACATCATTGATGCCCAGGCCTCCAATGAACGTGGCATTCGCATTTGCAATACGCCAGGTGTCAATGCACAATCTGTTGCTGAGCTTGTGCTTTCTCTGACTATGGCGGTTGCGCGACAGCTACGAACCATCTCCGTCAACCAAGCAGCTGGTTTAGAAGTGAGAAAGGAGCATTATTTGGGACGAATGTTGACAGATAAGACAATCGGCATTTTGGGTATGGGAGCCATCGGCAGCGCCGTGGCCAAGATGTTTCGAGGCGCCTTCGGTGCACGAGTCATTGCCTTCGACCCCTTTGCCCCAAACAGTGCCTGGAGCCACATTGAGCATACCAGAGTGCAAGAGATCAACGAAATGCTCCCTCTTGTGGACGTATTGACCCTGCACGTGCCGCTCAATGACCACACACGTGGTTTGATCGGAACAGAGGAACTGGCAGCTATGAAGGACGATGCAATTCTAATCAATGTCTCTCGTGGGGGCATTGTAGATGAAGTAGCCTTGCTCGAGGAGCTCGAATCAGGGCGACTGTTTGGTGTCGGCCTTGACTGCCACGAGGAGGAACCGCCCACCTTGAAGAGATATGAAGCTTTATGGAGGACCGGCCGGGTAGTCAGCACTCCCCATATTGGCGCGACCACAAAGGAAACAGTGGTCAAAACAGCTTCAACTGCCATCGATAACGTTTATAACTACTTAAACGGGACTACTAAGGATTGATTGCGAATATTGACGCAATACATTCTGATACGTTTCCTGGGTCCCTCCATCTCCTCGCTTTTGTTTGCATGAATCATTCGAGATCGATTTTCTTCCGAGGTTCCAACCTGTACATTTCAAGGAGGCGAACCTTGGCCATGGCTTGTGAGTTAGAACTTTTATATCTAAAAACTTACTAGTCTGAAGATGTGATGTCTTGGGTTGTGAAGCGGAGAATATCTCCTGCTAGGTTATTATGTAGAGCGGAGTTTCTAGCTGGCTGTTATAAACAGTTTTATTACAAGCTACCTTCAAATCGTTATCTGTGACAAATGCAATTCTCTTTGTTTTAGGAGTTTGTGAGCTCGTAACTTTGCCTGTGTACCGGTACAAATAGCTTTATGCAACAAGAATTTTACACAATCAGCCGCTGGAGGAATCCCAGCAGCTCATTCCGACTGCCAGAACGCGTGGTGCATCGATTTTGAATGGTCTGATCTATGGTGGAGGTAAAGATACGTTACTCTATCCAATTCATGTGACAATATCCTTTGAACCCCTGGATTCTCATGGCCCACATATGCCCTGACAAGTTCTGTGGTTACCCCAGAAATGTGTTGGTGGCGGGTGGCGGTGTAAGGTTGATCCGTGCGGGGTTCCTTCCGAGTAATGGCGTGGCTCTATTCCTGACGCGTCTCAACGTCTGATGAGAACCATCAAGCAGATGCTTTGACTAATTGTCTTCGTTCTGTGGATAAATATGTTACCCCCTGTGGAATATGATGATGCACAGCCAAAATCGCCCAAACGTCGCAGAACCCTGGGCCCTGGGGCAGAAGCAGCACGTACGTCTACAGCGTGGGTTGCCCAACCACTGTCGCTATAAGCCTGCTGCTACGCCAGACTAACTCCTTTTTTTTAAACGTTTTTCTTAGGTGCGCCAATTGCCGCAAGAGAAAGATAAAGTGTTCTGGTCAGTCTCCCTGTAGATACTGTGCCAAGCAAGGCCTTTCTTGCACCTTTGCAGACGCTGTTAGGAAAAAGCTGTACTCAATCGAATATGTCCAACAACTCGAGGCCATGGCTTCCACAGGTCGCCAAATAGACAATAGTTTGTCCTCAGACCATCAAAGTCCCGAACCAATCATCTCAGTGTCGGAAAACCTTCAAACGACCGAAACTCGGCAAACATTGGCGGGATCTGTTTCAGAGCTCAGGTCGCTCACCACTGCCCAAGAGCCCTTGAGTCTCCCCGATTCACCTGCCCAGAATACATCTGACTCTAATTATGGAGGGAGGCATGAAACCAACCACGAGGGGGGACAAGGTGAGCTTTTGGTAGCCGTTGAATCTTGTATCGAATCTTACAAGAATAGCAGATTTCACTTCCGAGACCGTGGCTTCTTCAAGCCTTCACTTCAGCAATCAGATCACAAGCCTACGGATGGCGCACTCTTTACCTGATCTGAGCCCTCAAAGTCTGCCATCAGTCGATGAGATGCCGGATGATCTTGACATTTATGACACGGCAACCTTCAGAGACCATCCCGCACCGTCCCTTTTGCAATGGCCCTCACCAGAAGAAGCCCATGAACTTTTAGATATTGTGTTAAAGTCGATTGGAAAGCTTCAGCATCTTATTGAGCCAAGATTAACCTCAGACCGATTGAGCTTGACGTATAAAGGCTCTGCTCCGCCTCAATTCTCCAAAGATCTGTGGTACAATGAGCTTCTCATGATATTCTCCTTGGGCGAGCTACTGCGTGGAAGGCAGGACGGCAGCTCCAGGTTGCCTGGAATGCGATATTTCATAGAATCAGAAAGATGTCTCCCATGCATACCAAAGCTTCGTGCCATGGGCTACCATGCTGTAGGGGTTTTATGCATGATGGCATTCTACCTGCAGTGTGCTGATAGTAGAAAAGATGCATATGTTTACGTGAGTCGAGCCTGATCCCTGTGCGATTCCTATTCATTCTCACCAGGACTCAGGCTGCTCTCGCTATGAAACTCGCCATAGCTAGTGGTATGGCTGATAATCGAAACATGCAAACGATGACGAGGTCCGAAACAACGCACAGAACTCGGCTTTGGTGGACAGTGTATATGCAGGAGCGGTAAGTTGATAATTATAGCTCTGAATTGTTTTCCTTTCTGTTACTAACGTTAGCTCAGGAGACTCGCAGCGGCAAATGGTCATCCTGCATCGATTCAAGACGGCGCGATTAAAACCAGACTCCCAACTGATTCTCCGGGCTTTGAATCATCCGGAGCACTAAACAGCAACATAAAATTAGCGAAGATCACGGGTCAGACTATGCAGGGTCAGTTTTTAGTTCCTCTGCTCAGAAACATACTCATGTTGCTGCAGCCATCTACGGCCATGAGAGCCTTTCAGCTCGTTCTTACATCCGTCGGGTGAACAAAATCCTGGCCGATCTCCTCGAAGTCGCCCATTCATTTCCATCAGAATACACCCTAGACTTGACAGAACGCTCCAGGGTTTCTAGAATCGCGTCGACCCTCCACTTGATGCTCTACCAGGCAAGGAAAGCGGCTTTCTGTCACCCTGGAACCTGCGTTAACAGAACTATTTAGTGCATTATGCTTGCGACCCGACCAAGTTTACTTCATCTCGCCAAAACAAAACTAGGAAGTGGCGGTGTGGCGGTGTCGAGATCTGAAGTATCATCATTTGAAAAATTAGCGGACGCATGCATCGAAGCTGCAGGCCACTGTTTGAAGCTACTTCAAGCGATGCAAGATACAGAACTCATAGGTATGCAACTCCAAAGGAGCTATGGATCGACAGCTCTAACTAAAATATGAAGCAATCTTTGGGTTTTTTGACCTGGATGCAACTTTTTCTGCCGCGTTTGTGTTTGTTCTCGTCGAGAGCATTTATCCACACACAGCAAAAACAGACGCGAGTGCCGGTATTCAAAAGGCGTCCGCTATCATGCATTTCTTAGCTGCGAAGGGTAACATGGCTGCAGCAAGGCGGCGAACAGAGATCGGAAGGATGTGCCATCATCTTGGAATTGATGCGTCCCGTGTTCCAGAGCAACGTTCTGAATGCCAAGAGGAACCTAGACAGAGGTCCGATCCCCCCGAAGCTGATCAAGGACCCAACCAGCACATCTCAAGGCCGAGGCAAAGCATTGGTGACGTCATTCAGGATGAATCCGATGTGACGCCCGAGGCACTATCTCATTTTGATTGGGCCGAGGCGGCTGCTGCCTTCTTCCATCAGCCTGTGGGTGGTTTAATGGATCCGCAAGATCTGATCGCGGGTCTATCCTATGGGGAGGGTGGAAACATAGCAAGTAGTTTCAATTTAGAAGACTTTACCCTAACTGGTATAGTAGAGACAGATTGGGAAGATTTCAGTAAGCAGTTGGCTCCCAGAGGCTAACTACAGGTGCGCAGATAGCTGTTTAAATGAGATCCGTTACACTTCGTCAGCTTTCATGGCTACCCTTGACGCAGCAACATATCTACAATTTTATTGCATAGGGTAAATGAGAGCGTACTAGAGGCCAAGCAAAACGCATGATCTTGATCCGCTCAAGGATGAGGGTTCGTAGAGTCACATATGTCTTGAAGAGAGTGGCATCGTTACTGCAGTCCTATTTATACCTATCAATTCCCCAGAAATCCACAAATCATATCCCGGGCACAAGAATCAAATTTTGACTGAGGCCAAGTCTTTTACCCACCCCCAGACTGACCATCGAATTCTATCCACATACGCGACGCGGTCCCCGGCACTAGATTAGTCGAAATTGCAATGTAGTTCGTGTTGAATGGCTACGCGGGTGGCGCAAACATCCCTGCACGAACACGGCAGAAATTTGCATATCATTGCATAAAAAATGCTCCCAACCATCAAATTCAAGCCTCACGGCGCGGACCCCAAATACCTTCACCGCTTCGAATGCTCATCCAGGCTGATTTCTAAACATTTACCTCCACACGCGCTCGCCGTTTACTAGGGAAGAATTTTGGTGTCCCTTAAAACCATCTGACGGGTGTCGTCTCTGTCATCGAGTCTGCAGCTCTCTCTCATCCGAGGCGGTCTTTGAAGCTGTCGCAAACATGCGTCCGAACAAGCCGGTGCGAAGCAAATGGAGGCGCTGGGCTCGAACCTGCAACTGTTTTGGCTCCGGCGATTATGTGAGCGAGAGCGATACTCCAGTGAGTGGCAATATTATTCTCCTCTCTGTAGTGGATCCTTTGTTGAGGAAGCTAACAAGAATGGCGTTAAGGAGTCCCCAACGATATCAGTAACCAAGATATCAAAGGGCACTGAGATCCAGATACATTCAAAATCCGCAGCTGCTGTATCAAAGGACAATCAAGGCGCTAAGAAATCCTCCGAAAACGCGTCTCATGCAGGACCCCCAACCTCTCACGGGTTCAAGCTATGGGACAAAGCCTTGGATCATGTGATTAAGTCGGAGACAAATCCCAAGATGCTCGCCGCTATCCAGACCTTTACCAGTCAGTTGAATGATGAAAACGGACCTCATAAACTTGGCGCGCTGCCAGAATTGGCCAGGGAGATTAAAGAGGCGATGGAGCGCGAAATCGCTCAACCAGAATCGGACCAGGAAACTCAAGCACGGGGCGCCGCTTTGGGTGCAAACGAATATCCTATGCGTGGATTCATAGACAAGGCAATATTAATTCTTGATAAGTTTGCTTCAGATGGGGAAGTTGCCGTCAGCATCACCCCCATTCAAGCCGCGTTGCCATGTGCTGCCGTACGATTTGTCATGATGGTGAGTATTTTCAATAGCTGATCACATGTTCAATTCATGGTTAACCAATTTTAGTCTCTAACCGCCCATGAAGAACTAAGCAGCGCAATAACTGTTGGTCTGGCCAAGGTCATTATATTGGTGTTCCAATGTGCTCTTTACCAGCAGCTGTACAATGCTGGGAATGTTTTTCTCGAGTCTCAAACCGACATGCTTGAGTATCTTGAAGAACTCATAGTTCAAGTCTATGTGAATTCGCTGCTATTTCTCGCTTCGGCATTTCGGCAAAGTGAGGATAGCGTGGCCATCACCAAGGTTGAGGTTGATGATATGGAGACTCGCGCCCAAAATGTTTTAAACATTGCCAATGAGCTCGGCCAAGCTGCAGATAACTGCGAAAAGTATTGCCGTCACAAACATCAATCCGAAGTGAAAGAAGTTCTACGGCTCATGAGGGAAGTTCATCAAGGGGTTCATGAACAAGGGTGCGTCGAGCCAAATACTGGGTTGGAATGACGCTGACCTCCTAAAGTAAAAGTATTGTTGAGGTTCATAGGTACAATATACTCTCCAACTTGCGCCACGCCGAAAGTGCAGCCTACGACTCGCATTCCGATGAATATGATGCAACATGCCATAGGGATACGCGAGTTGAACTGCTCGAAAAAATTCAAAACTGGGCCAATAACCCGAATGGTGAGCGTATCTTTTGGCTACAGGGAATAGCTGGGACGGGCAAATCCACTATTGCCCGTACCATAGCCCAGAAGCTTGACAGGTCCAAGCATCTTGGTGCCAGCTTCTTCTTCAAAAGGGGCGAGGGCAATTGCAGTCACGCTGGATACTTCTTCACTACTATTTGTAAACAACTATGTCACAAACGCCCTGCGTTTGAAGAATATGTGCAGAAGGTGGTTGAGGATGAGCCTGACATCACAACCGCCTCTATGGCCAAGCAATTTAAGAAACTTATCACGGAACCGCTTGAGACAGTGCACAATGGCATGGAATGTCCTTTGAGAATAGTCATCGTTGTTGATGCTCTAGATGAGTGTGACCAGGACGAGGACTTGAAGTGCATGATTGACATCCTATCACAAGGATCATGCCTTTCCAACGTGGATTTAAGATTCTTCGTCACCAGTCGACCAGAACAGCATGCGATCCTTGGATTCAGCAGCATTGGGGAGGAGTCTTATCAAACCGTTGCTCTGCATACAACACCACCAGCCGTGATCCAACGAGACATCTCGACGTACCTAAAGTATGAGCTCTCAATAATTAGAGATAAGTACAATACCCAAGCATTTGGAGGCTTGCGGCTGCCGAGTGAGTGGCCAAGCGAGGAAGATATCCAAAAACTTGTGGATATGACAGCGCCCCTGTTCATTTTTGCCGCAACAGTGTGTCGTTTCCTAGTGGACGGGCCGCTATCCAACCCGGCTGATAAGCTTTCTCGAATCTTGGAATATTCTGCTGAGACATATGACGACAAGCTCACCGCAGCATACACTCCGGTTCTTGAAGGTTTATATGCTGGAAAAACTGCCTCTCAGAAGGCTGCTGTGGCTGAAAATTTCCGAAATATCGTTGGCCCGATTGTCCTATTTGAGGAGCCCCTCTCTGTATCTTCGCACTCGCAACTGATGGAAACCAACCCTCGCACAGTTGCGAGCTTCTTGAGATCCCTTCATCCAGTCCTCAGAATTCCATTGAACACAACCTCTCCCGTTAGAACCTTTCACTTGTCATTCCGCGAATTTCTTATCAACAAGAAAAGCATTGTCAACAATGAGTTTTGGGTTGACGAGGAAAAGACTCACAGAGAATTGGCGCTCAAGTGTCTCGGGCTTCTCTCGAGAAATCAAAATCTCAGATATGATATGTGTAAGCTGGGGATGATTGGTCGGACTAGACAGGATATTAGTCGAGATATTTTGGACACATCTCTGTCCTCCGAAGTTCAATACGCATGTCTGTATTGGGTGCATCATCTGAAGGAGGGCAAAGTGACACTTAATGACAACCATCAAGCATACGAGTTTCTTAAGCGTCATTTCCTCCATTGGCTTGAAGCATTAAGCCTTATGGGAAGGGTATCAGAAAGCATTCGGTTCATTGACGATTTGCAAGCTACAGTTGAGGTGAGCCAATTCAAATGCCAACATCAGTTCCTCACTAATGAGACATTCATTTCCCAGCCCAAAAACGGTGTGCAGATACTAGAGTTTCTGAATGATGCAAGGCGCATTCTTCTTCGGTTTCAGACTGCGATTGACGACGCACCACTGCAAGTTTACTCATCGGCACTTCTTTTCATCCCCCAGAAAAGCATTATCAAGGATATTTTCCGAGGGCACATTGATTGGGTGCCGCAGCAGCCAATCCTGGAATACAACTGGGGCGCGTGCTTGTTAACACTAGATAATCACAATGATTTTGCCCCCGGCTTTTCTAGCGGAAATGCACCAGGCGAGACTCACTACAGTTTCAACGCGCAATACACCTGGATCCAGCGCAACGGACAGAACCTTTTGTGGATTCCTCCCGACTACAAACCGGAAGAGTGGGACATCTTTCCCGCGAAAAATAGAATCGGCTTCGGTTGCGCGTTAGGAAGAGTGTTTTCGATTGTATTTTAGGCGTCCACGTAAAAAGAGGCTCGAGATTTTATGTGTTTGATTTTCAATATGATTCACCTAAAACTGTTTTCAGTGTTGAGGGGTCACAGTGAGATCGTTCACTTTCCCTAAGGCTTGTCGATTTTGAGTTTAACTGTCACCTAGACGAGATATTCATTGAAAAAACGTATATTCTATCGAAACCTTTTACGCTTCGCCTGAGGCGCAAAATACCATCCGTTCAATAAGCAGATGCTCAATGTCCTTTCTTTTGTTTGCTCTCGCACATTGCAAAGGTGTGTGGCCCAGGCCATTTCCTAAATCAGGATTCACCTTCTGGTGAGAGAGCAATATCTCAACCACCCTGGTGCAGCCTTTCTCAACAGCCCAAAATAATGGCGCCCTGCCCGAATCGTCCCTCAAATCAGGGTTTATTTCGCTGTGATTCAACAGCATCTCTGCTATATTGTCATAGCCTCTCGAGGATGCAAAAGACAGAGCTGTTCGGCCACTGTGACGTGGGCAACTAGCCTTTGCATTAATGCTGACCTTCTCACTATTGATAAATAGCTGGACTATTGTGGATCTGCCTTTCATGACAGCAACCATCAATGGTGTGAGCCCATTATTGTCTTCAATGTTGAGATCTATGCTGCTTTTAGAAAGTAACGCCTGGACAATAACTTCTTGACCTTTTTCAGTCGCTAGCCACAATGCTGTTCTGCCATCCTTGTCCTGAAGATTCACTTCAATGTTTGGATGGTCCAAAAGTAAGAGCACGATGACTTCATCGCCTTCTTCTATGGCCTGAAAGAGAGGCGTGGTCTCGGTGATTTCATCGCGTGAATTGATATCTACACGCCCACTGTTTACAAGTAGCCGCACAATGTCTGGGTTACGTTTCTGGATGGCTCTAATCAATGTAGTTTGACACTATACCGGTGACACAGTTAGTAGCAACCCCAAAACTATGTTGAAATTACTTACCGGTCCATTGTTGACAGGCAAAACTCTGTTATCGAGTATTGACGCATTGTTTATATTGTACTCGGCTTCTAGATTTGTAGTGACCGTGATGCTACTCCGCCGACTTGCCCAATCCATGTTCGATGTCATGATACAGATTGAAGGCATGCAGACCTCTTGCAACACAGTGTGATACAACTCCTGAGCTTTGGATACCACGGCATGGAATATCATGGCAAAAACCGCAATAGACGAGCAGCAGTGGTAACTGTAGTCCACCTCGGCATCGTTTGCCAAGAGCTTTCCTATTACCTCGGTATTCTCGTTTTCAATCGCCCAGGCCAATGGCGTACCACCCCATTGGTCTTTGGCGTTTAATTCAACGTTTTGGCGGAGAAGAAACGACACTGCTTTCGCATGTCCCTTGGCAGAAGCCCAATGCAAAGGGGTCGCCCCGTACATATCTTGAGTATCAGCATTTGCCTTTGCATCAACGAACAGATTCATGACTTCAACCCATCCTTGGACTGAAGCGTAGTGCAATGGTGTTCGGTGGTTGTTATCTTGTGGATCAGCTAAAGCGCCCATATCGAGTAGCCTTTTGGAAACCTCGAGGTGTCCATTCCAAGCCGCCCAGTGTAACGGCATTTTCCCTTCGATATCGCACGTGTTAATATTTGCACCACATTCAATCACATATGAAATCAGGTCCAATCGCCCAGCCCAGGTGACACTGTGGAGCCACCAATCGCATAGTGGCAGTCCTCTCCCACAAATGGCTTGATGCTGAAGGAACCTCCTGGTGGAGTTCTTGTTGGCCATCAATGCATGCTCGACACACTCGTCTATCGCGTATTTAAGGAAAGCGTTTGCGTCAAAGTCTTTTCTTTTAAACAAACGTCGCACAGATCTCTTCTTCAGTACGCTGGTAACTTCCGTGCGCTCCTTTTGGAATTCCCTTAGGTTCAGATACTTCCAGCAAATCTGAAAAACTAGAAGGTGTGCATTTTCTACATCGATGTGATACTGCGAAAGGCTGGTTGTGATTCCCGCTGAAGTGAACGCTCGAAAAATAGGCATAATGAGATATCGGCGATGAAACAAAAACGTATTCAGTACCTCGGCAGTCTCGTTGTTGAAAAGAGCACGGAGCTGTGCTCTCCAATATGGTCTCAGTGGTGTATATTGCAAAAGAATAATGATAATGCAGCTATCTCGAAGGTTCGAAATGGTGTTGAACAATAATAATATCTTCAATAGTACCATCGAAGCTGAGATGGCTATCAGGACCATGATGGAGGCCTTTGTTGGCTTCCAGGAGAGCACCCTCTGGGGAGCGTAGTGATGTCGCAAATAGTCGCTCTCAAGATATTCTCTTGCAGAATGGTGAAAGAAACTGACCACTTCACCCTTGATGGAGACAAGTGACCCGCAAAAACTTGATATGTTCATTGGGCGGCTCAAATCATCAACTTTTCTCGGATCTTGAGCAACATGCAAAGCATACGCAGTCATGATGTCGTTTTTTGTCAATGGTTGACGGGCAACAGAGAGCAAAAGCAAGACGAATTTTGTTTCCTTCTCATGTCTAGGGTCAAGCCAACGCAGCATTCGGTCGTACACTTCGTTTAGACCTCGAGGTAAATCTCGCTGGAGCTCTTGGAGCCGCGCTTCGATCTTGTTTGCGTCCTTGAGCTGGCTGAACTCGTTGAGAACCAAAGCGGCCCACAAAGAAATGTCGCCAGCTCCCTTGCAAATAGTGTTGACCATTCTAGTTTGTAGTTGTTTTTCGTAAGGGCCACCCGCAAAACGATTGAAGATTTCCTCGGCCCGTTTGTGCACAAAAGTATTAATGTCCCTCTTGATCATGTCTGAATTGATGTTCAGGTGGGTCACATTCTTTACCACGTGTTGCTGTGGTCTACTGATCAGGATGATTTTGACTTTAGCTGAATCGTTCGTGGCAAGCTTGGAGAAGTTCTTTAGAATCTGATGGCCTTCGTTGTTTTGACACTCATCCAAGCCATCGACCAAAAGGTAAATCATAGTATGAGAATCCTCGATGATTTCAGCAAGCGTGAAAAGCAGGCTCTCTTCTGTAAATGATGCCTGTTCGTCCAAGTCCTTCGACTTTATGTGCTCAAAGAGGGCAGGTACTGTATTTAGCAATTGCCACAAGAGTCCCTGAAGTACGGCCTTCATGGAGTTATTTCTTTCATCACCATGGTTACAGAAAAAGTAGGCCAGGGCAACGTTGTTGCTTTTTTCCCGAAGCAACCTTATTTTCCGCCCCAGCTGCTGGATTAGAAATGTTGCAATGGTTGTTTTTCCTATACCAGCAGCTCCAGTGATCAAAAGTACTTTGGAGCTTTCGTCGTGAAGCCATGACTGATAGTCTTGCTGCTGAAGAAACCATTCCGAAGTACCATGTGCTCTGTCCTTAGCATCCGTCAATCGACGAAAATCCTGTGTCGGGTCTTTTAAGAACAAGGCTTTTTGATAGTTTCTGTAAACCTGATCTCCATTTGAACCATCAATCCCCGGCACAGCTTTATAAAAGTGTTGTCAGTCAAGGTAATGCCAAAAGTGTCAATTGGGTTTCTAACCAAAAGTGGTGGTGGCAATTTGTATTCCCCACCGAACAGTGTTGTTTTTTATTGACATTTTATTTTGTCGAGTCGTACAAGTGGAAAATCAGAGTCAATCGTCATTTATCTATGGATTTATAAAAATCAAATCAAGATGAAACGGTCCTGTCTAAACGATCAAAACGACGTAATTATACTATTCTTCCTCCAAATTGTATTCAACCAGTAAGTCGGCTATGCTCAAACAATCACCGAGTGAAGTAGAAGCATTTCTTGGCATTGTAGTAGAAATAACCAAAATGGTACGACTTTTGGCACGGTCCATTAAACGTGTAGCGATTTGATATGCATTGCGCCTGTGCCTCACCGTCACATGAACCTGTCGGGCAATTCTTGTGACGTATTTCGCAATAAGGCTGTGCAATTGACTTCGGTCCGATAATGCAGAGTACAGAGTATCTCGTTAAACTACCAATAAAACTGCTTATTAGCGTTCAGGTGACTCACTACGTGGCAGTCTAGAGCAAGGCGACGAGGCCAGCTACTCAGATCAACTCAGCTTCTCCTTGGCCAGGCCATTACATGCGTTGAGCCGCGCTTATGGCAACTAGGCCTTTTCCAGACGAATAAGAGAGAAAATCTATCTGGGGGAAAAGCGCAGCTTTCTGATTCGCGCTTGAGTTGAAGTCCAATGCGTGACATCCTCCTCAATCATGCCCAACGGGACAGCGGCTGTTCCGACTGCGGCTGATTATTCCATAAAGCCCACTCAACTTTTTCAGCAGTGTTTTCAGCCTTTTCCAGACCTCAAGCACATGCTCCAACTCATCTTTCCCTGAATCCTCAACTCCAACTCATTATTCGTCTACCTCACAAACGTTCAGTACCGCCAACCCAATAACAATCATGAATCCTACAATAATGATGAATGAGCATAACGTGGACGGTAAGGTGCAATCCGGAGCCAAACCAGTCTTTTCTCAAGCTAACCATTGTGTCACGCCGTGCCTTAGTATTCGACTTCGGCAACGAACGAGCTGGTCTTGACATGGTAAAAAGCCTGTCCAAGTCCAACAATAGACTTGATCAAAATAGTGGCATCTCGTCCGCTATGTGGGAACACATGGCGGCACTGCTCCAATATGTCAAATCGCAGCCTTCTGTTGGGGTCAAGACCAGCATCGAAGAGCCGACCAGACCAGCAGAGACGGGAGCCGACGTGTCAAGGAATGAGGCGATCTCTTCTTTCCAGACCAACCTCGCCCGCTTCGTTCAAGGAGTTTATGCCCGAATCTATGATAACAAGGCCTTCAACGCCGTCCAGTTGAATGCGGTGAGGGCGCTTACAGCCGCGAAGGGGACTTTGGTGACTATCTCAGATAATGTTTCGCAATGGGCCGTCCAAAAGAACCAAATAGAGGTGATTTCGGCAGATGAACCTGGACATGGCAAACTTCATAGATAGTGAACCGTCCAGTTCTGTCCGGTATGGCGGCGAGAATTTCAGGGGGCATCTTAGGTAGCGCAATGTTTCAAGCGAAAACCAGAAAAAAATAAACGTCACTTCATTCAACCTGATATTGATGGTAGATGGGATCCAGTTCCGGCCACTCATGGCTCGCTGCCCGATGTGGTTGCCTGACGAGGTTGCCAGCTTTGACACCCAACGAAGAAAGAGGGTGTGGTCAACCGTCCAGCCCCAGAGTTTTGAGGATTTGGAGTCCACAGGAGAAAAAAGGACAAAGGCTACGTCAATAACGACGCTAGAATAGACAGCAAGCCTCTATAAAATCACCTTGGTTTCTTGGATCGCCTAAGGCGGCTTTGCCCAGGGTGTTGGGGCACACAGACCTCCTCGTGCACTGCACCAGCAAAACCACCACCCTCACAAAAGCGTTGTGCCAGCGATGCACACCATCTCACCCACCACACCTCGTGACAAGCAGAGGCTGCGGCCAAGTTCCTTGGTCGAAAAGAGTGGGTTATGTGACGTGTGGCTCTGCCCAAGTGGGACGCCGCCTCAAATGGCAGGGGTTAGTTAGCCACTGGCCCTCCAGACACTGCTCAGATGAGATTTAAGAAAAAAAGGGTTGCTAGAAGGAAAATTCACTTCATTATCTGCCATGTAGTTGTAAAATACCTGGTTCCGGAAAGACGCTGTGACCGTGGTGGGTGAATTTGTCCTGGCACTAATAAAGCGTTGCTGAAACGAAATGCACAGGCAGCACAAATGGATATTTTGAGCATACTGAAAGCGGCCGCCGCCCTTGTTGGGGAGGTGCGCACGGCCTATCAGAGGGACAAGAAGCTTCGAAAAACTCTTGGCATATATCGCGACCAGCTGGTAGAAACCATTTCCGTGCTCAAGGTGGTTCAAGAAGAGAGCAACTTCAAAACAGCCACCGTCGACGCCGGGATCGAGAAGATGCGGCAGCTAGTGACCAAGCTTCTGGACAGCCTGCAGGACTTTGACCCAGGTCCCAGAAACACCGGGCGCCGGGTTCTTCATCAGCTGGTGCACGGCTCCAGGGACGAGCAGCTGCTGACCGGTTTGGTGAACGAGATTACATCCGAAAGGACCAACATGATGCTGCACCTCCAGATTGCAAGCTTTGGGCTGGTCAAGACCATGAGCGGGAATATCACCGCCCATGCAGAAAAGACTGACGACATTCAGCTCCTGCTCCAAGACAAACTCAACCAAGGACACGAGTTAAGGCAGAGGACATCGAAATCGTCGCGAGTCGTTGCGAACAACCAGACCAAGGTTCAGGCCTTCCAGATCAACGGGGTGGCTGGGCTTGATGGCTGGGCGTCCATCAGCCGCGTCAAGATACAGGAAAACGTTGCAGGCCACGGAAGCACACAGTTGAATGGATCACTTTCAGATACTCATGTTTGCGCTGCGCTGCTTATCCATAGCCTAAAAATTGCTTCCTTTTTGACCTTGTTTTGTATCTCGCTGGTCTGTCTGGCCGGTTGGCGGGTTTGAACTGGAAAAGAAAGAAAGAAAGAAAGGGGAAGTTAGGAACAGGTATTAGAATTTGCTTAAAGCAGCTACGCTAATACAGCTCCAATAGCAAATATTATATCACAATTTCCTGCTTTGAAAGAGTAATGAGAAAGGCCATCGTGAAGAGACCAGCGAGCGAGTACCAACCACTTGTTGCTCTCACAGACGATCTCTAGCCTGTGTCCTACACAAGGTTGTAAAAAAAATACGAATTAGTACGACTTGGTCTCGTATTTAGTATACTAATTAGGCTTCGTATTCCTTACCACCCTAGGCCCTCCACCATGATCAAGCTAGTCCCCACCCCACCACAAGCTACGGGCCAAGCTACGACGCGCGCTTGGATTGTCCTGGTGATCAGTTCATTCGAGATGCGTTTCAAACGCAGGTTCTGGTTTACAACTAGTTCATGATCCATGCGATAATGGTGTCTGAACTAAACAGCGACTAATCAACTCACAAAGATGCTTGATTTTACGTATGCACCATCCTTGCATTAATGTAACCCCGGCTCACGCCTAGACCACACCCTATCGCCACCAACCCTTCCAGTTGACTCAGTCAAAACGACTTGTGCGATAAGACACGAACCAGCTTTTGACATGGGGCATAAAATCTCGTGACTACGCTGAGCGGGCGTCAGACTCTTATAACCGCCCGAATCAGCGGGCTTGCTGCAGTCTCTGTCAGAGCCATCCATGTGGGAAGTCACAACACGAAATACGCAAACAGTCGGTTCATTTTTTTTAGAAGCTTGTTCTGATTAGAGCCATTAAGCCTCAACGTGAGTAACTCCACAGAAGAGGATGATGCCTGGTCGGGATCTAGGTAATAACCAAATTTGTGCCGGTCCGCCATCTAGAGTGTGCGCTTTCATGCTTGATTCATGTGCCAGGTTCCATCTCCCCAACCTTCACCGTATCCTAACCCTTTTCTCCCACATCCCAAGAGAAAAAACGTATGTTTTCTCTGCACGGAAGGTATGCAAAGTGTTAATGTACAAGAATAAAAAAGGGTGATTTGAAGTAGAAAAGCCGTTAAAGAATAATTGGGTCGTTGAAGCGATCATGTCGCCAATAAAAAGTAAGATAAAAAAATAGAAGGGATTCAAGAAGAGTCAATTCATCATGT
>KV875264.1:6768-70749 GCA_001879505.1 Calonectria pseudoreteaudii | reverse complement strand
CCCCCCCCCCCCCCCCCCCCCCCCCCCCCCCCTTGTTCGCCAGCCTTGGCTGCCATTTCTGTCTTTTTTTGCATCGGCCCGCTACGCGTATTGCATCGGCAACCTCTGTCCCCGGTGCCGCAAATGGCGGAGGAATTGCCTCAGAAGCGATTCTTCTTTCTCGTTTTCCATCTTGGCAATCACACCATTTTTCGTCCTGCTGACACGCCCATCATCTCCTCTTTCGCACCGGCCCGGGGAAGAATTCGGCTGCGTGCCCACCATGATTGGCAGATGATTGATAGGCGGACCACACACACCACTCACTGGCTGCACCACACGCTATGTACACAGGGAATGCCGAGTGGACCCCGAAAAGGAACAAGCCACGGGTTTCGAAGGAGTCAACGGCGGCGCCAAAACGCACGAGTCGCAAACTACCCATGAGCGCTGCTACTTATTCGTGATAATCATGGCCAAAGACGACGCCAAGCCCGCTCTGGCAACGTCTTAAAACCGTTCGTGTCGGGCGGGAGACCCCAAAGTGGTTGCGTCACCCGCCTGGCTATCTAAGCGAAAATACCGCCAAGATTGCGCCCCCCAAATCAGGAAGCTACCTACCCGAGAGTCTGGATTTGATAACTGACATTCCAACCTGGACCAAAATGGATCGTCATAAAATCGAAATTAATGGTTCTGTGCATTGCAATCATTTTATTTACATTGGTCTCTTTTTCTTTTCTTTTTTTTTCCTCTCTCTATCGGGTCGGACTGTTTTTTTTCAATCTGGTCCCTTGTGTGCTTCCATTACATATTAGGCATTATCATTTCAGCCTGCTACACGAGGCTGAAGGAGGGTAGCTGATCGCAACGCTCGTAATTATAGGTCCTGCAAGCGTGCAATATTGTCGTAAAACTCATTACTCCTTCTCGGGAGCCTCATCATCGCTCCGGGTATCTTCCGCTCCCTGCCTACGAATGACTCTCAAAGCCACCCGACCAATCATGGCAAGCCAGATGAAATTCAACACCTGGAGAATCAGCAAAGGAAACAGGAACAGCCACTTGTGGACGTGGCCGAAGCAGACCAGGCCCTTTGCATCCCAAAAAGGCTCCAGCAGATACCCGTATCCTTCAGGTCGTGTGGTGGGCCCCGCAAGATCCTGGCGGCCCGAGCCCCGCCAGCAAACATCGTCGCCGATTATGTTTGGAATGTCAGCGTAGATGGACCAGCATACGAGCGAGTACGCCACGTGACGCGTGGCGATCCATGACACTAAAAATACGCCAAACATGACGTCGCAAACTGTTTTGAACCCAATGTATTTTAAGCATTTCGCTAGCTGTGTTGATCACTGTTAGGATTGCGCATCCATATTTTGCTAGGATGACTCACAGGAAGGATAATGTCGACAAAGTCCATAATGATCAGGATCACATTTCCGACTCGTGTTTGGTGGTATGCGTAGCATGCATAGATGAGGCTGGATGTAACGAAGTGGTGTATCATCATTTTGACGTAGTCTTTGCCGTGTTCCTCGATTTCTATGATGATTGTCTGGTGAAGATAGAAGCCGAGCTGCCCAAGGATATAAAACTTGGTCAAACCATCGAGTTCCCGCTTTGGCCAGTCGGTCCAGAGATTTTTGAGATTGGACCAGTAAGAGGAGTGGGAGTAGATGTACTGGGTTGGACATTAGTTTTGTCATGTTGATAGGGACAACGGGGACGTACCATGCCCAAGCTCCATGACACTGTGTAGTAGCACAGCAACCAAGATTGATCGCTGAACCGAGCTGTGGCTTTGGCCTTTCTGATTCCTAGCTGCCTGGCGAGAGGGGCTAAGATGTATTTCATAGCGACGGCGCGTGAGCCCGTGAATAGTACCATCATGGCGAGGACGAAGAACATGTCATCGCTGCCATGTCCGTACTTTTCCGAGGTCGGATTTCGATACGATAAGGTGACGAATTTGGTGGTATGGGGTCGGATGTTCGGCACGAGGTGTGCGGCAACGAGTAAGGCTAGGAGACTAAAAGCGACATCTAACGAGATCTGTTAGCCCAGATGGTCCAGATATGCGGATGAGCTGCGAAGAGAGTTTGGTCTCCCCCCAGAACTCATGTGAAAAAAGGGCTGATCAACACGCACTTATCTGGTTCTTGTTCATCCAGTCGACATACAACGTCCATATGCTATCGGCCTTCCTCCTCGCACGCCGAACTACTGTTTTATTTTCGGTGCTGTAGACATACGAAGGCGCGTTTGGCGAGCAACGACCGGCATCAAGCTCCGGCTTGGCGGTCTTGGGACCTGAATCGGGCATCTTTTGCATTATTGGCGTCGGGTCATGATTGTTGAGGTTGGCCATTGTATTTGCGAGGGCACCTTTTCCGATATTGTGGGGAGGCCCTGAGTGAAGATAGTGAGGAACACGGAAAGCTTGCGTAGATGGGCACCAGAGATGGGTGAGCCGATAAATACACGGGCGCAAACAAAATAGGGGTCTCGTGATGCCATGATCTCATGGAGTCGTATGTACCGTAGGGCTACCCGCAGAAAATGGCATGTTCCATTTAAACACCCTGTTTGTCAAGCGAACAGCGCAAGGGCCAGCGACAAGCTTAAACGCGAATACGCGACCGCACCAAGCAATGGAGAAAAATAAAATAACGTTTTGCACGTTATTTCCGAATCGACTCCACTCGCTGTCTGTCGGCTGAAGCAAATCGAGATCGGCAGTCGTTCTCAACGAACCCCGTTTTGCACTGGACGGCCCCCGCTGACTGTCAGGTCACTTTATCGATCCCAACAATATAGACGCACGAGGTCTGCGGGACGATGAGACGTCTTTTTTATTTGGCGGATACGCAATTCGCCTTTCGCAATAGAGTGTGCGGGGGTCGAGTGGGAAGTTTTGCCGCAAAGCGCCGAGTATATGCCACACACGTAGTCGCCTGGTGCCATTGATCATGAGATAGTTGAAGAGTCAGCTGTAGCCACTTCTATGCTTCAAAATTCGGTCTGGGTAATTGTAGGGATCCTAAGCATTGGGGTTTCACTCTTTAAAAACGGCCAAGTCGAGGCGTTTTTCGTTATCCGAGTCACATAAGACTCGTGATTGCTGGTTCTTGGTTTTGGAGTCGGGGTATGACTGGGATGATCCGGTCCTCTGACAATGTCGGCTGTGAAGTGCTGCTTCAGGAGATTTATCAGAATTCAACTTAATCTAGAAGAGAAGCCACTCTCCTCGATCTGTCCATCCCGTTACACGGGGTATTTGCCGTGACTCCACACCGAAAGCGAAGCTGAAACGTAGAAACGAAAATGAAGTGCGACCCTGATGGGTCTTGAGAAATGTGACTGTGTGATCCGAATACAGGTCGAACAGGCATTATTTGGTGAAATCAGATGGTCATGATGGCTAATCACCTATCCATCACATGAGGTCCTTCGAGAAGAATGTGCATATCTGATTCTCTTCCTCCAGGTCTCCTGAAAAGGGTCGCACGAAGAAATCATCACGTGGATTTCACAGAGAAGAGGAGATAGAGAGTATGGATGTGCGAGAAATGTCCATTTCGTGACTCGAGGAACTAAATGAAAATTACACAACAACAGACCAAATTTCGCTCCAACTTGGAACAATGTTATACTGAAGCATTGCGGTATTTTCAGACAAAGCTCAAGCCACATCTGTTTGACTCACCAAATTCGCCGTTTTCATGAACATTTCGTACGTTGGCTGAATCTCAACTCAGCTGTTCGTCAGCCAGCCTCAGGTTTCTACATTAGGGCTTAGCAATAGCTTAGTGTCGACCTTGGACTCCACGTCAGGGCCCTAGACCCTTTGATATTCCCGAATGAACGTAATATCAACCCGATCAGGTAGTTCTTCCTTTTAGTACTCCAACCCTTAGGTCATATAACGTGGCTGTGAATCATTTTGTGGCCAAAAAGAATAGGATCAGAAAACCCTGCCGATGTTCCTTTAGCATTTACCCCTCGCTCCTTTTAACTATCAGTTGCGTCTATTTCTCGGCTATCATCCCTATTTGCTACATCGAATCGTTGTCTATACTACTTTATTCCAAGTTTAGAAAGTCAATACTAACGTGGCATCAAATGGTTATAATGTATAGTTGATAGCTTTCTGATTGCATAGGACCTGCAGCAGTTGATAGAATCGTTCACAGGCTTTCAAGACCAAGAGCCTGTAGAGACGAGCCAGAATGTGTGCCATGGGAATATACGCTAAAGTGATTAAGAGAGAACATTATCAATACATTTACGAGGGTAGAAACTGATAGAAATACTGGCTCTTAGTTTTAATCGAGGATGTGAATGTTGAAGAGCAGCTATTTTAAGTACGACTAAGATTTAATTAGGGCATATAACTTGTACTTTATAGATAATGCAGTTCATTGTTTCCTGGTGAAGTGAACCATGATGGCAAAATGATGTCATTAAATGCACTTGTATCTGCACCTCTATGACAATGAAGCCTCAGGGACAGATTCTGGCTTAGCCCGTGATTCTTTGTATAACTGGCTGTGATTTGTGCCTTTGGTGGGGGTTTCTTTTCCTGCTTTACAGATATGAATGAATTAAAATGCTACTACTGGACTAACGTTGATACACACTGATCCAAGAATAAAGTCAGGATACTTGGTAACATTTACAATTTTCCTCCACCACGCAACCTAAGAATCAAATCAATTACTCAACCTGACACATGAAATTTTTTTAAAACATACCCATTTCATAGGAAAATCTTAATTTAGTATCATCACATGAAGCCTTTCAAGTTTTTGAACTAAAGTCTAAGAATTCATCGGAGGCACCGAAGATAAATATCCACTTAATATGGCCTAAAAGAATTCTGATTTTTGTTTTTTGGTCAAGCTTGCCAAGGTCAATTTTATGGCGATATACCATAGTTGCTGCTGATATCCTCTGATCGGTTACCCGGTATCTTGGTATACTTCTGGCCTTAATGGGAGTGATCCGTTCGACGTGGAGATAGATGGTCTTACTTCGCTTGGATGGTAAGCGCGAGAAGAGAGCACGACCTTCTGCTATTTCGTTGACTTATATGCCCAAAATTCAAGTTATGCAAATTCCACTTACTGCTTTCTAGCTTGTGCAGACTTTCTACCCTCAGGTCTCTCGTTTTGCAATTATAAACAATCGCATCTGAACGCGTCCATGTGAAGCACCCAGCATCATCATTAGGTTCCCCAGGATAGTCTTGCTCTGCAGGCACCCAGTGCCGGCCAGCCCAGAAATTCTCCAAATCGTCTTTCTGACGCCGGACCTCTTCCTGGAGATATTTTGCCACATCAAGTAGCTTTTCGTTATCGTGTCGAAGAAGATTTAAATCAAGCTCCTCGGCGCGTTTCTCGTCAGGATATTCAGATTTCCAAGTAAAAGCACTCATTTTGTTCACTTGAAGATGAAAAAGAAAAAGCTCTTACGATGGCCGAAAAGGGTAATAAATGTTGCTAGTTGGGCACCGGCATGTTTTTATAGTGCAAAAAGGAAAGTTGGCGGTCAGCGTGGTAGAAAATATGCCTCGCCTGGTTGAAAATATGTCTCAACTATTGTCAGCTGCAGCCACCACAAAAAGGAAATCGCTGTTCAGCCCGACAGAAAATATATCCCATGCATTGTAAGCCGCCACAATGGTCATTTGACCCCGCCACCGAAGTATTATTCGTCCAAATTTTGATTCACATGCAGTTCTGGGCCGCAGCAATAGTGACTGCTAGTTCTAGCGTACTACTGCTGTAATGGGTTACTTGCTTCCACAATACTCAGATTAACCAGTCATATAAAGCACGACTTCACCTTTGTCTTAGCTTGCCATGACATTAGCTAATGTGTAAATTTCTCTCTACCCTGTACAAATCAACTGGGAGAAAAGTAAGTTCAATGATCATCAACTCTTAAAGCGAAGACAGCTGAATGAGAGGACTTTTCGAAACCCCTATTACCAATTGTTTCACCGATATTCACGGTCGTAAACATTTATTAGCTGCTCTCAAATTCATACCACCATCATCTCAGCCACTTTGTCTTTAGTCAATGATCGACCACAAGTGGTCTCATCAGCCGACAACCCATCCACACAACCAAATTCTCATTTCTGAAATGAGTCGCCTGCATCTTGATCTCGTGTACAAGAAACAAGGTCACAAGTGCCTTCTTGGTCTAGTACCGTACATCTGAACAAGGTCGAGCAAAAGTCTCACTCATCGCTTGACTCTGAGTAACATCCCTTGTTCCGTAGTCGGTAGACAAACAACTCTTCACGAGAGGAAATAGATCATACAATGGGCTTCTAGTTATTTATTGCAATGGTTGGTGCGGTATTAAATTTACTTCCTCCCTTCATTCGGTGTCAATATGTCAAACGGAAATGACGACGCCTCGTTGCTAACGTCCTGGGCCAACCAAAATGCAATATTAGCCCCCGCCCCCCCCTCCAAAAAAAACAGCGCAATCTGAATCAAGACAGGTCACGTTTCTGCAGTTCATACTGTTTTGGGGGTCACTAACTTGAAAAAGTAGCCTTTGCCATGGGCTAGACTTCTAGTGCTGCAGGAAGGGCTGGACTAATGCTCCACTCATCCTTATCATTACCCAGCAGCCTGATTTTTTGCTAGGCTTGAAAATGCAGACACGGCTCGGCTTCCAAGGGAAAGTGGGTAGTTGATTATTATTAAAATAGCTGGGCGAGTCCTATTCTGGACGCCTTGAGACGTGTTACCACCGAAAACTTCATTGATATACGCCTGCTTTGGCTAATCCTCAAGCTAAAACTACAAATTACAATAATAGAGGGGCAAAAAAAAAAAAGAAAGAAAAAGAAAAAAGAAAGGCGAGCCAAGATGGAAAAGGAAACTGAGAAGCTCCAAGTCAAACTTCCATCTAAGAAGGTGATCTTGGCACTAGGTATGTCCTCAAACGCGTTTGGTCTCCTCAGTGCTTAGTGTACAACCAAGTAGTGCTAACAATTTCAGAGGGCGGAGGGACTAGGGGTTACGCAAGCCTTATCATGCTCAAACACTTAATGGATGCTGTGAAAGATATAGAAACACGAGAGCGCCCTCCAGAGAATTTTATTGGTACAAGATGGGAAGCCCATCAGTCGAGCTATGGCCGACCTCTGAACTTCGGATCACCCCCGTCTGCAAGATTCTTTGATCAAGGAAATATAGAAAATGCCAATTTCCCAATGGAACATGTCTTCTTTCCATGCCATTACTTTGATTATATTGGGGGAACAAGTACAGGGGGGCAAGTTTTTATCACTGCTATACACTGTGACCTAGCTGACAACTCCATATCAGACTGGCTGCTCTGATGCTTGGACGATTGCGAATGTCTGTCGAAGAATGCATTGATCGATACCCTTCGATGGCGACACAGATATTCGGCAAGACGAGACGACTGTATATGCACAGAGCTTTGAGAGACAAGTACGACTATAGAGACTTGGAAAGGGAGATTGATAAAATTGTGGATTCGCAGACAGACAACCCGTCTGCCGATTCGCATCTGAGGAAGCTTCCTTCTCCAGAAGACCTCTGTCGCACGTAGGTTCTCAATACATTTACTATAGACCACTGCTAACTGGACTTGAAGCGTGGTCGTTGCTAAACCTTTAGACGATAGGGGCAACCCAATCTATCTCTTTCGTTCTTACGATAACTCCGATGCGCCACGGTTTAGAGCACAAAATCCCGGTCCGGCGCAAGATGTTCTCATAATGGCGGCCGGCCGTGCCACATCTGCTGCACCGACATATTTTAAACCCATCAAAATCACCTTTCCAGCTACCACGGATTCGCCAGTTTCAAGAATCGAAGAATTTGTCGATGGGGCTGTGGGGTGCAACGACCCATCCTGGGAGCTGACTTCGGAAGTGCAAGTGAAAGAACGGGATCAAGGGGCAATCAGACTAGTGCTCACCCTTGGAACTGGTTCGAAACTATCGACCAAAGCCAGGGTGAAATGGTTTCTAGCGAAACTAAGAAATAACATTGATCTATTGTCAGAGCATGCCACAAACCCATCGCAGGTAGAGAGATTGATGGAAAATTGGAAGCACGAAGAGGGAAAGAATTACCGTCAGTGGTTCAAATGGAGCGGGGGCTCGGATGTCGGAGATCAGCCACTTGATAAATGCAAGGCCCCTTTCTTTGACAATATGAGGAAATGGGTCGATACATACATGAGAGAGGAGGATATTCAGCGCGAACTGAAGAAAGTTGCTCAAATCCTCGTTGAACGAAGAAGAGAGCGATACAGTGTTCCATATGAATGGGAAAGGTTTGCGTACTGCACAATCATCCCGTGTCCTTCTTATACAAGAGGGTGCCAGGAGAGATTTAAAACTAGGGGAGAGCTTAAGGATCACATTGAAAATGATCATCCAGGCAGGTTCAATCACATTGATGAGGAAGTTCGGACAACAAATGCCATTTATCCTTGCAACAGAGGTCCGTGGCAAGAGGGTGGACGCGTGTAATGAAGATAAATGTCTGAACTTTTCTTAATATTCCAAAGTATACATGTAAGAATCACATCATGACCAACGACATAACTTGACTTGATATAAATCCAGGCTGGGTCGGGTGCAGCCCATCTATGCTTGTGCCGACTTGAGTTTGAGCAAGAAAAGGCTCATGTTGGCACGGCTCATGTCATATCACAAAGGTTTCCATCCAAGATTTGCCCTTGGACGACGTTGAGTATTTTAGAATTGTCACACCCAATCAGAATGAAATGGTGATGATTTGTGTATACAGGGATTGGATCTCCTTTTCAGATCTTCCGGGTAGCCACGAGGAGCGTTTGTAAACCGCCCCAACCAACAGCATCGTTTATGGTTTCCTGCTGATCGAGTTGATTGCGGACGTGTCCCACGGTAGCCGCAGACTATGTCCGCTGTACTTTCCAAAAAGAAAACAAAAAATTCGCATTAAACCATTGGCACCGCGGAATAATTCAGCCATGTTGTCGAATGCTGATCCTGTGGTCACTAGTGCTCAGCCACTTTCAACTTCTCCCAAGCATATTTTCCAGCCCGTTCATACCTGTACTCTGAAATGAAATTTGATGATGTGAATTTGGGCCGAGATCCGTTGTCGCAAAACGCCAGTGTCACTCGGCAAACAGAATGAGTAGCCTATCAGCGGGCGCATTTATTTGAGGACGAACTAGTTTGGAAAATTTATGATAATTAGAGGGATGAGGAACGTGGCCTTTTGAAGTCCGAACAATGAGGCGATGGCTCCTTCACTTGACTACATTCGTCGTCTTGGTTGACTTCTGGTTGTGGTGAGTTGGGGAATACCAACACCCTTTTCTTTCGACGTCTTATCGCCCTGAGGATTGAAGGGACGCCAGGTTTAGCGTAGGATGGGAGCCGGTCGGGCTCAGAGTTGTAACCCTGGTCGTATTGGCTGTCATCAGAATCAGAGACATCCCACCTGGACGGTTGGTCCCAAGGCCAAGTGAGAATCTCGTCGGTCAATTGGTCGATGTCGCCCTTGATTGCACAGACTGCTGCACGTGGGTTCCCAGCGCGAATGTCTTGAGAAATTCCTCGATAGTAAGAAGCCAGTTCCAGGTTATGATTTTCGGCCTTTATTTTGGCCAGGCTGGCCAGATGATTGGCAGCAGCAGCGGCGTCGTGCTGAGATAACGCATGGTGGGCCTACTGAAGAAGTGAAATGTCTCGATGTAGATTCCTGTTCCGGATGCCCGTGTAGAGGGCAACAAAGGCTGACTGATAGTCCTGTGTGTGCCTCTTGTGTTTTCCCAGCTGAGATGGTGTGGCGTTGACGAAAAATAGAAAGTGTTCCCAGGGGGTCTCTCTGTTGTAATATCGAAGATGGGTGTCGATGTCAGATAGTCGTAGTTCTACAAGAAAGTCGATGACTCGGGTCGTGGAATAGCTTGCAGCAAAGTGGAGCAAATTCCAAGAACCTGCACCCACAAACCTCAATGACGAGCCAGCTTCAACAAGAATCTGCAACATACTCAAATTGTTGTATACTGCAACCATTGTCGGCGTGAATCCTCGGCCATCTTGAGCTTCGATATCGACATGATCAGATTTGAGCAGCAGTTTGGTGGTTGTCTCAACGGCCGCTGCATCTGCTTCGGAGAACGCCAATCGGTGCAGTGGCGTTCGACCCCAACAGTCACGTGCCCTAATTAACTTGCCTTGGCTGTGGCGGAGCAGCAGTCGCACTGCATCCGTAGAGGCCCTCTCCGCAGCAAAGTGTAAGGCTGTCCTGCCATCGATGGCCGTGTCCATGATGCGGCACTTGGCCAACATCAACCTTCGCATGCAATCAACTTCATTTTGCTGGGCAGCCCACATGAGCGGTGTCATCCCCTCCATATCCTTCACATTGACATCGGCACCTGCATCAATCAGCTGCTGCACCGCGTCCACATGACCCCACCTAATAGCTGTATGTAGTGGTGCACTTCCAGTCATGTCGAGTTCGTTAATAGCTGTAGCGTTGACAAGCTTGGCAGTGGCCTCCTCTATTTCACACCCACTGCGGCTTGCTTCATGGAATTGAACCACTTCATCCAGCACCACTGGTTCATCTTCCGCATACGACATCAACTTTTTCAAAACAAACCTTTCTCGCTCGCCAATATATGCTTTCCTCAATTCAACATTTGCAGTATACCATGTTTGCCTATCGTCTATTAGCATCGAACAGACTATACAATCACAGCAGAGGTTTCGCGATACCTCGAAACACCGTTTCTGAGCAGTGAGCCTGCCCATATTTGCAGAAGTAGCTCCAACATTTCGTACTCTCTATGTAAAACAATAAACTATTGTTTCGCTCACGATTATTATTTATATTGTAACAACTCCTTGGAGAATTCTGCTTACCTTTTATCACACCGCCACCATCCTCCTTGATATCATCGGGATAAACTGCATTTCCAGCTTGAATATAGTTTTGTAACAATTGTGCTGAGGCGCTCAAACGAACCCACATCTGATTTCTCCAAGGGACCATTCTAATGGGGCGCAAAGTGGCCCCTGGCCCATTCTCGGACCAGCACGCCTCGAGGTACAGTCTGGTTGCCCACAGCCATGCTGGAGCTTGGTAAACCATCAGTAAGCGTCTCCCTCCACTGCATCTGCATGTTCTATCTCGTTTATTTGGACTGGAACTCCAGCGATAGCTCACGCCCAGCGATCCAACCAGCTGTCTCGCCCACCGTGTGAGTTGGTAATATTGTGGGTTGGCATGACAGGTGCAGCGGCAGCCTTTGGAACATTTGAGTCCTTTCATTGAGATGCTTTCCATGTCTGAAACAATTCCTTTTGGAGAAAATGATGGTGTATTCTGGGTATTTTGACATGCAATAAGGGCTGCGCCTTGCTCCTCAAAATGCCTTGTCGTTGTTTCATCCGGGCTGTCATCGCCATGAGCCGCATCCTGTAGCTCTTGGATTCTACCCGACTCGAACAGATAGGTGCCCGTTCGAGGGTTTGTGTTACAAACTATAGCCCCAGAATACGCTGTCAGTGTAATCCTGTGCTAGTATTAGCAGCAATTCAGCCAAAAGAAAAAAAGGCGATTGCCCACTCTTCAACTCTTCCCATTGTTTGCGCCACCATCGTTAATTCACTGGCTACGGCCCTGTAATTATCTCCCATACTATTCATATACTCCATCATTTGCCATTGAATCTCGTGCGAGAATGACAATCTTGCGTCTCTGGCACGCTGCACAAGGCTCTCAATCTCGTGGCTCTTGGCCAGACATTTTAGTTTGTTTGCCCTCGCTGTCTCGTTTGCAGAGTGGCTTTCCACGAAACCTCGTATCTCGTGGAGCTCTTTTAAAATGTCACCTAGTTCTTCTGTGATAAAATGTGTTCGAGATTCTGCCGGCTGTGCTGATTTCATCTTTTGTGCGCGGTCTGTATAGGTTTGCATAAAAGCTATCTGTTGGATATTGTTAGGGCCTCACGCACGGCAGCGATTGCGCTATCACTGCTGGACAACAGAATACAGCCACTTACCTCTCTGCATAGATTTCCATAGTTTTGCTGAATCTCCTTGACCTCACGAAGGAAGGAAGCGCCATTCACCAGCGCATCCAACACATTCCTGAGGTTGGGCAGTGGCCCGAGCACACCAGCCATGTCAGTTATTGTGGACGCTCGTGGGCCAAGCTCGAAGGTCTGTTCAAAAAGTCGGTGCAAGTTTTGCACGAGAGCAGAAGATATTTCGCACGTCAGCACCAGAGCGGGGATTAAAGCTAGGCGCACCACTTGCCGGGCCTCATAGATTCTGCCATCCAATCAATGCCTGGGGCGTTTGGCTGACCACAAGTCGCACCACCATCTCCATTCATCTGCCTTGAATGCTACAGGAGAAGAATCAACCAGGCTGTAGAAGGTGCCACTTGCAGCAAGCCACTGGCACTTTCGCTGACCAACAACCGCTCTCGGACAAATTGCGTCTTGCCACGGCGCAGCTTGCTGCATTCACCCAAGGCTTTTGTTGGGCTGAGCCACAATCTCGACGCTGAGACTCGGCTTTCGACAGCCTGAAAAAATGCGTTGGAGCCCAAGAATGCTACTTTCATCGCCAAGCCCGCCTTCGCTCTCGTGCCCACGTAGGTGCTTCTCCATCTGCCTGGCGTTCAGCCCCAATGTGAACCGCAGCTTCCGCAAGGCCGCCCTAACTAAAATTAGACGGCGTCTTGTGCTGTGAGTTGTAGCATCAAATTAAATTCAAATCATGGTGCCAATTGTTCTAGAACTAATGCGTAAATATCTTTCTAGCATGTGAAACGCACGTAGAAATAGATGCATTCGACGCTTAGATCAAGCAAGGTGCCTTGCCCCAATCTCGGCGTCAAGGTGGGGGTTCGGTTTCAAGACCATCTGGGATATGATGAAGACAATGTCGAAATGAGCTTTACTTATCACCGTACTATCGTGAACCGTCCAGGCACTTGTCGAGACTTGCCAGCAGCCACCCATCCCTTGACGCAGCCGAGGCCCAGTTAGAATCAACGATGCGATACATGCGTTTGTCGTTCCGCAGAATGCATGGCGATGAGATTAATTTAAAGAACAACTAGGATTTGATTGATGAGTTTTTGTTGGTTCGCCTTTTTAGAATAAAGTCGGCAGCAAGGTTCATCGTTGCTAACTGTAAGTTGACAGCCCCAGCTTCAACTTCACGTGTGAGCGTCCTTACCCTAAACCTTGCGCAGGGTGAACCTCAAGCGTCGAGCGGAAATCGACCCAAGCTCAAATTTTATATAGCGGTAGGGTCACTAAGACTGTAATTTCAGTCTTTCTGTCTTCTTAATTGAATTTCATCAAATTGTTGATATTGATCAGGAGAAGACTCGATGAGACAAACAGGAGGTACTTTTCAGGTACAAAGATTTGATCGTTGACCACAAGACCAACCAAAATCGACAGTTCAGTGTCTGTGAGCAGTACGTTATCTTATCAAACATATGCCATAATGATATCACTACCAATGTTCTTATGATAAAGAGAGTTCATTGATCCTTTGAATGGCCATAATGTCAAGGCTGAGATGCCAAGCTCACCTGGCTTACCAATGCAGTAAGTAGGCTGCATCCTTGGCAAACTCTATCTTGAAGAATTCACGAATTGCTCAAGTGTAAGCCGTTGAGGCATTCCTATAATGTGTACTTTTTTTTGGTTGGGTTCATGACGTAGCAAAAGTGGCTGGGGTTGAGAGGGCCCGTTCGCGCTATGGCCCAACCTTGACGCGCGTCGACCCTTTCTCTTGACCGGACAGGACAACCCTTGGAAGAATCTTAGCTAATGCGATCGGCTTCGGGTTGAATTTTCCGACCTGCCGCAGTGGGTCAATCGCGGGTGCTCCCCAATGGCGCCTTGGCTGTGCCAAGCTTCAAAAGCAGGTCCAGAGCCGCTTCAGGTCGCCATGGCCTGGCGTGATGATGATGTCGAGTCACCAGATGAAAAAAAAGCAGCCCTGGATATTTGATGCTGGTCACGAAACAAACAATTGGGGGGGTGGGATATGGTGGCAGCGAGTAGGATGTCGGCAAACCTGGCTCCAAAGTGGAGATTGTCTTTGCTTTTCTTCTCCGCGTTTTTGGGTCCTTGTGCCGACTGCGCCGCGATTGCGCGGAGATTTCCCGGCCGCCATGTCCTTGCTTTGCGATATTTTTCTTTGTCATCGTAGTTAGGAGCGAAAGGCAATTGACGGTTTGGCTTGAGCATGGGCGCAATTGGCGTGGGATCACGGGAATACGGCTGGGCCACAGTGCGCCCCCGGTGACGGCTGCAAGCGCTACCGGCTTTTGCTGTTTTTGCCTCCGTTAGGAAATTGTGCTGGTTTTGTCCTTCACTCAAATTGCGACACGCTTATCCAGTTCCCCTGTGTCAAATTACTGTGGAGCCCGCTATCCCTTGCCGGCATTCCTACAATGGAGCAGTATGCTTTGGTCCGTGAGGTCATTCGTGTATCGCTGCATCGAGATGTGAGATTAGAGTATAGGAATCGGCACGCAATCATCTTCGGAACGGTGGGAGGGTGGTACTCGGCCACGCCGAACCACGTTTCGGTACCGAATAGAGCGAGCCTTGTGGACTGGGAACCGTGGGAGAAGAGAAAGGGTGGCATGCAATCAACTACCGTAATAGTGGGGAAGACTCCGCTTGCGATGAAGCGTCCTTGCTTTCCCGCGATCCAATCGGCGGTGGCTGAATGCAAATGGAAGTCTATCCCTCCCACTTCCCTCACGCAGCCCTGTTTAACGCCCCTTTCTGCTGTTGCATTGACCCACTCTACGGATTGCTCCGAACAAGCCTCTTCTCCAGCTCTTCGGGTTGTGGGAGAGGGTCCTGAATAAACCACCAAGCAGACTAAGTGACGAGATCCACTCAAGCCGTTGTCATGGAATGGCTTGCGCAACTGGACTCGTAATCGGGTACCTTGAGTGAAACACATAGACAGGGCCGTCAAGATATATATCATAGATCAAATACCATGGGAGTTTGTTCAAATCAATCCTCACCACAACTCTCACAAACTTGCATTCATTCATCTCTTGTGACAATGGTTTCCTTCAAGCTTCTTGCCTCTGTTAGCTTAATGCTGCCCAGCCTCGCCCTGGCCCACCCTGGCGAGCACCATAGCCACAGCCACATCAAGAGACAGATTCAAGCTCGTGATGCTGTGGCAAGCCTGGGACAGAGGTCCTTGAACCAATGCTCCGGCTCTGAGGCTGCAAAGACTCTCAAGTCTCGCTCCATTGCCCGACGTGCCCAAAAGGTTGAGGAGTTGCGCAAGAGACTCAACATCAAGACGAGTACGTATTGTTTGCTGTGCGGTTCCAATTCATTGAAACTAACGAGCTACCAGCTCCCAAGAAGACCCGCCGTGATGCCGAGCAGCTCTCTGCCTGGGAGGCTGTGAACCACAACTACACCGGAATCTCCAACTACGACATGTTCACCCCCCTCGAGACCGTCTTCGACACGAACACCAGCTGCATTCTGGCCCCCGAGCTCACCGCCGGACCTTACTACATTGTCGGCGAATACCTGCGATCCAACGTCATCGAGGAAGAGTTCTGCGACGGAGTGCCCCTGTTCCTCGAGGTCCAGTACGTTGATATTTCCACCTGCGCGGCGGTGCCCGCGCTCGCCACTGATGTCTGGAACTGCAACGCCACAGGTGTTTACTCTGGTGTGAGCACCTCCAGCGGCCAGGCCGGCCTCAACACCACGTTCCTGCGCGGTATCCAGATCACCGACCACGACGGTGTTGCCCAGTTCGAGACCATCTTCCCCGGCCACTACTCCGGACGCGCCGTGCACACTCACCTGCTGACGCACACCAACGCCTCTGTGCAGTCCAACGGCACCATCTCGGTGTGGAACAGCCCCGTCGCGCACATCGGCCAGCTCTTCTGGCCCGAGGACCTGCGCCAGGAGATTGAGGCGCTCGAGCCCTACAACCAGAACACCGTCACCGTCACCACAAACGACAAGGACATGTGGTCCGTCCTGCAGGCCGACGCCTCGTACGACCCCTTCCCCAAGTTTGTCTACCTGGGCGACAAGGTCCAGGACGGCCTGTTCGCCTGGATCCAGATCGGCATCAACGCCTCGGCCGACCACAGCAGCGACAGCTACTACGGCGTCGCGGGCTACCTCGACGCCAACGGCGGCCACGAGCTCGATAGCGGAATCGGCGGCGGCGGCAGCGGCAGCGGCGGCCCCGGCGGAAGCGGAACTCCTCCTGCCGGCTTCACTCCTACTGCCACTGCCACCCCTAGCTCCTAAGAGGGAGAGCATGGATTGGTGTTTGGCTTTTTTCTTTCCTTTGCGAAGTCGAAGATAACAGAAAGTTAATTCGGCGGGTATGAGCATGGGTGGTTACCCCTTATCTTAGAAAAAAGAGGATTTCTTATACACGAGGAATGAGGAATGTAGACATAGAGAAAAAATATGATTGATTTCTTACTTTCAAACCCATTTCTTGTTCTGCCAAACGTGAATCAAAATGATGTTGTCTGTAGTATTATATGGTAGGTTGTTATGCTAGTGGCTTTGACCATCTATAGAGTGTGAATAATATGGGTCCACATCGGAACTCATGGACTCTTTTCAGAGTGCCCTAGGAGGGTTTTGGTCTGGCTCTACTCTGATTTAGATTGCGCATCTACATCTTCTTCCTCTGGTGGAGGCGTTTTATCGCGAGCTCCAGCCAGGTACATGAGCAGAGAAGGCGACTTGTCTCTTGAGCGTTTGCGATCTTGCTTCTTGCGCACCCACTCAAACTCTGGCTCAAGAGACTGTTGCCCCCCCTCTTTTTCAGCCCTCAACATCCTATCGCGGTCCCCGCGGATTTTCTTAGTGTGCCTCCACAGCTGGTCTTGCTCCCACTCAGGGACCCATCGGTTGATCAAAATGTAGTCGGGATTCTGTAAAATTTGTTAGCTTAGAGTTGTACTTGTAACGAGACATGGGAAGGCTAGCAAATAAAACGTACCTCATCAAATTGATATTCGACATTGAAGGTGCGCAGTGTCTCGATGGAGAGGTGCCTACGGGCCATCCTGGTGTAAGCCGGACGGGACTCGGGCTCCTCCATCTTATTGTGAATAATGACTGGCTGAGTATTTTGAGCCTCGTCGTGTTGAAGGACCTGGGCCGGAGGCTGCGCTGGCTTCTTGCCCTTCTTGATCTCCCGTTTGTTAAGGATAGCTTGGATGTCGTCTTCGTCAAGCCCAGATTGTCGGAGGTCGCTCTCGAGTCGACGCTTATACTCGGCTTCCTTTTGCTCCCGCTCTTCCTGCTTGTACTTCTCGATAGCCTCCCTGGCCTCTTTCTCCCTCCTTTCTTGTTCTTGCGGCGTCTCTGCGATGTCGTCTATCTCTTCCTGATCGTATCTCTCCACTGTCACGATGGCCGCATCTTCATCTCGAAGGCGCTTCAGCTCCAATTCCTTTTTGATGCGCTCCTCCTCTTCAGCACGGGCCTCGCGCTCTCTGATCTCGGCTAGCTCAAGCTTTGCGCGCCGCAGCTCCTCATTTTCAGGAGCCTCGATTTTGGCAGCAGCTTCGGCATGCTTTCTTGCAAGTTCCTCTTCGGCCCTTCGTTCAGTCTCAATTCGCTGTCGAGCAGCATTCTCAGCTTCAAGGCGGATCCTTTCAACCTCCTTCTTGGCTTCTTCTTGAGCAGTACGCATAGCAGCTAATCTCTGTTGGAAAGCTTCTTCGGCATCCTTTCGGATTCGGTCTTCGAGCTCTCTTTGTTCCTCAGAAACCTCGCCCTTCTTCTCGGCTGTGTTCATATCCGCCTCAACCAGAGATTGTTCCTCAACTTCCCTGTTGCTTTGTCCTTCAGCAGCGTTCATTTCGGCCTCGGAATTGAACCTGGCCTCAGGATTAGCCAAGGCTTCGGCTTCGGCGTCGCGCTTATTTGTCTCCTGAGCCGCTTTTATTTCGACAGAATCCATAGCAGCATCCAATTTCTTCAACGCCGCTTGAACATGCCTGACCAACTCTTTTCTCCTTTTTCTAACTTCAGTGATACCTTCGGTATCCACGTTATCCAGCTTAAGAAGGATTTGCTGTATAATTATCTCTGATATTCTTCGATGCTCCTCCTTTCTCCTCTTATTATCCGAGGGAGGCGCGGCAGAATACTCGTCGCAGAGCGGCTTCCACTTTGTATTAAATTCTGTCTCCAGCTCATGCAATGTCTTCAAAGGGCCAGTGAGGGTCATTGTGGGGATGGAAACCGGAGCAGGAGGCGATGAAAGGGAGGCTAAACTCGAAGTGCTGGCCTGAGGACTGCTAGCGCTGATAGAGCTACCGTCGCCGGCATCGCCTTTAGTCTTCTTTCCTTTGTTAGTTTTTGATGGATCAGCTTTGTCCAGTGGTGGTTCGACAATGGCGATCTCCTTGTCCTCGCTCCTTTCTTCGTCTCCGTCCTCGCTCCTTTCTTCATCCTCGTCCTCGTCCTCGTAGTAATCGTCCCCATCGTCATTGGTTGGTAATGGAGGCAGCGCAAAGAGGGATAAATCTTCCTGGTGTCGACCTATGTGTCGTTGATAATGCTTAAAGGAAGGAAGAACTTCGTCACAGAAGGGACAGACAGCCTTATCGCTGAGGGGCTTTTGTCTCTCGCAAAGAGCTGTCATACTATGTGTTGAATTTGAGGGGGCGCCGTGGTGTTTGGTGATATGTGTCTTCATATCTTCAGATTTAGCAAACACTGCATCACATCCAAAACAGCAAACCCAAGTCTTCCAGTGGTGCTTTTGTGTATGATTTGCCCACTGGTAACGCCTTTCAAAGTCTTGGTCTGGGGCTGGACAATCCCGAGAAAGACACACATAGGGACGCAGGTCCGAGAATACATGCTTCCTGCGTTGGAGATCAATATCTTATTTTATCATAGAATTTGAAACCTAGCTTACTTCCACAAACGCCTCGAGGGCGCCGATATCATCATAAAACAAAAAGGGCATTCGAAAGGCCCATCTTCGGCCCCCTTAGGGGGCGGCGGAACCTGTGGTCTCTGGGATTGCGCTGCAAATGTTGTTGCAAAGGACGTTTGTGTTCGCCCTGTATCGGAGCCATCGTCCTCATCCAAGAAGTTCGAATTATTTCTAATGACCTCTTTCATATGGTCTGGAATTGATGAGGCCACCGTGCTCTGCAAGCCGTCGGGATCGTCCTCATCGAGCCCACTCGCTAATTTTTCATGATGCATGTGCCTATATTTAAAGTATTGTCGTCGGCGGGAAATTGCTTTCCCAAGTCTTTGGGTTATGTCGTTGGAAGCCGAAGGGAATTTACCCCGCACGTGCTGAATATCATAAAGTTCGTAATAAGAGGTATCTGTGAGTGAAGACTTCTTAAATTGATCATGTGGAGCGGGGTTTCGAACGGAGACGGACAATCTAAAAAGACAATTATTGTCCTCTATGATGTTCGCAAGTATTTGTGACAATTCTGAGGTCTCTATTTCCTCTATATCCAAGGAATCGTCGCTGGAATTATCATCGAAGTCATCATCTAAATCGACCTCAACTTGGTCTTCCGATGACGCTTGTTGGTCCCATGGCGTTTTTTCACCACTGAGAATATTATCTCCTGTTTTGATTGAGCGACATTATACCTTGCTGAGAGTTCGGGAACGTACCATCAGTTAGTAGCTCTTTGAGATCATGCAACAGTGCAATGACTTGGCTTCGGATATTAGATGCATCACGAAGACGATAATCGAGGGAACTTCTGCCTTTTCTATGAGCCCCAATGTTTGCGCTCCATATTTTGAATCTGCTTTGTTCATCCTCCACTTTCGCAAGTGGCAGTTCAGTTGCATTACATGCCAGAGAGGCTTCATCATCATCGTCTACCGCCAAAGCTCTAATTGTGTTGCAAAGACTGTTGAATCCTTGAAGGCAATGCAAAACATTGCTCTCGATGGAATCCATACTGATGTGCTTAACGCTACCGAGTTGCGCGATTTCCGGTGGTGTCGGTACGTGGGTCTTGTCAGCCAGCTGAAAAGATGACCCCATGCTCATCGATTCCATCCATTGCACGTGATAATAGCGTAACGTGGCACTGATTCGTTGGCCCAGGATTGCTTACATGTCAGCTTTTATTGATGCCCCTCATTTTGCGATATTATTGGATTTTGTGACTATTGTCCTCTCCGAGTCTTGACGCTTCACTTCGGGGCAAACTTTAGCAACATGTCTGGCCTTGAGGTTGCGGGCCTTGTTCTTGGCACGATTCCACTTATTGTGACGGGATTGGAATACTACATGAAAGGGCTTGGCACACTCCAGAGCTTCCGATCCTACAAAAGAACTCTACAGAGCCTGATTATCAGTTTCAAAACTGAACATGCCATTATGCAGAACATATGCGAAAAGGTTCTTGTGGGAATCGCATCTCAAACCCGCATCGAAGAAATGATTGCGAATCCATTTGGCGATCTTTGGCGCGAGGAAGAACTTTCTGATAAATTACGACTGAGGCTTTGGAGTTCATTCAAGGTTTTTGAGGAGAGAGTCCAGGATATGAGAGAGGCTATGGATGAAATGACAAAAAAGTTGAACATGGAAGCAAACGGCAGGGTAAGCCAAGCCTGGATTGAGACATGATGTCTTATCCTTTATTCTATTGCTTTTAGTTGAGAAACTGACAGAGACTAGGTGGAGTGGACTGATAGTGCGCCAATTAAGAAGCAACTGAAGCGCGCCAAGTTTATTTTGCAGCAATCCTTTTACAGCGAGATCATGACGAGGATTCGAGATGGAGTCTCAGCTCTCGAAGGCTTGGCCAGGTTGGACGCAGAACTCGAACAAGACAGAAAGTCTCGCTCACAGGGCCGGATCAACAATCTTATTAACAAGATGTCTAAAAGCATTTATCACACGCTTCGATCAGCAATCACATGCAAGTGTCCAAATCAACATGAGGTTGGATTGAGACTTTCACCTCCATCACGAACTGTTCTTCCGGAAGATCAGGACGACGACATTATAAAGAAACTAAAATTCTATGTTGCCATCTCCAATGCAACGGGAAACCTCTCAGGGGCCTCATTTGGACAGTGGAGCCAAGTCCTTCTTCAAGTGAATGAAGATTTAAAAATGACTGCAGCACCAACCATGGTCAAACAAGAGACGGTTGCTTCGAAAAAGAGTGTAAAGTTCTCTTTTTCGTCAGCAACCAATAATTCGAGCGGAAGTCTTGCAACAAAAACATCACTCATCACCCAGTCCACTGCTTCCAGCTTAACCTTAAATACAATACACTCTATTGAGAACTCAGGACAACGTCGACGGATCGAAAATCTTTGCGACGAGTTAAGGCGTTCAGGCAAAAGTAAACACGAAGAATGTGGACACATCCAAGACTTTTCTGCATCAAACGGTCGCAAGTATGGTGTCTTTGTGCTTGAGGATCCTCATGACGTGAACTGGACATTGGTACCCTTGCACGACATATTACAGGGTTCGAGCTTGTTGTACCGCGATAAGTTACGTCTGGCTTGGGCAGTTGCATGCAGTGCTTTGCAAATATACGCCACGCCGTGGATGTCAAACGTTCCTAGTAGCAACGATATTTATATTGTTCAGCAGCAGGGGAGATCCCAATACCAAAACATTTATGTCCAGAAAAGGCTTCCCGAGTCAGCACAACCAAGCCCGGAGAGGCAATCTCAGAATGATCTTTATCTGCTATCTCTTGGAATTCTGCTCATAGAAGTTATTTTGGGCAAGTCAATTGAGAGTCTGAGGTTAAATCGGGGCGCTGATACTGGAAATGAAGTGTCCAAGCATGTCTTGGATTACGAAACTGCCACCAGTCTTTTGGGTCGCGTTAGAACCGCTGGGGGTTCTAAATACTGCAATGCCGTTGAAATATGTCTTCGTTCTGACATGAGCCCATTAGATTCTTCCTCTGAACACACATTTCTTGAAAACAAGGCACTAACCGGGGTTATCAACTTGATTGAACAAGACTTGAAGGCATCTGTATGATAGGTAAAGGATATAAGGATCATTAAACCTTTAATTCGGAGTTCATTCTAACCGTTTGCATATCGTTTTTGTACACACTTTTGGGATGTATCAGAAATAAGCACAGCTATATACGCTTCAATGAACCACAGCAAACTGATAATGCCTTCTGTACCGAGTGAATTCGAATTCTAAATCATTCCTTGATGTGAAAGACTGGATGTTCAATGAACTGCATGTTTGCTGTGTTTACGCATTTGTAGGCCATACTTCCTAGATGTCAGTATGGAATGTCAAGCGGGGTTGACATATACTTACATGGAACAAAATGAATGGGATAGGTAGGAAAAGAATGGACAATCCGCCCAGGAGACTGTTACCTGGACCGATACCGAGATTGCGGAATAGAGCGCGTGCCTATGGCGATTGTTAGCGTTGACCCAGTAGCAGCCACAAAATCACTGAATTAACTTGCAAATAAGGGAAAAACAACTCCACATGATGCCCTGGAAAGTGCATTTCCTGCCAGAACCGACGCTGCATATTGTGGGTATGCCATTCCCAGGTAAGTGAGCAACGGCATGAACAGAGTAATAATGCTGATGGTGAAACACCCAGAACCCACAAGCGGTACCATCCAGTGGATACCTTCTCTTGAGGTCCATCCATACCAAAATAGGCAAATTGGAAGAGCGAACGCCCCAAAGAATGTCGGAGGAAGTATCACCTCTGGATGAATAGGAGGCTTGCTGAATTGCGGGACCAGGTATCTCCGGATCCACAGCAGGTAGCAAGGCAACGTAAAGAGACCGCCCACCAGGATGCCAAGATAGACTAGCCCCTGCTGCCCAATGTTGAAACCATAGATTTTGCCAAAAACGAGAGGGAATGACTCGAACCAAATGTACAAGACGCCATACAACAGCGCACTGTATAAGTCCACAAAAAAGACAACTGGTTCAGAGAATGTGAGTGTGAAAGCTCTGCCAAGTGTGACAGCGTGGCCTTTCATTGTCACTCCTGCGGCGTCTATTTCTGACTGAGCCTTCAGTCTCACGTCTCTCGTGGCTCGTCTCATCCTTTTTGCTCGCCTGTAGAGAATGTTGTCCGCGTTTGTTTCCGGCATGAAGAAGAAGAGTATCATCAACACGGCGGCACACAGCCATGCAAGTTCCCAGATTGTCCAGCGCCAACCCTTGGCCTGGGCTGCAAAGCCGCCTACGAGCGGCCCCATGACAGGACCAAGCACGCCGCATGCACCGAATATGCCGATCCAGTACAGAACTTCAGTCGGTGGGTACATGTCCATAATGGTAGCCCCGCCGGTCGCAAGTACTGGTCCGCCAAAGAACCCTGTCAGAAAACGGAAGACGAGGAGCATCGGCATGTTTACTGCATAACCGGTCGGCAGTTGCAGTAGGACAAACACGAAAAGTGTCCAAAAGTATAGGCGACTGCGTCCGATTGTTGCCATTTCAGACATGGGAGAAAATAACATTGGACCAAGGCCATAGCCGCTAAGTTGGCGCACGGTGTTAGAATTTCAACTTGGCAGGGAACCGTTGAACATAAAAAGGGGAGATGGAGTCGAAATGGAGATTAGATGGATATGGGAGGCTTGTACTTACAGAACAAATAATGAGAGACCCAATGTTGCAACAATCTCACTTGCGCCGAACTTTTCCATAAGATCTTTCTCTCCAGGCGTGTAGATAGAACTGCCGATGTAAATTCCAAAATTTAAGATGCATATCTGCAAAGTGACCAAATTCTTTCGGCATGGCGGCCAGTTTTGCGGGTTCTGTAGCGCATGTGAGCATGTCTCTCTTATTTAAGATTAATAGGAGGAAACAAACTTCTTGGTCGTCAGGATCGTACCATGACACTAAAATTGCGCCCGGCGACGTTTGAGACGATGTATTAGGCCGTTTGGGGGGCAAGCCAGCGGCCTTTTCAACATCCTTCTCCCCATCTTGGCTCGAAGCGGCAGGCGGTTGATGATCAGACTCTTCAAAATTAGGCAATTTCCCGGGGCAATTCGATGAAGTTGGAGTCGATTGATTTTTGATAAGGATCTGTGAGAGAGTTGGGTCTACCTCATCGGGGAATTCTAGAAGGCGTTTACTAGAGATCAGTCGGATAGCTTGTCCGAAGACGGTATCGCGAACAATTTCGTTCATGATGCCGAGTTGCGTCACGCGTGCTTGATCAGAACAATTGTAAATGCGACCCAATTGTTTATATCATATTTATTCACACCAAGCAATCAGAAAGACATGAAAGCCACAACACCATCTCGCCATACGTTGCCCTTCCATTTGACAAGTCCAATGTGCTTATATTATTGGTTTGACCATGCCGGATTTAACCAGATTTTATTTCCGATGTTCCCTTCACCAATCGTGGAATGATGACGAAACAACATGCAACGCCGTTGCATTAAGATTTTGTGCTTATTAATTTGGCATCCGTTGCGCGGATTTAGTTGATCTTCACATTGCTAAGTCCGCCGCATATTATTAAGCCCATGTCGGAGGCTTTCATCCTGAGAAGCCCAGTTAGTGATTAGCTGGGACTTGAAAGAAAATGTGAATTGTGCGTTCTCACTTCACTCTAGTTCTGACTGGGGCCTGAAAACATAGAAGACTTGGACTGTCGCGTTTCAATCTATTCTTCTCTTCCTACATACGCATTTATGAGTAAGTGGAATATCTGAATTTATTTGCTCGATCGACTTATGACTTAGCACTCCTTTTACGCCTCTTTATATAAGCAAGTGTAATTAGTTAATTAAAGAGTCCAATACTAAATAAAATCTTTTATATTATGTAAATACTCCTAGTCTATATATTGTTCTTTAATTTTCAAATGTCCCTTTAACTGCGTTAAGCTCCAGTTGCGTACCCCGCCCCACATGACCCCAGCGAAAGCAAGGTAACCTCGAGAGACATCAATAACTGCCGCGGTTATGATATCGTTGTAAACAGTACAATGTAGCGTTATGTAGATCGGGCATTTGTTAGGACTTGTGTTATCACTAAAATTAAGAGGAAAATGATGTACCTTTAATTCCTTCTGCTCTAATTGGCACCACCTTTCTGCCTGTGACCTAACTAGAGCATTGCGCAGTCAAAGGGATTATAGCAGTTGAACCACACACGTAACAACTAGTGGTTATAGATAAAGTTACTTTTCAGACCTGCACTAAATACCTGATGAAATAGATAGAGCAGAGGGAATCTCGTGTTTATTGGGGTGTTGCTGGCTAAAACACGAGAAATGAAGCGGTGAGGTTTGTGATCTAAATCAGCACTCGTTTGTCTTTGTTGTGACATTGCTCGCAAAGTGATACTATTTCTACTCCGGCTAGCTGGTCTGGTCTGTCTTTGAAAAGTGCATCTATATCTCCGATGGTGCCCGAAAGTAGGTGGACTTCTGTGGGTCCACGGCCCAGCGCCGTGGATACGTCCAAACAGGACTTCTCCTCACGTGGCATGTCCAAAACCACGAGCCCCTTTCTCTTTAGTTCTCCAGGGGCGCTGATGCCATGATTCTCTTTGATGTCAGCTAGACCCTACCCTATAGATCATTTGATTCGGGTGTGTTATTATTTCCCTTTACTAAACTTGCTGTAAGCCACTGAGCCAAACTGGCGCACAAATGGTCTGTGACAATAGTTAATGCTAAAAAAAAAAGGGTTTGTTCTGATTAAATAGACAGCCAACCGAACCCTCTTGTAATACAAAATGTATCCCTCAACTAGAGGTAATCTTAACCCCCTACTCAAGATGTCTCCCTTCGCTTGCTAAGACGACTCAGCTCCAACGCAGAGCACGCATCAATCACAATGCCTGCCATCAAAGGCGCTGTCATTGGTCGGTTCGTACGCATTTGCGCACAGCCATCACATATGGACCCTCGTAGTACCGGTAGTATTAATTTGTGTTTTACCTCTATTGCGGGTTTACTAGGCTCGGGCCGTCAGGATCCGCGCTTCCTGTTCTGTCCATTCGCCATCTCTTATTCTCCGATCAACAGCCCAGAGAGGGCAAATTTCGGCGTCATCGCACTCGCTTGGGCCTTGTAGTTTTTGAGTTTTGGTTGTGCATTTGGCTCATGCACTTGGCTGCAACGTCCCCCACTTGCTATTCCATCCATGGCCGATTACTAATGAAAAAGACGTGTTTCACAATCCAACCCCCGCAAGCTTGTCTGGGGATTTCGCTTCTAAAAGTTCACACGCCATTGTTCTCGTGCAAAATATTCAGTATTTCTACCCTGGAAAAAAGCCGAAAAGGAGTCCTGTGTAATGTCGCAAAATCCGACCATAGAATGGAGCAGCTTTTTACTTTTTTCTCCGCGTTCTGGCTTCTAATAATAGTTTTGATTGGTTCTCTGCCTGTGCATGAAGCCATTTTTAACTCCGCGTCGTGGTCGGATTTCGCGAGATTATACGGCAAATGCTCGGCGATAAAAACTCTAGAATGATTCATCGCGCCAGTTTTAATTTCTGTAGAGCTTAAATCTCGTGGCGGGGCGAGCTTTGGCCTTGTGGGTCACACACCAGTAATGGCTCCATCGGTGAAGGTGGTTTCCACCGCCAGGACGGGCCAGCCGCAACGTCCACCTCCGGTCCGATCACGATCATGATTCGTTAAAACCGAGACGTGCACACCTTGGCTGAGATAGTCGGTCATTGACGACGCGTCCGGGTTAGCTACTGCCGGGGATAATATCCCATTTTGTGCTACTCATTACGTGTCATTGAAGTCCGCTCGCTGATCACTCTTCGGCTGGATAAAAATCAAGGTGCGTGAGGATCCGTACTTCCCATTACGTCGATTGAACGTTCAGGTTGAAACTCCAGTCGATAACCGCACTGCTCACGATTACCAGCATGGAGATCAGCCCTGATGAAAGGCAGTCGTCAGGCCTCTCTTGTCCAGGCCACAACAACACGGGCTATGACTTGAAGCATCATTTGGACTTCAGAAATGGACATTTGATACTGTAAATAATTAACTTTGATATAATTTTTGCGGCACCGCCACCTCATTCTTTCCATCCTTTGATGTCACATGTGAAGTGTGATTTGTATGTAAAACTTTAAACAACTGGCCTGCACCTATCCTGGCCAGCTTTCCTAACGCTGGGTGCATTTATCAGTGCACGCACCTGGTTGTGTTTCTGCGTAATTCTTAATGTATAAGACGCGGCTTTCTAGCTCAGAGAGAAGTTGTTTTGTTCTTCAATTGCAATAAAACCGCCCTACTCAGTCCTCCAACCCGACCTCCAACATTTATTTTCTTGCTCAAACAACATCATGGAAGATGAGCGTCTGTTGCATCAGATCTTTGAAGATCAGGCTGAGAGGCATCCAGAGAATCATGCATTAGAATTCTGCCCCAATGAGCTCCTTACGTACCAGGAGCTCAATGAGAAAGCCAACTCCCTTGCGCGACTTTTGCTCGAGACTCAGCCACCTGGACTGGAAGTGGTTGCACTATGTGCAGTCAAATCGCCCCTCCTTGTTGTTGCTATTCTCGCTGTATTCAAAGCAGGGATGACCTGGGTCCCTCTTCCGATGAATGCAAGTGAAGAGAGGCTCCAATATATCTTAGAATCTTCAAATGCTGGCCTCATATTGGGATGGGACCCTGTTAAGTTCAGTATAAGGACCCCAAGGAAATTCATTTCCTTGCAGGATATTGTCCAAGGAGAAGAGCTTCTCCAATTTGCCTCAACAAATATAATCAACAAGACCCAGACGGACGAAGATACCTGCCATATCCTTTTTACATCTGGCTCCACTGGGACCCCTAAGGGGGTAGTAATTCAGCATCGAGGCGTGCGACATGCTGTGGTCGAGTTGTCGAAACTGTTCAACCTGACCTCATCGACGAGAACATTGCAATTTTCAGCTCCTACGTTCGATGTATTTGTATTAGATCTCTTCATGACCTTTTACTGTGGAGGATGTCTTGTTATGGCTCCACAAGAAGTCCTAATGCAAGACGTCACGTCCTTTATGAACAACACGCATATTACATACGCGCAACTCACACCCTCGGTAATCGAGACCATAAATCCTAAGGATATTTCCAGCCTTATTACTTTAGTAAGCACCGGGGAGAATCTCTCTCCGAAACTTGCTGCCAAATGGCGACACAAGGTGCGCCTATTGAACGCCTACGGGTCCACGGAAGCGACGGTTTGTACGGTCGAGGATCTAAGTGAGAAGCTTGATGATGATGAAAAACTGTATATTGGCAGTCCGCTTCCTGGAGTTGATGTCCGCCTTCTCGTTGATGGAAATATCACTGAAGTGCCCGATAATGAAGTCGGTGAAATATGCGTGGCTGCCCCTTTCCTTTTGCGGTCATATCTATCAATGGAAGGCCCAATCCAAGCCCCAGAAGAATACATTGGCGGTTTAAGATTTTACCGGACGGGTGACATGGGCATAAGAGAAGTTTCTGGAGCGGGAGTCAGGCATATAAGGCTCCTTGGTCGCCGGGATACTCAAGTTAAGCTGCGCGGCATTCGTCTTGACCTGGGCGATGTTGAAAGAGCCATCTTGAGCTGTCATTTTATCACAAAATGCGCTGTTGTTATGCCACGGAGCGGGTATTGCTCGGACCGACTCTGCTGCTTTGTTGTAGCACACGCATGGCCCAAGCCTGAAGCATCGCGTGACACATCCTCATCCTCACAGGCGACTGTGAAACTGATGCAGCCCTCTCTTGTGGTATCTTCAATTACTCAGGAGGCCAAGAATGCGGCGTCAGATCATCTACCTGCTCTTGCGGTACCGAAAACGTGGTGGCCTGTTCAGGAAATGCCATTAACGGCCAGCGGCAAAATCGATCGAGTGCGGCTACGGTTGTGGTTGGAAACCCTGGAAGAAGGCGAATTCCACATATTTACGAAAGAATTCGACCCAGGGGCTATGAATAATCCAGTCTTTACTTGTGAACTGAAGCCAGAGGAACGCCTTTTACAGTCCATCTGGGCAGAGGTCCTTTTACGCCCAACCTCCTCTATCCCAGTCACAGCATCCATTCTCCAATTGGGAGCAGACTCACTGGATATCTTCAAGGTTGCAGCTAAAGCGCGAGATGCTGAGCTAGATATTGACGCAGGTGATATTTTTGCTGCAAAGACTATTCAAAAACTGGTGCAGGATCATCACTCAATGAAGAAGCCGGCATCAATAGGAGCCTCGAAACAACCAGAATATCGCCCGTTCTATCTACTGGCCCCAGATAGACCTCTGGCATCTGTGATAGGTGAAGCAGCAACAGCATGCGGAGTCCCTGTTACCCAAATTGAGGATATCTATCCCTGCACTCCATACCAAGCCGCACTTATGGCAGTGGATGTCCAAAGCCCTGGGTCTTATACTTGTGATTTTAGTTGGACCCTACGCCAAGATCTTGACATTGGCATCTTTTTGGATTCCTGGAACGACTTACTAAGCTCAGAACCCACCCTACGCAATCGTCTTGTTTGGAATGATTCTACGCAGCAATTCCTTCAAGTTCAAACCCAGCATTTCCCGGCGGTATGGGATAAGTCGTATTTTGAGTCCCCCATGATGTTAGGATCGGACTTATGTCGGGGCCTAGTCGACCGAGAAGAGTCGTCATCTTGCTGGACTTTCCATTTGAAGATCCATCACAGTATAATGGACGGATGGTCATTGCGCTTGTTGCTAGATCAGCTGAAAAGCATCTACTTCAACGAAAAGTCATCCAATTCGAGTCCTGGGATGTATCCAAAATTTATTCGATATATGCTCAAAGAGCAAGAGGAAATCAAATATGCTGCGGCAGAATTTTGGACACACTATCTCAAAGACTGCAGCGAAGCCGAGTTTCCAGCTGCCCCTACACAGCCCGAAGTCCACGCCGCAACCCACCAGTCACAAATGATAGTTCTCAACATCCCAGAGTTGGCTGCAAGGTTCGAAGTGACTCCAGCTGTTATCCTTTATGGAATTGCTTTATTGGTCCTGGCAGCCCACAATGATACAGATGATATTAGTACAGGATTGACTCTCTCCGGGCGAGATGTATCCCTTGATAGGGTATCTGAGATGATGGGGCCTACATTTGCGTGCGTCCCGCTGAGGGCTCATGTTAATCGCCAAGCCTCATTGACGAGCTATTTTCAAGATATCCATGCAAATATTCTCGAAATTTCACGTTACCAGCAGTATGGGATGGAACGCATAAAACAGTGTGGCCTCGGAGCTGCAATTGCTTCCCAGCTCAAGACATTAATAGTCGTCCAGCCACAAGATGATGAGTTGGCGGGCGCTGGTCTCTGGAAGGATGCGCACGGTCAGTCATCTGGCATGGCGCATAGTGTACCTTTTTGTGCCGAGTTTGTGTTGGTGAACCAAGGTGTTTTGATCAAATGTCACTCTGATCCAGCAATTGTACCTGAAACGCATGCTCAGATGGTTCTAAACCATCTTGGTCAAGCTCTGCGGAGTTTGTCTGAGCTTTCTTCGGAACATGACGTGGGTCATATCCAACTCACTACCAAGGAACAGCATTCCCGAGTACTACAATGGTCTGCATCGTACGGACCTCCGATGAATACTTGCTTGTATGATCTATTAAAGGAGTCTGTGAGGAGATTCCCCAATCATAATGCTATATATGAAAGTGCGACTGGAAAGAAAATAACCTATCGGGAGCTGGACACGCTTTCAACTCAACTGGCTATCTTCCTTTCTGACATCCTGTGCCTACAGAAAATCAAAGCTGTTCCTATTGTTATGGAGAAGTCAGCTTTGGCAATTACAACAATATTTGCCATCTTGAAATTGGGTTGTGCCTATGTACCTATGGACTTGGGCTGGCCACTCGAACGAGTGCGCAAAGTCGTTGACGATGCGAGAGCAGATGTAATTATATCCTCAGTTACCGTTGCCGACAGATACAACAGCCTCCAACAGCGAGTAATCATACTCGATGAGTCTCACTTGACAGGTACTGAAGCAGATATTACCTCTACCGAAGAACACGTCTTAGGAGCGTGTCCCTCTGATTTGGCAGTATTGATATACACGTCAGGCAGCACGGGAACACCCAAAGGCGTCATGTTGGATCATCGTTCCTTGTCCACCAGTATGGTGCACTTCACACGCGCCATATCACTTCAGCCAGGTGAACGCCACCTACAATTTTCGTCTTTCGCGTTCGATATAAGTATCACAGATATTTTCGTACCACTTTGTTCCGGAGCTTGTATTTGCGTGCCAACTGAAGATGAGCGCCTTACAGTGTCGGAAACAATCCGACGGATGAAAATTACTTCGGTCTTTCTGACACCATCTGTGGCTAGTCTTATTATGCCTGAAGATGCTGCCACGCTCAAAACGATTGTCACGGGAGGGGAGATGTTGAACCATACCCTGGTAAAGAAGTGGGCACCTCGATTGCGATTGCTGAATGGATATGGGCCATCCGAAACTTCCGTTTGGAGTACAGTGACAGCACCCCTTCACCTTGATTCGGATCCAGGTATTGTTGGTCGCAACGTCACTGGATGGCATATGATCCTACGCCGTGACGAGAAAGGCCAGCTTTACGAAGCACCTTTTGGGTGTACTGGCGAAATCGCGATTGCTGGCCATAGCGTCGCTAGAGGATATCTGAATAACCCGGAACTCACCAACAGGAGTTTTGTGAATTTTAAACCCGTTCAATTGGACGGCTATAAACTTCCCTCACGAATCTATCTGACAGGAGACATGGGGTGCTACGAAATGGATGGCTCAATACGCGTTCTCGGCCGACGTGATAGAATGCTTAAGATAAACGGAATTCGTATAGAACCCGGAGAGACAGAGTACCAGTTACAGCAGCTTGGTGGTGTTTTTACCTTCGCCTTGGTTCAGCCTATTATTGATGCCAACAAGATTTGCAGATTGGCTGCTTTTATTCCGGCAAATGACAATGCTGATTGTTCAGCTGGCAAAACGTTGATATCCACTGATGGATGTACTGATTCCTTCCGTAAGGAGTGTGGCGAGGTCAAGCGCCGTCTGCAAACGCTTCTTCCCAATCCTTACATTCCTAGCCTTTTTGTTCCCATCACTCATGTTCCTTCAACATCGTCGGGAAAAACAGATTACAGAAAATTGAGGGAAGAGCTAAAATCATTCATGGATTGCTCCACAAAGCCTCTAATCCATCATTTTGGGTGTCATATAGACAGACCAATGAGGGTAGCGCAAAATGCAGACCAAATGAAATGGATTGAGAGTATTTCAGAGGTTTTGCAAATCCAAAAAGATCGAATTAGCCTCGACGATTCAATTGTGTCGCTTGGAGGAGACTCTATGGCAATAATTCGCATTTTTGGAGGTGCTCGCCGGCGGGGCTTAGACATTGAAATCAGCAAAATCCATCAATACAACACGATCGAGGAACTGGCGGGAGCGTCCGCGTCGCATCTCCAGGCACAGCCTGAGCAGCAACCTGCAGCTTTCCCTCAATACTCGATGATTACACAGCTAGAGAGGACAGATCTTCTCATAAAAGCAGCATCCGAATGCCAGGTACCCACTGATTCCATCGTTGATATATATCCGTGCACTGCCATACAAGAAGCCCTGATGATATCATCGGCAAAAACACCTGGTGCTTTCCATAATCAAGCTGTGTTCGAGTTACAGCCGCACGTATCAGTTTCTAGAATTATGGATTCCCTCAAAGCTTTATGGAGGCGTCACGATATCCTTCGTACCCGAATAATTCTAGACGAGGGCCGAAGCTTTCAGGTTCTTCTTCAAGAGAATGCTCCGATATCACATATTGATACCTCAGATATCGACCAATTCTTCTTAGAGGACAGTCTTGTCGCCTTTGGCTATGGCACTCTGCTTTCCAGGTGTACAATTGTTTCATCTGAATCTATGACACACCTGGTAATAACACAGCACCATGCTGTTTTTGATGGTTGGTCCATGAAGCTATTACAAGACGACCTGGAGACTTTATATGCAGGGAGAAGTTCAGAGCTAGCGCCGACCACAAAATACGCTATGTTTACTCTGCATTCTCTGGATATGCGGGATAACGCTAATGCACGCCTATACTGGAAAACGAAGCTTTCAGGTGCTCAACCAAGCTTTCTGCCCCAGATGCGACCAGGAACAACCTTTACCACCAACCAAAACTATACCCTTACTGCCCAACTACCCGTAGCCAGTCATTATACACTAGCAGCACTTGCCGAAGCATCATGGGGAATGTATCTAGGACAATGCCTAGATTCTGATGATGTAACATTTGGCGTTATTCGATCAGGGAGAATGACGCCCATTCCAGGCATTGAAACGATTGCAGGGCCAACCATTACAAGTTTTCCTCGACGCCTGAACACATCTAAGAAACAAATAGTTGAGGTTTATTTGGGACATGTCCAGGATGAGATATTAAATGCAACACTATGGGAGCAATTCGGACTTTCTAATATTCGCAAGATTGACGAAGAAAGCGCTCAAGCATGCAAATTTGGTTCCATGCTCGTGATACAACCACCAGCTGACCAAAAGGACGAGAACAATGGCCTGATCGCTAAAAGCCCCATTATGAAAGGTTCTATTGATTCGGACTGCCTTGTAGTAGAATGTCAATCTATGGGTAACGGTGAAGTCACAATTTCTATTTTTTACGATGGAGATCGACTATCCAAAGACGACGCAAAATGGATGGCATACCATTTCTCCCAAACAATGATAGAGTTGAGCACCAAAAAAGCCAACAGACTACAAGATCTGGATATTTCCGGTTCAGAACGGTTTGCTCAAGAACAAGAATGGAATGGGATGCCGATCGATGCTTCAACTCGATGTGTGGATGAGATCTTCAGCGAAGGGGTAACGAAATGGCCTCATTTACCTGCCATTAAAACCCTTGATATTACTCTAACTTATGAGCAATTGGAAAGCCTATCATCAGCTGGAGCAGCAAAACTTTTAGAATGTGGAATCCATCAAGGAAGCCTTGTGCCGTTGCTGATGAGCAGAGGGGCCGATATGATCGTGGCCATGCTATCTGTTTTAAAAGTGGGTGCAGCATATGTACCGCTTTCAGTAGATGCTCCCTTGGAGCGTCTGAAGCTACTCACCGGAGACATCGGCTCATCCCTTTTGATCAGTACAGCTGATCAAAAAGACCTGGCTCGGAGCCTATCAGGAGAGTTCATTATCTGGGAGAATGGTAAGGTGCTGAAACATTCGATATCAGATCCATCCAGGTCTGAAGAGAGCACAGAATCGAATCGCGACAAGAAATCACCATTGGATCTTGCGTATGTTTTATTCACTTCTGGTAGTACAGGGAAACCAAAAGGTGTGATGATCGAACACTCGGCTCTCGCGACAACAATATTGGCCAACGGTAAAAGAATGAAGTATCGAACTGGGATGAAAACTTTATGTTTTGCATCCTATACGTTCGATCTCAGTGTTCTAGAGATCTACCTAGCACTCTTTCATGGAGGTTGCTTGTTTATCCCACCAGAGAATCAACGCACCGGTGATCTTTGCGCATATATAAGGGAAAATGAAATTGAGTTCGCCGCATTAACCCCAACCGTTATCCAGAATATGCTCCAGTCACCGAGTCGGGTGCCTTCCCTACAATGCCTATACTCATGTGCCGAGCCACTGCCAAAGTCAATCATACAGGAATGGTGTGATGCTCTAGCTCTAGGCAATATCTACGGCCCAACAGAGGCATGTATAGATGCCTGCAGTACCTTTGTTACCATCGACAGTGAGCCTAACAATATTGGGTTCGCTAATGGGACCCATATGTGGGTGGTTGATGTGGACAATTACAACTGTCTTGCGCCTATTGGTTGCCCAGGTGAACTACTCGTGTCAGGGCCAACACTAGCACGAGGATACTTTAGAGACCCAAAAAGGACAAAAGATGTGTTCCTGGATGGAAGTGAACTTCCTTGGATCATACCTGGCGAAGAGCGCATTTATACCACTGGGGATATTGTTCGAAGAAACCCAGACGGCTCCATCACATACCTCGGTAGAAAAGACCACCAAATAAAGTTGAGGGGTATCCGAATTGAACTTTCCGAAATTGAACACCATATCAAAGGCTGTCCCGCTGTTATTGGTGCAGTGGTCGGAAAGGTCACGTCTCAGCAGGACGACTCGGAGACGCTTGTTGCTTTCCTAATTTTGGAAGAGAAGATGTCTTCTGAACAGGCTTATGACAATAAGAACCCTTTCTTAGCCATGTCTTCCAAACTACGCTCCATCATTCAAGATATCCAAGCTCGTCTAACCGGTGTACTGCCTCATTTCATGATTCCTGGATTATATTTCCCTTTGTCACACATTCCTCTCACAAGTAGTGGAAAGACAGATCGAAATATATTACAGAAGAATGTCTGTGAACTGGACTCGACTCAACTTCTTCCGTACAGAGCAACTGGAACTGTAGCTCGAAAGCCATCGGCTATAGCTGAGAGAATTCTGCAAGGGCTTTGGGCTCAGGTGTTGCAAATTGATCCAAAACACATAGGCTTGGATACGGAGTTTATTCGTATCGGTGGAGATTCACTTGCCGCCATCAACCTTTCATTGCTATGTCGTGAAATTGGATTTGAGATCAGCGTGGCAGACATCTTAAAAAGGCCTCAATTGGAACAGATGGCAGATTCTCTATCAAGGACTCAACTCCAAGAACAGGATTCGGGCATTCACACACCTTCTATCAGTGAGCAATGGTTCGAACCTGAACTATACGAGAAGGCTTCACAGGCATGCCGCTTGCCTATCGATTATATCGAAGATGTATATCCTTGCACACCCATTCAAGAGGCGCTAATGACTGCCACGGAGATGCAACCCAAAGCCTCCATCAACCACAGCATGCTAATGGTACCATTGGATATTGATATTGACCGATTTCGCAATGCATGGGAGATCCTCCACAAGTCTAATATGATCCTACGGACTCGAATCTGCTCTATTGCAACTAAAAAGGGTATTCAAATGATGCAAATCATAATTCGGGATGAGAATGATCCAATTGAGCTCGATGATGAGCAGAATATGGTTCCCGACATGAACATGGGAGCGCCGTTGTTTCGATATAAAATTCGGCCTTGTGACGACGGTCATATCTTCGAGTTCTGGATGCACCATGCAATCTATGATGGCTTTTCACTCATGGCCCTGTGGAAAGATTTACAATGCGTCTATGAAAGCTCTACCCCTTCGATTCTCCGCCCATCCTACCAGAAATTTGTCGAATTCACGTACACGTTAGACCAATCAAAAGCTGATTCCTTCTGGGTGACACAACTTGAAGGGCATCGGTCTGAAGCATTTCCGCCACTGCAAAACCCTGACTATATTCCAGAAGCCAATTCGAATACCTCTCTAACAACACAAAATTACTTAAACTGGAATTCCAATTCCCCATTCTCGTTCGCGACTTTTGCTCGCGCGGCCTGGGCAGTATTGTTAGCTTTACGAAGCCGTACCTCCGATGTGGATAGGGATGTTTGCTTTGCAGCTACTCTCTCCGGCCGTACTGCTTCCCTGTCCGGTATTGACAAGGTCATCGGGCCAACCATAACAACTGTCCCTGTACGAGTGCGGTTTGGTCTAGAGGACTCAATTTCCTCCTTTCTACAAAGTATCCAGAACCAGGCCCTAGACATGATTCCGTTTGAGCATTTAGGGCTAGCTAGAATCCGAGGTATCAGTCCGTCTACACGAAGCTCATGCGCCTGTATGAACCTACTGGTCGTGCAACCATCTGATTTTGAAGGTAGCGGTTTGCCGTTAGGTATCTTGCCCATCGCTGATAAACTCGAGGGGTTCAGCCAGCCGTTTGGCCTTGTCATGGAATGCAGTCAGAATGATGCTAAAGATTGCATCACCATCTCCGCCACATATGACCCGTTGTTACTTGAAAAGTCCCAGGTTGCCCATATTTTGGAGCAATTCCAAGATTTGATTTCTCTCTTACACTCTCATTTTCTTGACAACCATTCCATTCGTTCTATTCTCTGGGAACTCGGGAAGGGTGCCGACCTTCAGAGGGCTTTGGAATGGAATTCTGGGGACCTATCTCCACAAACGCAGCTACACGAAATATTTAACAGAACAGCACAGAGCTTCCCCGAGCAAATTGCCATCGATTGCCATGATGGAAAGATGACATATTCTGAGTTAGCTGCTGCATCTGACATACTAGCAATCCATCTACAAGACCGGCTCGGCGTGAGGCCCGGTGACCTAGTGCCTTTGTGTACTGAAAGGTCGCGATTTATGATGATTGGCATCCTTGGTATAATGAAATCAGGTGCCGGTTACGTTCCGCTGGACAAGGACCACCCAGACACTCGACTAGAACTTATTCTCAACGAGATCCAGGCTAAATTTATCATCGTGTCACCACTTCAGGCATCTCGTCGGCAATTCTCAAGGCAAACGGTGGTGCTTGACCAGGACTACTTGTCAGCTTCAGTTTCTTCACGACTTTTAGATCATCAATCCTGTTTGGACGATGTAGCTTACGTCATCTTTACTTCAGGCAGTTCCGGCATGCCCAAGGGTGTCGTCATGGAGCACAAGGCTGTTTCGAGAAGCATTTTGGAGCATGCGAAATACTTTCAACACAACGTCTATGGCGTCAGGCGACGCTCTTTGAATTACAGTTCATATACATTTGATATGAGTGTGACAGAAATCTTTGGCGTATTGGCTTGGGGTGGTTGCGTCTTCATTCCATCCGACAGTCAACTTATGAATGACCTTCAAGGCTACATGCAGGAGAATCAAATCAACTGTGCTGTTCTGACTCCTACCGTAGCAAATCTTCTAGACCCTACTCAACTGCCAAATCTGAAGACCCTTGTACTTGGAGGGGAGATGGCCAGTCGACCATTACTGCAGAAGTGGGCAGGCTCAGACTCCCCGCTGGAGCGCTTTGTTAATGGCTACGGTCCAACAGAGACAGCAATAGGATGCGCCATGGGTACAATCACATTGAAATCACCCATAGGACATGTGGGAAAACGTATCGGAGCTGGGCTTTGGATTACCGATACCCAAAACCACAATCAGCTTGTACCCATAGGGTGTGTTGGGGAGTTGATTGCAACCGGTTCTACCCTTGCTCGCGGGTATCTGAATGATTCAAAAAAGACCCAGGAAGCATTCTTGGAGAATACGCCCTTACTTGCGACTATCGGTGAAGCTCGAATGTATAAAACAGGCGACCTTGCTAGGTTTGATTCATATGGTAATGTCGAGCTTATAGGCCGCAAAGAAAGCACCCAGATCAAGTTTAGAGGTCTAAGGATTGAACTTGGGGAGATTGAAGCTGCTATTGGCAACCTTCCTTCTTCGGATCGGGTCCAGCGTATTGCTGTTACGAAGGTCCATCGGGGCGATATTCCTATCCTGGCTGCGAACATTCAATTCTCCTCTGCCGTTCCTCATTCATCTATATCAGAGCCGAATTCAATCCTCGATGAACCATCACAGAGCTTTAATGAGTTTGCAAGCAGCTCTCGGCAGATGCTTCAAGAACAGCTCCCAGAATATATGGTACCACAATTATGGCTTCCCATCTCAAAGTGGCCATTGTTACCATCAGGCAAGACAGATCGCAAGGCATTGGTGGATTTTACTGAATCCCTCAGTGCAGCCAGTATGGCCGCATATCAATCATCGGCCCAAGTCAAAGATCACAATACGCCTCCGGCCCAGCTGGACAAAACAGAACAAGTCATTAAAGAAACTTGGCTTCAGGTATTGAATAAAGATCCGACCTCGGAGCTTAGTCCTGATGACGATTTCTTTCAGCACGGTGGTGACTCGCTGACTACCATTATCCTTGTAACGGCGTTGCAGAAGAAAGGGATCAAGATCATGGCCCATGAGGTGTTTGCTTCAAGGACCATTCGCGGAATGGCAGACAAGTGCAAACAGGCCGCCAGCTCTGATTACAATGATACAAGTAGTGTCGAAGAAGAAGGAGAGAAAGCTTTGTCGGTTGCAAGTGCTGATGCCAGTCATTTAAATGAGAAATGGACAAGTTTCGCCGCCCAGTTACGTGCAACTATGTCCGATGTGGAAGAGATCTACCCAACAACATATGCTCAGACAACCTTCCTTCTGGAAGCACAAAAGCGGTCCCGGCCATATTACGTGTGGACATTCTTCGAGATTGACAACTACACTGCGATCAGCAAAGTCCGCAGCTCTTGTGAAGCGTTGGTGAAGCACCACCCTATTCTGAGAACTAGTTTTCATCTTTTGCGTGGAAAATGCTTCCAGGCAGTGCGAACAGGTGCAATTGATTTCAAGGTCATGCTTTCTAGCACACTCTCGGATCAATTATCGATACTTGAACCAGAATCAAACGATGCAGTTCGATTTGGTCAGATCCCCACCCGGTTTCGGCTACTTATTGACCCCAAAAGCGGCACTCGCACCCTCGTTTTGGGGCTTTCTCATGCTCAATACGATGGTTTCTATATACAAACAGTGTACAATGATTTCCGGTTAGCCTATCAAGGCAGCCTCGAACATACCAAGGCCTCGACAGGCTATCATCATTTTATTCAGCATACGCTTGACATATCAAACGAACACACGGATAGGTTCTGGCGACAACTATTACAGGGCTCCTCTTTGACCAGTATTTCAGATACTATCCCTGACGAAACACCCATGATGACCGACCATATTATGCGTACTGTGCCATTTCAATTGGAAATACCCGGTTTCTCTAATTATGGTGTCCTGTTGGAGGCAGTCTGGTCCCTTGCCTTATGTTCTCTCACATATTCAAAAGATGTTACTTTCTGGAACCTGGTTTCAGGACGGTTTGCCCCGTTCGAAGGCGCGCAAGACACAGCCGGGCCATGCATTAACTTTGTGCCTGTGCGGGTCCGCATTGACGCTGAACAAAACATTACGGACTTCCTACAAGAGCTGCACGAACAGTATATGGCATCTATACCATTTGATACAACCCCGGCCGATCGCATTATCCAGCAAGCCCAATGGCCTACATCATCCTCAACCAACCACGGTACTGTCTTCCAGTATCAGCATATACCTCAATATGAAGAACCAGCCAGTGAGAACCATAAGATCTGGCGTCTAAAGGGTTATGCCAATTACGATGGTGGTGTTTTACAGTCCGAAACATGTTGGATGCTGGCATGGCCAACTGATTCCGGGCATTCTTCATTCCGATTAACATACAGCCCACAGGTTCTCTCACACACCGCGGCTGAATTGGTGATGACGACATATGTCAATCTTCTACATGCTATTAATGAAAATCCGAGGTGCAAAATTGCTACAATAATTGCGGAGAAAAGCGCAACTATAATGAGGCCCGTTCAACCGTCCAGGCGGCCTCAAAATATCACCAGCTTACCCGAAATTACATCCACCACAGAACCGATATTAAGATATATGGAGGATATTTGGAAGGACTTACTGGGGGTATCGGGCCCGATTGATTGGGATACATCCTTCTTCGAGCTTGGAGGGAATTCCTCAGGTGCCGCTGAACTGCAAACTCGTTGTGTACAGGGGGGATTTGACATTACTCTACAAGATGTATTTGACTTTCCCTCACTTCGACTTCTAACTCTACTGATCTTCGGACAAATTTCGAGACCAGAGAGATATCTTCCCAAACTGCGGTTTATTCCGACGGGCAAATTAATTTAGTATGATTAGATAGAAAAATGACAGTTTTTTTAAACCAGTTTATTTGCGGTAGTCTCATTAGCTCTGATTCAAAGCAAAGTGGCTGCCCTGTCACTTGAAGACTGCTGTAGAAGAAGTATTGCGGTATGGTGGTATTGATGCAGCGATCAAGTTACTTGCACTACTAAAACTAACATAGTCATTCAATAATGAACGTACTGCAAAAGGTTGTCGGGAAATAATATTTATTATGCCATGTATAAAAAATACCCGCAAGATGCAAGATTCTTTTATAGTTTCACATCATTGGGAATGCCTCGCGCTCTCCAGGTCCACGTTGAAAGTATCTAGCAGAATTCGCGATATGTTGATGTCGTCAAAAGCAATTATTGCATAAGTAGGCTGTCTATTTAAACCTAAAACGACACAACTGCCATGTAAGCTGTGGTGTCCATACCCCGAAGTATATCACATGTGTGCCACTGGAACCTCAAATCCACGAGCACAGTGGCCCAAGTAAGATCAAGAGGCCACCAGCTACAGGATATTCTGATTAAATAGAGATTACTTACGGGTATTTGTTGAATCATGGCGGAATATGTGACGGATGCCTCTGTATACAGCGAGAGCTGTTGGTGGGATGGCAAGAAGCAAGGCAAGCAGGCCGATGATGGCTTCGGTAGTCATGGGAATTTGGAATGAGAATTTTTAAGCGAATTTCAGGGCAAAGCAATGAAAATGGCTACATGTTTCGAAAAAAAAAAAACCCCCAGCGTAATGAATGACACGGCTTTTTTTTTATCTCCAACCGTTTATACTGCGAGAGAGGGCAGGACTATCTATGCTTGATTCAACCAACAATCCGCCACATGCACAAATCCCCCCCAAGGCACCAATTTCAGATTTTGAGAACAACGAATGAAGAGTCAGTAAATTATGGCCGAGCAGAGAATGTGCATGTGCTGGTGGTCAATCGCAGCTGAGGGAGTTTCAGCCTTTCAGATTTTGGTCTAGACCAATCATGTCCATTGGAAGCACGGACCCAGCTTCTCGTGCACTTTCACATTCAACTCAGCCCCTCCCAAATGGCGCATTTAAGATTTTGAACGCGTCCAATCATTGCTGCGCTATTCTCCTAGCCAGTTGAAGCAATCCTCGGTAGTCGGCTCGATTTGGATAGCCGTGTCATGAGCCTCAAGGCTTGTGGGAAAAACAACAATGGTAGGGCACCCCGACGTGTCACATGCTGCGTCTCTGTTGCATTTCTTGGCTGCATCTCTGCCAGCCGTGTCGCGGTGGTAGGCCTTGACTCCAAACAACGAGTCAATTTGGACATTGGCAGCCATCAAAAGTCACGGCAAGGGCGGTTGCAGAGGCCTCAAAGACTAGTTTATGCCTTTTGTACAATTTCAATAGTTCGGGCCACCCGAATTCTTATCAATACTACCCCACAGTAACCCGAGTCGCTAGGCTTTATTCGTCGAGCGCTAGTGCAAAAAGGTCCCACTTCAGCTCTGAGCCGGCCGCCATCTAATTACGGGGACCAATCATAGTACACATCCAAGCGAACATGGCGGTCGCTAGTTGCCAATAGCGCTGCGAAAATTCCTCTATTCCCCCTGGAGCAAGCCCAGCTTGGTCCAGTTCGGTCCAGCTTGGTCCAGCTTGACTAGAACGGCGAGACGTGCGACCAAGACATCAGGAGTCGCCTCGCCTATAAATGGCCCAGCCAGCCGGCCTCGTCGTAGTCTAACAAGTTCCGAGAATCTTCTTGCTTGTCGTACCCTCAACTTCAAACACAAGGCAAAAATGCGCCCATCCTCAGTGCTCGTGTGCCTCTCTGGCCTCTCTGTTTCGCTCGCCATTCCAGCCCCAAAAGCTGATTCCGCGGGACCGACCTGTGGCACTTGCGCTTCCATGGGAATCCAACCACATGGTGATGAAAAGAAATCCGCATCATACTTTTGCGGTAGCGACCTCCTTGGACCCAATAAGTTTCCTCATGAGGAGCCACTCAAAACAATCCTGGCCGGCTACAGCCCCTTTGGAGACTTGTGCCCGAACAAGTTTCTCGAAACGTACTGGGATCCCACCGCTGGAAAAGAAAATAAAGGCGATTGGATATGGCCCAAGCCTAGGGAAGCAGAAGGGTTCAAAATCGGCACAGACAACAAGCCTATCCAGTACGCTGTGAATGTGACCGAGAAGACATATTTTGATCGCTTTGGAGGCACCAATGGTAAGCAGTTGTGATTCTATATTCCACGTTGTGTTTTTAGCTGAACCTTTCTTCTAGGCAAGTTCCTTTCTCTCGCTTGCACCCCCTTCACGCAACGAGCCATCCCACCTTTCAACCTTGCGGATGGAAAATATTCAAATATTTCTTATCCTTTCAATTACCATGTTTACAAGGCGAACAAGAATTTTACCATTATTACAGGACCCTCGCAGCCTGCCTTTGGCCAGACGGGACTGGGTCTGCAATTTTGGACAGGTACCGACAAAACTGTGCAGACTTTGATAGACAAAGGTGATTTGGTTGAAGTGGACTCTAAAATTCTAGCCACACTCGAAGGGTGCCATGACAAGGCAAATGGCACTCAGAATGAGTTTGATACGGAAGAGTTATAGTCAATGGCGTTTTTACAGTATTTTAATTAACTAATTAAACGAAATTCATCGGAATATTGATATATCCAAAATTTTAGGGTGCAATTCATACAGGCGCAGAATTTGCCTCCACTTACCCTAGACTGTGCTTGTCCAAATTTCGAAGGGTCTTGCACAAAGCATTACGTACCTTGGCTCGCTACGTATCAGTTTGGATAAAAAAAAATACGAAGCAAAATCAAATGGGCGTGTATCTTGGTGATATAAATTCATGCTCTTTATCCACTCATTTTCGCTCAAATACATGGCTGTTGCAACCACCGTCATTTTATGTGTTTCGTAGTGTGTGGGTCTGGAAAGCCACACATTTTGTCGGGACCAGAGCCAAGCAAATGGTCAGTAGTGTATTTGAATCTCACTAATTATTTCAAGACATACAAACGCTAGAGCGTATCCAATTTTCCAATTTCCTATCAACAGCAACGCGGGGCCGATAGAGCACAACCTTCGGGGTGGCGGCCTGACATTACACCTCAGCGGGTTTTAAGTGACGAAACCTATCTTATAAATTGAGTGGGTAATATTCTCTTGCTTGACAGGATGTCACTTGCATCCGATTTGGGAAAGGGCTTGGCCCGTTTATTTTCATGAACTATTCGAGACTACAGTGATCTGCGCTTTGGCCAAGCGGATGCAATGTGTATCCGTTCACGATGAGGATCAGTCAGACCTTCGCCCACTGCTGCTTCTAAAATATTCAGAATGAGTGAGAAATATATATTAGTAACATTTCTAGCCTCTCTAGAACAATTCAAGGTTCAGGGCTTTGACCGCTATCTTCCGATCAAATTTTCCCTAACTATTTATCGAGCCTCCCACCCTGCCTTCAGATCAACAGAGGCAGCACTTTAGTCATCAAACAACCTTGATCGGTCTCACATCCACCGACAATCAATTAAGCACATCGTCTTAAGTACCTTGAAAGAATACACATGGTTCTGGAACTCTTCTATTCACACTCAAAGCCACTTTATCACACATCGCATAAAATGATTACGATCTTCATCAAGGCTGTCTTCGACCCCGTCTGCCCATGGTGTTACGTTGGCGCCGTTCGGCTCACTCGCGCCATCGAGGTTTATCACAAGACTGTGTGCGCGAGCGATATAATCAAGATAGGATGGCACTCTTACCAGTTAGACCCGGATGCAACCACGCAGCCTGTCACGGAGAAAATGGCATCACGTTTCGGTCGAGACCAACTGCCACGAATGCAAGAGCAGCTCCTGGCTATGGGAAAGAAGGATGGAATCAAATTCTCCATGGAGTCAACAGTTGGAAATACGCGGGACGCGCACCGGTTGGTCTACCTCTCCAAAACAAAAAAGGGAAGCGATCATGAGCAGCTCTCGTCAAAGATGGTTTTGGAGATAATGAAGATGTATTTCGAGCAAGGCGGAGACATTACTAGTGTAGGGGACCTGGCTCTTGCGGCTGAACGAGCAGGTATTGATAAAGAGGAAGCCATTGCGTGGCTTGTCGGTGGTGGTGGTATTGATGGGGTTCGCCGTGAGGTGGAAGAGGGAAAAAGAATGGGAATCAGGGGTGTGCCTTGGTATCAATTCAATGGGCAGGCTGTCATAGATGGTGCGGCTGAGGAGAGCGAGTTTCTTCAGGAGCTACTCTCGGCCAGAGAGAAGGCCTTGACCGTGCTCAAGAAGTGAAGTGGGATCTCTTAGCTATCAAAATTCCTTGATAAATGCCAGATCTTGTTCTTGGCTACAATATGACTGCTTTTGCTACGCGACAGTATAACATAACTTGCCTGTGAGCTGTTGCTGAATGAGGCTAGGCGTAAGAATAGCTATTTCAAACCAAATGATGACACATTATCAGCTGTGGAGAAGTGAACGTGCAGACGGAAACAATTTGCATCCATCGTTGACATTTTTTACTGTTATGTCAGCGGGCCCGTTTTCGCTTGCAGAAGTATCGACTGTTCAGGCGGAGTTTACTAATCCTCAACTAAGCAGGCTAAGGAAGCCCGCAAAACCTTGAAAGGTTTTGCTATCAATAGCTGGCGGAGTTGGTAAGCTCCGCAAGTGGCGCGAGATGAGGCAGGAAGTTCATAATGTTTGATGTAATCGCTAGTATTTGTATCAAATGAATCTGAGTCCGGGCAATGTGTATATAAGCTCGTCCACACGGGGCCAAGAGTTCGTGCTTCAATTCACAACACAAATTCGACCCAAACTGCATCAATCAACCCACCACTTTTATAAATATCTACAGCAAAATGGCTTCATTCAAGAAGGTTGCTCTGCTTGGCGTGGGTCTTCACTCATCATCTGCCTAATAGCTCATGACTGAATCAATTCCACAGAAAGGACTCCTGGGAACTGCTATTCTTGAGGAGCTGGTCAAGGCTGGGTTTTCCGTGACTGTTCTAAGCAGAGACCCTTCTAGTGTCAAAGACCTCCCTCCCAATGTCGCGTCTGCTCAGGTCGATTATGCTTCCCAGGATGACCTTGTCGAGGTGCTGAGGGGACATGATGTCGCAATCGCTACCTTCGGAGCAGCTGCCATTCTGGGCCAGGACGTAATCATTGAGGCCAGTATTAAAGCAGGAGTCAAGCGCTATATTCCGTGTGACTGGGGCTCTTTCACTACCGACCCCAAGACACGAGCTCTGCCCATCACCTATCCAACGGCCCACGTCCAAGAGCTTCTGAAGAAGAAGGTGGACGACGGTGCACTTGAGTACACCATCTTTTCTGTGGGAGCCTTCCTTGAGTATGTTATTGAGTTTCCCTTGATTCTTGATGCGAAGGCATTCTCAATTCAGCTGTACGACAATGGCGAACATGCATTTAGCTCCACTAGCGTCCGTAGCATTGGGAAAGCCGTCGCAGGTGCCCTCAAGGCCCCCGAAGCCAGCAAAAACCGAAACCTGTTCGTCCACGACACTGTCCTGACTCAGGCCAAGGTTTTGGCCCTTGCGAAGAAGTACAGCCCGTCCGGAGTCGAGTGGACAGAAACCAGAGTCGATGCGCAACAAGAGCTCGAGAAGGCTATCGATAATCTGTCCAAGGATCCCACCAACTCCCACCTCGCTTTCCCCGTGATTAAAGCTGCCCTGTTCAGTGGAAAGTATCGCGCGGCTTATTCTCAGGTGGACAATGAGCTCGTGGGCCTCTCTCTTCTGACTGATGAGGAATTGGAAAAGAGGTTTGCGGCAAAGTTTCAGCAGGCTTAAACTTTCGGTTTGACGCGTCTGGCCGAGAAGCTCGAGGGGGCATAGCCAGATTTGTGGGTGAGGTTGGCTGGAGCTAGAGGGCAAATCTCGGGTTATTTTGTTCAGGAATCCTCTTTATGGTAGTCAAACTGACAAGCCCTACAATTAAATAGATCTAGTGTCCAGTAATAACAAACACCTGCATGTTGTGTTATTTCTGCCTGCACTGTCGATAATGCCCTAGGGTGGCAGACTATGTTCAATTGTGTTAGACTTCCATTGCAATGCGGGGAACAAATGAAATATTCTAGACTATATCTAACTATGATAGCAAATGTGACAAAGGTCAGCCCTGGTGCCCATCGATCTTCTCAGCTAAGCTCTCTTCCTCCATATGAAGGTCATACACACCGTGTGAGACGCTACTATCTTTGTATATCCACCTCATCTTAGATTCCTTTTCACCTGGGGCTTTCCCGCTCCCGGTACCATGCGCCTCGATATTGTAATAGTTTGTCATTGGTCTGAGAACCTGCGCCATCTGGACCAAGCTATATTCCGGTATGACCACTCGATTTGCAAGCAAGGTTGTGCCAAGGCCAAGGACTAGCTGTATAGTCACCAACATGGTCAATATGAGAATGACTATGTCCCAATGCAAGACTTTGAGGCGAGAGCCTATTTGCGGTGCCATTCCAGAGAGGATAATCATATTATTGTTGTTTGCGGCAGCCGCTATCACGCCGGTGCTGAAACGTGATACCAAGAAAGCCAAATGCTGAACATCTCCATTGGATGGCGCTCCGAAGATGGATTCTGCCGGGTAAATTTGATACTGGATATTGGTGTCGTTGGTCAATGATGAAGCTTGGTACCCCTGCAAAGCGATCGCACTCGAGACCATTGATGTAAAATTTGTAGTTACTTGATGCTCGGGGAGGGTTGCATTGATGACTTGGCCAACGGTGGAATTGCATTCGTAATACCACGGTGATGTTGTTGATGCTTCGAAGGCAGCGATTTTGCTGCATCCTGGACCACAAGTTTCAGATGTGTTGGTTATGTATATAGTCTGGTCGTCTCCAGTTGCAATGGGTATGGTGACCTCTGTGCCGTTATCTCTGTCTACGATGATCTTGGTTGATGTACCACCGCCGCCCTTAATAACGGGCCATGCCTCGCACTTGGCCGAGGTTTCAATACTTCGTGATGTTACGACCGTAACGGGGTTTGAACCTGAATCAATTGAGTCGGTGGCTATTTCGTGAAAGATGTAGGAACAGTCCTGGTCGCAAAATATCAGTGGGTCGTCGGTGATCCAGATCGAGCCGGCCGCGGGTGCTTCAGGCATCCCCACCGTACTATACGAGATGGACAGAGTGCCGTAGCTAATTTGCGGTTAGGTTGATCCGGCTAGTTCATTTTAGCTATTTATGAGACGAGTTACCTGTTTGCGGTATATTGCTGTGCACCGATTGCAGACAGTTTGGAAGATAGCATCTTAGCTGTCTGGACGCTTGACAGATCTGGAATTGAAACTTTTCCAGGTGTGAAAGATGCAAGGTCATCTTCAGAATCAGCTGAGTAGCAAAGAGCAAGTGAAGCGACTCCAATCTGCGTGGCCTGGTGAGGCGTGTTAGTTAGCCTTGATGGATGCGCCACGCGCCATTTCTTACCAGTAGGATCAGCAATCCAGATAATGCGGCAACATGTACTGAGGACCGCCGGGATCGGAAAGCCAGCTTAATTAATCGAGATATCCTTTCTGCTTCAAGGATAAGTTCGACCTATGCGTAGTTCGCAAGTCAGTCACTTTTGTTGGCGGCCCAAATCACACTCGATTACCTTGCGTTTCGACCGATATCTCCGACTAAGAATCCACCAGCGTAAGTCTCCAACCATTTCATTCAAGCTGCTGATAACAGCCAAGCCGAGAACGATACATAACGCCATCATGATGGTATTGAATCCACGTTTGTCATTTTTAGTCATCACTGCCTTGCTGGAGAATTTCTTCAATACTGTGATGATGGACGCTGAGAGAGCGACAGTTAAGAGCCATCGTAGGATGACTCTACTCAGAATTTTGGTTAGCGGTCGTTGTTTGGCGCGAAGGCCGCGGATTGACGTGTCATCTTGATGCGGTTGCATCATGGCAGCGTTTCCGACCTACGCGCCAACAACTCGACGAAAAAAAGGGGAAGTCGCAGATTTAATGCGGGGAAATTGGACTAGAGATAAGGAAATCGGACTTGGAACAGCCTATTGCTCATGGCATGCGATGATGAACATGAGAAGTGCTGTGCCGCTAGCGGCGGGCTTTTAAAAAGAGTGTGGTTTTTAGTGGGCGAAGTGGGCGAAAGAGGGCGAAGGGATGGGGGAAGATAATAAGTATCATGGGGGTCTGACCAAAGGTAGCATCATGGGCCTTTTCTCCAGTGAGACAAGACTCGTGTTATCACACATTCCATCATGGGCCCTTAACAATAGATTAAGCAGGTGAAGCCTACACATATATTGATTAGCTCAGGGCCGAAAGCCAAAATGAATCTGATGAGGACAAATAGAAATCCACGTTGATGGATCGAATTCACGAGCCGACGTAGAAGCACCTTGAGGTGGCGCCGGCCTCGCCGAGTCTCAATTGTCCAGTGTATCTGTTTATAGTCTTTGTGGCTCCTCTCTCTCATTGTGGCGTTTCCCTCCCTGCCTGCTTGGTTCGCCAATGATGCACTCAAAATTCCATGTGGCTGCTGCACAAAGTTTCGGCGTGTGCGTGATCATCCGAGAGCATCACGTCTATTAACCGCAATCGCGTCTGCCGATTTGGCGTGGAATCGAGGTGGCGGGCATTCCCCCAACTCCGGCGCGGGAGAGGCTGGGCTTACTTTACAACCCGAAGTTTGTCCACTGAACCAAGTGAATGGCGAGTTTCGGCGTTTGCATTTGTACCGCCATACTTCCATTGATGAAAGTCGAAGATATCATCTCAATCACTCTTATTTCATTCATTTGATACCCGCGCCGAGCTCGACCGCAGTCCGCAGCTGGGTGTCGTCTATTCTAGAGTAATAATGGACGGACCTCGCGCGGAGCCGCACTTGATGCTTGGAATTTGGCCTAGCTGAGATATTTTCTCGCCACCCTCTACCGAGAGCCCACCACGCTTTGAAATGGGGCGCACATCGGGAACCCAGGCATCATTCCACGATTTTCTATGGGGTAACCGAGCTCCTTTTAGGCTATGGTAAACATGATAATACCATTAAAATGTGTTTGATATTTTAAACTCTTTTTTTCCTTCGCAGACATTCACGGCGCTCGCCAGCCAGGTTCTCTCACATTCGGCATTATCGCCAAACCTTTCGACGATGCACAAAAGGGCAATTGCTTTCATTTTGCTATGGCCATGAGTTCTATTCAAGACCGATGCCATTGTTTGTGTCACTGCTAATCTACTCCAGCAAAATGCCATAGATGCGGCGGTGCTCGACCCGGATGGTAGCGAAATACGAACTAAAGGAAACCATGGGAGTGAATGGGGTGATCACAAGGCACTGGTCTTCTGACATTCTACCAAAGTATAACCATAAAAAATGAGTCGTTGTCTCACTTGATCGAACAATAGGAAAATGAGAATCGAGAACTCATATTAATAATGGTACTAGATCGCGGCGGAGTCGTATCGCTGTCATAACATCACGAAACAAGAAGTCAACTAAACTATTGTTCTATTGATGAGTTTGCGCCTCATTGTAATAATAGCTAAGTGCTATAAAGGTGACTAAACTATCATTAGGGATAACAGAAAAACGGGCTCGGCTCCTCCTCGATTTGCTCGCCCTTGTGGTACGTTGCGACGCAAAGTTCTGGAAATTGTTAGCGGTTGCTGCGTGACCCATATTGGTTAGGTGAAGCCCCATTTTCCTAACGGACAGAAAATAGTCTATTGAAGACAAATGATGCGATGGCAACGAAATGAGACTCAAGTACTGTGACATACCAGAAGCTGCTTCTGTATGTGAATCATGTTTGTAATACCATCGATTGTGGTACGCCTCGCTATTCGCTCAATGTCTTGTTTCATAATTAGGCCGAGACAACACAACACATCGGAATGCATTTATCGCATTAAAATACCGGCAGTTTTAGTCGACACCAGATGTACAACGGGGATAAATAATCCAACAGGCCCCCGAGATACGACAACTCAGCCTTCAAATCCGCTAACGCAATAGGTGCTAACCTTGCGAATTCGTTTCTCTTTCCCTCCTTCTCATTCTCATCGCCACCGTATCACTACCTGAATCTAAAGATTTGAACCATTTAACCCAATATAGGAAGGGTCCTTCAGTCACAGTATCATTTCAGTGAAAGTTGCTGGTAATAAGTCGTCAAAATGCTGTTCTCGAAGTTCTACACGCCGGTGCTGTTCATGTTTGGCATGCAAACACTTGCATCGGCCAACCCAGTTCCCGACGGAGACCAAACCTCGAAGGATGTTCGTTCAACAAGCAAAATTGAGGTCATGGGCAAGATGCAATCGCCTGAACAACTCAAAACAAGATTTATCAGTGTTAGGGATGGAGTAAATAACCTGTTTGATCGCAAAGTCACTCCATATGGCCCCGGGCCTGACCAAAATGAGGCTTTGCGATTACATAACGTTGCCCGCGATAAGTTTGGGTTAAGCCCACTGAGTTGGGACTCGGACCTCGAAGCCAAGGGCAAGGCCTGGGCTATCCAGCTCGCTCAACTAAAGCAACTCAAGATCCAAGGTCTCCCCAAGCTTGGTGAGAATGTTGCATATTGGTATGCTACAACTGAGACGGACTCCGAAAATACACACCCTAACTTCCAGCCAGGTTCAGCACCGATACAACAACTGACCCCATTACGAAGGGCACTCAAGGCTGGTAGGTTGGCCAATCACCCAAGAATATCGATCATGTAATGACAATAGTGAAATTTAGGCTGGATACTGGTAGCGCTTATCACGGTGAGGTACTTCCTCAAGGAAATTTTCGCTCCTATGCACCATACAGTGAGTATTTTGGCTCTGCTAGTTTTCATTGTAACGTGACTGACCGTCTAGCTCAATGCCTCTGGAACAAGACCACTCAGGTTGGCATTGGTGCTGCCACTGATGGGAAGGGCACATGGTTCATTGCTGCATATTATTCACCGGCTGGAAATGTATACGGATCTAAGCCTTATTAAGGGCTGGCAACTGGGGACTATGGGCAAGGAAAGTGTGGAAACTAGTCTTCTTCCAGCTACGATATAGTAATCGTAGCCACCAGAAACACCGAAGTAGAGGCTTGTAGTGGAATTTAGCGATAGCTTCATGATATCGGACTAGCCCAAATGTCAATCTATCCGTTCCCATGGTTCTTCCCACCCTCATATCCAGGCTGCAAACCCAAGAATGTCTTTAAATTCCCTTGCGCAACCAACTTCAAGACAAGTGCATGCCTCAGCGCATCCACTCTGTTTCCACCCTTGTGAGCATCATGCATCATCCCTAGATTCAGTGATAGTATCAGGGAAAATTAAGTCAGTAAGCACTTTATCGGCAGGTTCACGTCTGGCGATCAAGGTCAGCACAAGCTGCTCACGTGAGTGGCTGATAAAGTTTGACAGGTCTCATAGGCCTCATAGGCTATTTTCTAGCTTGTCACTGCTCACAACCTATTGGTTAATCATACCACACGACCCAAGCCTCATGTATGTCTGTTGCAGGCGCAGTCCTACTCTAGCTGAGACCTTATGGCTCTTCAGCCCCTCAGCCCCATGTACACCGCCCCCTACCAGCCCCTCCAATCCACCACCATCATTGCTACTATCTCCATCCTCTGGCCAAAGGAAAACGCGTCCACCGACATTCGATTCTTTTGAAACAGTGGCTTCTTTTGTTCGAGACTGTGTCACTGTCTCTCTATTGTGGACTGAAAAATCTAGAGTTTGGTAGAGTTTGGCTCATTCAATGTCTCGTAGGCTTGTTCCATCCGCTGCGCGCACTGGCCCTCTTTCCCAGGCCTCGGGGCGCCACCAACAGCACTAAATGGATGAAGTATACTTTTATCTGCCTGGCGTTGCCGATTTTGCCGTCTTGGCCATGTTTTTCGCTCTTCATGGCTTGAGAAACCGCGCAGCTGGCTGTAGGTTAGGCATCCACGATGGAAGAACAGTGCGCGATTCGCAAGCCACAGGAAGCCAGCTTGGCTCATTCAGTTGCGTGGCACCAACTAGCACACTGTGTGATCCAAAGTCCTAGTGGCTGTGTATGCCTCTAGAGCTAAGCTTTCTTCAGCTGCAAGCGCTCCGTCAAGTGCCGGAGCGGTCACAACGAACGAAAAACCAGATAGCCAATTGCCGGTCGACACTTATAAAAGCCACCGCTGTAGGGCTGAAAACAAAGCATCCTCGTGGTCTCTAATTATAATACAACCTAATATAGGGCGTTGCCGTGATTGTATCGTCGTGCACACCCGATTTCCAGAATTGTACAAATATAGCTGGAGATTTCTCCAGTCATCCATCTACCTGCAAACCTCAAGGCACTTCGAAATAGCCAATAAAAACTTTGCCAACAATCAAAATGGATTTGAATTTTGTAAAATTCGTTTCTGCCATCCTTTTTTGCCTTTTTGCGGGACAGGCGATTGCAAAACCGCTTGGTGAGGCTCCCTACCCTTTATCCACTTCATTGCCAACATCACTGATACTCGCAAAGGAAGCTCGTGCTCTACTTTCAATGACTGCGATGGAACCATGATCTGTACCAGCGGGCTTTGCTCCGAGCTGTCAAGCACGAAGACTTGTTCATGGGCACCCCATGGCATTGGTAGGTTCTGCGACTCATCTAAAACAATACCTTTCCCTGATTGCATTTCCATAGGATACCCGTGCTCCAAAAACGCCGACTGCTCAGACAAAGACGTATGTAGCTCGAATCACGTTTGTGTCGACCAGTATGCAAAGACCAAGCCGCCCTATATTATAACTGCCCAATGTTGGAACAACACGTACTGGGTTAGCTCCCCAGAGGGCTTTAAGGGCGGACACTGCCCCTCAGGTTGGGTGACAGTTTGGATGCTCGAGGTCAAAGGAGAGCACTTCAACACAGGGAATGTGAAGGTCGAGGTGGTCAGTGGCAATTCGGTGCTCAGTTCCCAAACTGTCACCGCGGTTGCTGGTAAGCCAGGTAAAGCTGGGGGATCTTTTGATGTGAAAACTTATGCCACGTGCCCTGGGCGTCATAAGTACGTTGGTATCACTGTGACTGATGGCTGCACTGGCAAAGTAGCTAAGGGTGGCTATCCTGCTGAGTAAGGGACACCTGCATCTTTCATCTCAATCTTATCGACATTCTTTAGTTTAAATACATGTATTAAAAACATATTCATCTCTACTACTGAAGTTGAGGATGCTTGGTTATCACGTTTGGGGTTCGTTATGTCTAGAGTCTTTCGATTGAATTGCCTACGGAGGCGCAATGGCAGAGATATTACAAGGGTAATGCTGCTACTTGGACATTAAAGCACGGGTCCTTTGAGCTTCCATAACCTACCCTAATGTGGTAAACGAAGAAAATTTTATTCTATTTACCTCCTATTATATTCATCTCCCAACAATTGTTACTCAGTCACCAAATCTAATCGCAGACTAGACAGCTCTTGAGATCTAATCCTTTGGAAGATGTCCTTGGAACGCATCATATTGTTTGAATTTGAGGTTTATTGATTTCAAACGAACTCAATTTGTTACATGAGGCGGAGAAGAGGATTCTTTGGTTATTGAATCTGTTGCAAACTGAGGTGGATCAAGTTCATTATCACGGATGGCTTTGTCATATATGGCCCATGTGGTTAAAGAAAAGAGAGAAGTGGAAATTCAAGCCTGAATCTGTTACTACATGTGAAGTGGCATTCAGGTCACCCATTCGGGAGTATTTGGTTCGTGGTAGTGGACGGAGCACCCCTGGTAGCTTAATCTATCATGTCTAACAAGGGTGGTTGAAGAGAGGAAGAAAAAGAAGAATGTTTGAAAGAGAACAAGAATAACAGAAGTCTAGTGGCTGGTGTCGGAGCCGCAGGTTTTAAACCCGAGAGAGACCCGCTAGACAAATCTCCTACGAAACGCAAGCTAAGTAGTGAAAACTTTGAGCCCTCTCCGATAAAGACTAGACTAACGCCTAGTAGTCAGATTTCCGATTGTGCCACTTCCGTGCAGTGGTGGACCTCCGGAATACCACGGTAGATCCAAACCCACAAATGAATCAGAGTTTGTGTTGAAACAGGGGCATTTATAGATTTCTCACCAAAATCTCAATTTTCTTTTACTTAATTCGGTCTCTGATGAGAGAGTATATTTTTGCATACGGCGGCTCTGTGATGGTGCGTCGGGTCTTTGTAGCTTACCAACGGGCTCAAGCGATCGATTCCCGAGATGCCACGAAATGTTGGTTCTTCATCTTAATTTACTGCACCTAATTACCAGAGTAGTCTCGCACAGTCGAACGATGGCATAATCGGGAAAACTGTTGGCTTTTCTGAATTCAACATGCACAATATGGTCAATTTCTGTTTCATTAGATGAATACTTCAAGCCTTGAGCGTGTTCCAGTTCGCATGGGGGTGTGGGTTAATTCAAATGGGCATGTTTGATATGGATTGAACTCGATCGAGAGGTCCACCATGCGTCAATAACGCCGACATGCAAGCAGCGGAGCGGCAGATCAGTGGATCGTCGGCAAAAGTGCCTGGTGCTGTGTAAAGTTCTCGCAAGCGAAACCGAGAGTCCTTATCAGGAATTTGAAGCACCAGGCGCCTCAAAGAAATTTTGAACTAGCAAAGGATCGTTGTGTTCCCGCGCGGGCTAAGGGTCCTGAAGCAAGGACATGGTATCATGAGGAGATCAAAATTCCACTTCGCTCTTTTTAAAAGGTGTACGACGGAGGAGCGAAGTTAGGGCACAGACATGTTGACTCCACAAAAAGCAAGACCAAGAAAAGTTACAGGCGCTGTGGCTTTTTGAAAGAGCTTCAAGAGGCAACTCTTGCGGCAATGTTAACATTGGATGGCCCAAGCTTGAAAATCCCACAAACCAGTCCCAACGTGGGACAGTGCGCGATTCAAGACTCAAAGGAGAATTTCGCAATGTAGATCAACCGCTGGTAGCATAAAGCTAAGGTAGTGAAATTAGTTTTTTTGGTAGCCTGCGAATCGCAACTCATGGACATCATCCAGGACCCTGTGTAAGAAAGCGACACAACCTCCATTTGCGGGCGTAAACTCTCAAGAAAGAGACTGATTTACGATGCACGCCTACTGTAGTGCATCTGTGACCCGTAGTTGGGTAGATGCTTCGTCTCTACGATGAAATAGTCATAAAGGACGGTGCGATTCTTAAGCACAATGTATCATATCCGACGGTGGTTCAATTCCATTCCTTTTATCCCATACGCTTCAAGACTTTCGCCCTGTTTCCATATACTTTTATATCATGACGCAGAAAGACGCCGAAGCGATTTCTGGCATTTTCGGGTAAGAGTGCTGTAAAATGAAATGGAATGGAATTAAAATCTAGACGCAAGTGATCTGACAACAATTTTTCATCTAGTGCAATCTCCATTGCGTGTTGGGGTATGTTTTTGAATGTGTGACTATCTCATGAAGAATAGCTAACCAACCTAGTCGTTGTTTTTACACCCCAGATTTATCATACCTTCAAAAATAAAAGTGCTGATGGACTGTCGCTTTATTTCATGATAATATGGATGATTGGAGACATATTCAATGTGATAGGATCCATCACGCAGCATGTGCTGGCATCAATGGTACATACTCACGCAACTATCGACAACTCTCAATTAGCTAATCCAAGCGGTCTCTAGATAATTCTGGCAGTTTACTATACACTCTCTGATGTTGTCGTTCTTGGTCAGATCTTTTGGTATCGGGGCTGGATACCTTGCTGTGCAAAGGCCGCTCTGCGAAAGCATGACCATGCTCCTGGACAAGACAACCATTTGGAGGTTTTTTCGTCTCGTAACGGTTCCAACTTGGATGAGGCATACGACTTGGAATCTGAAAACAGACCCGAAAAATCCTTGAGGGGCAAAAAAAGGACTTCATCTCAACTAGCGAAGAGCTTCGTTCTGAACACCTCCATCGTCCTGGGCGTTGTTTGCGCCGGGATTTTCGGTTGGCTTGTCGAGGATAAAATTAACCAATCGGAGAATAATGAACAGGTGGCAACTGATGTTACCTTGGATACTACCGGTCAAACTTTTGGCTATCTCTGTGCTGTCGCGTATATCGTCTCCCGCATCCCTCAGCTCTGGCTGAATTGGAGGCGAAAGACCACAGAGGGTCTCAGCATGCTGTTCTTTATTTTTGCAATCCTCGGCAATCTCACCTACCTTATCTCGATTCTGGCCTACAAACCCATTTGCGCCGAACGGACATGTCGACAAGATGAATCAGCGAGTATCTACAAGGAGTATTTGCTTGTTAACCTTAGTTGGATAATTGGCAGTAGTGCTAATCTGGTGGAGGACTGTGCCATTTTTGCTCAGTATTTACTCTATCGAAACAGAGCATATCAGCTTGGTTATTAAACGCTGTATCTCATTCGAAAAAGGGGCCAGTCTGAGGATAACAACCGTGAATTTGGACTATCATTTGTTCAAATGCATTATTCTATCTCTATATTTCTCAGAGTTACAATGCAAAGCCATGTACACAACCATCCCTCAGAGGTTACTTGCTAGCGAGTTTTTCTTCTTCTCTTCTAGTCTCTAGCCCAATCAAAAAAAGAAATATGCCAGCCTATAAACAACTTCCTCTAGGTGATAAGCGATAACAGACACACGCACATTATCTCGACATAAGTCTCGATTGTTGACCATAAGCTGGTGTCGTAAATTTTCCATATTGGCCCAGTCGATGCTACTGTAAGGAGAAACTGATAACCATCAGTTAATGCCTTTAAATTTCAAAATCTATTCCCTCGTGAAAAGCCAAGTGAGAAAATTGTACCGACACCAATTCTCCTTTCCCAGTCCATCGTCAGAGGCCTGTGCTGAGAAAGACGAAGTGCAAGCACTTAGAAACCAAGGAAAATGCTATTCGAATCATTTGCATCGAGGTCAATGCATTTTTCTATATCTTTTCCACCTCTCATCTCCCAGAAAAAAGCCAATTAGCCCATGTTGAAAGATACCAATGAAAATAAAGCCTAGCCCCATTGCAACATTAAAAACAACAGTCCTCCAGACCAGTCGACGGAGTGTCCGAGATGTGAATATTCGAGGGCAGAAAAACAGCATCGTTAACTTGATTATCACGATGCCGGCAAAATATACAGTTTCGGATATTTGAAAGTATTTCCCGAATTTGTAGATCTTGGCCACCGGTATAGTCCAAACATCCGTGAGAGAACATTACAATCGCGCCTAGAGCAGCCACAGTCATATTAAATTCGATACACTACAACAATTTCACGAAGGATTAGTATCTGAGTTATAGTGAAATAATGCTTTCCTGTTACATGAAAATTATTTTGGTTATGAGTTTGCCCATTGAATGCCAACTCTGTGGGCTGGTTCCTAGATCTCCCGGTTGAGCCTCCTGCTTGTTTATTATATTCAGAATTAAATAGTTTTGTCCACGTGCTTTTATGTAATTCAGTCCTAGTAAACAATCATGTAGTTCTGCAAAACAGAAAAAGCCGAAACATTGAGTAAATACAGTTGGGATCAGGTTTGTGTTGTTTATTTCCAACTCACAGAGCCCACCTAATCGTTCAAGTATCTGTGAATGAATTCATTTATGCTTCCAAAACTGTCGATTCCAATGTTTTTCATGTAGGAAGAGCTGCTGTCTCCAGATTTAGCAACCTTTATGACCGTCATGTTCAATCGCCATAATTCCACGGCGTATTTAAGAAATCCTGGCAACTCCTCCTGAGCTTCGTCTTGTTTCGCATCAAAACTATCCCATAAATGCTTCCATCTCTTGCATGCGCGAAGAAGTGTACGAGAGGCCATAGGAAGCAAACAATTGGTCTTGGCCAAGGCAATCTGATGACTCAGAGCTAAAGATGAAAGGTTATGTGGTGTTTCTGTAATCTCGGTTGACAACTTACCAACTATCAGAATCAACAAAACCTCAGGTTGAATATCTTTGCATAAATCACTCTCAAGCCCCCGCCATTCATCCTGAAGAAGAAGTGACACATTAGTCTGAAGGGATGGGGGTGGAGACACAAAGCTTCCAGATCTCAGAATTTGTTCAAATCTTTGAGGTGTTTGTGCCTCAAAAAGTCTTCTTTGACAAGGCATATCTCCGGTCATTTCAGAAATACTCAAATAGGGAATGCTGTTGAACCATATCATCATAAAAGTGTTGATAATTTGTGTCCAGTGTGCTAGACTTCAGTTACCGTCAGTACAGCTTCCTCACAAACCTTCAGATACTTACCGAATTCTCATTTCTTGTTGAATGAAGTGGCTCCAGTCAGAAGCCAAATATCCAGATATATCCAGCGTATGCGTGGCACTCAACACTCCAGAACATCGAATGGCAGCATTAAGTTGAGGGAGGCGTTGTGCTCTTATGCGGAAGCGAATCGTGTTATCATTTTTGGTGACCTGAACGACCAAAATGCAGAAGGCCGCTTGGAGAATTTCGACATGAGGGGCCGAAATATTGGCACTATCCCTCGATGTTAGGATTTCTTCTATCAGGGAGTGCGTGAAAATAAATTCTTCGGCAAGGTGGTGGAAGTGATGAGTCAATAGTGTATCATCGCTCGGGGGTGAGACAAGTGCTCCGGCCAGGAAGACTGCTAGAAGTAGAGGATTAGATATCTTTTCGGTGTTATTCCGAAATGTTGTGGAGTGTAGGATAGGCTGATAAGGGTAGAAATGTTGAAAATAAACCGAGGTAAAGTAGTTGAAATTTGAAACTGTGAAGATGTTCGTTGCAAGCTGAAGGTCAAAGTCTATATCGGTCACTTTTCTGGTCGCGACCATGATGGAATGTGTTTGTGCCAAATGTGCGACCAGCTCTTCCATACGAGAAGCTGGTATGATTGACGGTACAGCAGCATTGTTCGCTTCCGTGCTGGTCTCAATTTCTGATAATTGTATGATTTCAAAGCCGGATGTGGCTATCGAAGTCTCATGGGTGGAGATGAACACTTCGGAATCTTTTACTAGCGACTGCCAGTAATTTTCTGAATTAAAGGGCATCGGAATGGTCATGCCAAGTACTGGAGATTCACTCGAGGTGTCCAAATACCAGCACTGGTCCCGGGAAATAACACCCGATGTTCCAGAACTGGAAGGGTCTGTTAAGCGAAAAAGCAAGGGAACCTTTGACGAGGTGTCATCATTCATCAGTTGCCCAAAAGGGACACGCTCGTTTTGTGGATACAGGCATTGAAGATCTTGAGAACGACATTGAGTGCAAGGCTTCTGAAGATCGCATTTGAGCCTTTTCTGACAACATCTTTCGCAAGAACGACGTTTTCGGCCGCGCTTAGCAGCAGGGAAAACAACCTGGCCCTTGTTTTCAAGGCACTTTCTCATGTGTTGACGGGCAACATCGCTGGTAAGAGCTTGGTCAGCGGTTGGCCCATGAAGAAAACTCATCAACACCCTGACCTTCTTGTAAATGGTTTGGCACAAAATGGGCAACTTGTAGCGCCGTCTCTAGTATCTGTCTGGAATTAGTACGATTGCATGGTTTTCGCCGAGAGGGGATCTACGTGATTTCTCGTGACGACGCAAGTGGCTACTGCTCAAGTAGCTTTTGTCACATCTGCCACATTTTAGTCGTGGGGCATCAGCCTGGTCAGGCCGATTTGCCATGTCAGAAGACCAATCAGACGAGTCACAATGACCGCACTCAACGCTTCGTCTTTTTTCTTTTCAGCAGCAGGTTTGTGTTGGGTGTTGTCCGGGTATTGTCAGCCACCTGCGCAGATGGGATTTCTCCAGATGTGGGATTTCTCCAGATGTGGGATTTCTCCAGATGTGGGCTTTCTCCAGATCTAGTGGGTTTTTTTCGAGCCTTGGTGGGCTTTTTCCGGACGTAGGTGTTATTAAGTAAGTGGGCTTTTCCCGGTCCTGCCGCTAGGGTACCCAGCGAGGCCTGCAAGCAGGGATGGACGCCTCTTGAGTGGGACCTCTCTGACCACGTCGTGGCCTTTGCGTCATCGATTTGAAGCCGATTGAGACGATGGTGCTGTGCCGCACTGACAATCCATCATCTTACTCCATCGTGTTTTGACCTTCAACGGCCAGTTAGAAATTCTCTCGGACCGTCATGAGATTACCAAGTGATCCGGGCTGGGCGGATGATTGTGGGCCTAGTGTTGGCCAAGATGATGCATCTCGTTGCTTAGTGAAAGAAGGTCCGAGGTAACGCCCCAGTCTCTCATACCCAAAGAATGCAAAACTGAACTACTCTAGTCAATCCTCTGAAAATTCTAATGGGAGGAGTTTTCGCACGCACACCGTGGGTTCCGTTCCATCAAACACTGTGTCGATTATGGTCTCCAAAGCTCCATTGACTTGTTTTGATAAGCCAAGATAGTGATATTTTAAGTCTGTGTAGCCAAGAAAACACAGTCATAGAGAAATTAAAATTGATAACTACTTTAAGAAATGAATGTATTTTGTCGAGAAAATGGTCCTTCCGGGCAGGCAGGTTACTAATATCACAATCTCGTGGTTTATTACCTTGTCTCGCAGCATTGACCTCTATGTTTACATTTCCTCCTCTCAACCAATGCAGAACTCGCATGTTGAGATTCAATTGAGTGGGTACAACCTTTAGTTACAGAAAGAAACAAATTCTCAACGCCGCCATTGTTCCCCACATCGTAGTTCAAACTCAGACCTACAGCCCACCCGGGACTTATCGGGGTTGAGACGGACTCCGTCGCTCATGCAGAAAAAGTCCGGGTCGAAAATAAATACAACATCACGGACAGGTTTAATGAAAACGATCAACCTAAACATTTCTCCAGCTCTTCATCACATTTATCCTCAACCTTCAATCTTATCCGCCCTCTAAACCTCAAACATCAGTACCATGAGTGGCAAGTTCCTGTTCACTGGCGGTTATGTGGCTAGTCTTGACGACGCCATTGGCGACTTCCCCAAAGGAGCTGTCTTGGTCGAGGATGGTATCATCAAGCGCGTTGGCGCCGTCGAAGATTTTGAAAACATCAATGCAGAGGTCATCGACACCACGGATGGCATCGTCATTCCTGGAATGGTCGATACCCACCGCCATGTTTCCATGTCCCTCACTCGTGGTATAGGTGCCGACCAATCTCTGTTCCATTTCCTATCAAACACCTATACTAGGTGGCTTCCGGCTACCGGTGTGGAGGAAATGCACACTTCTGCCCTAGTAGGAGCGCTTGAGGCCCTCAACAGTGGAGTCACAACCATCATCGATACCTGCGAGACGTTCCACTCTGGAGAGCATGCAGAGGCTGAGTTGCAGGGGTTGAAAGATTCTGGCATTCGAGCCTTTTACTGCTACGGCATGAGTGATGTTCACTATGGAAATATACCAGCTGGAAAGGCTGCTTGGGAGGCTCGACTAGCCCACGTCGAAAAGATGCGTTCAGAGAACAATGCACGTGATCAACTTGTTCAGGTGGGTTTGGCGCTAAGCCAGCCTGGCACAATTCCATTTGGGTACACGGCAAAAGAGATCAGATTTGCCCAGGAGAAGGCAATGCTCAATTGCAGCCACTCCTGTGGTATTGTCAACTCAATCGTGATCAAGGACATTGAAGAGCGTGCGGCTAACGGGCTATTGCTTCCTGGTCATGTTTACATCCACTGCACATCTTTCACGCCAAACGAGGTGAAGCTCGTGGCTGGTTCTGGCGGCAAAGTGTCAATTGCAACAGAGACAGAAATGCAAATGGGAATGGGAATTCCACCAATTCGTCTTTGCATCGAAAACGGCCTCAAGCCTTCCCTCAGCATTGATACTTCTGCTGCTGTCGCCCCAGATCTGCTCTCTCAGATGCGATTGGCCTTGCAGATGCAGCGATGCCTTGACAACCACGAAGTCAACCGCAAAGGACGTGTTCCAACTGACGTCTCCTACACAGTGCGTGATGCACTCATCTGGGGGACGCGCAATGGTGCTGAAGCCGTCGGTCTGATCGACAAAATTGGCACGCTAACCCCCGGTAAAGATGCTGACATCGTTTTCATCTCGACGAAGAATGCGCTGAGCCCATCAGCCTTTCCACTTGGAACTGCTGTGCTGCATTCTACACCTGCTGATGTAGATACTGTTATGGTACGCGGGCAAATTAGGAAGCGCGGAGGTGTCTTGGTTGGTCAGGATGTGGAGGCAATTCGGGCCAAGGCCAAGGTTGGCTTGCAAAACATCCTGGATAACCTGTCTCAAAACTTCCATGCGGAGTTTAAGCCGGAACAGGTTGAGAAGTATTTGGATGATGCTGAGAAGCTCACTCGTATCAATCTCGCCAAGGCTTACGAAAATACAGTCGCTGCAGGTGACTGGATGAGGCCTGAAATGTAGGCTAGCATTCTTGTAGATCTTTTTTTTTTTATCTATGCGCAATTGAATTCTTTCCAACCTATTTTTCGATGCATGATGTAATTCCAAGTCCTGCTAACAGAGCCTCGCCTTTTACTTCATCAACCTACGGCAGATATATTGAGACGGCACACACAACACCAAACACCACCAGGAGCCCACAATCCGACATTTCAACCATTTTACTCAATCTTAGGACACTAATACATGCTTACAGGCCAAAAGGAAGTTGTGTTGCAGGATCAAGGCTGTGACGGGGTCTCTCATCGTACTATGACCAAAACAATGCCAGGTATTGTATCAACCCGCTCCAAGTCGCCCCACGGCCTTTTCTGGTTCATACTGTGAAAATAGAGTGTTTTAAAGACAGCTATCTACTTCTAATTACAGCTTTTCTGCTGTATCATCTCAAGTGCCATCTTCTGCGGCTAAAATAGGCGTTGATGGGACAGCTGGGGCTTCTGAGACCAGGGCTGCGCGCAATTCAATCTTTAATCGGGTTTCTGGTTGCTTGAATTGAGGCTATGTTAGGTTTAAATTGTGAGCTCTTAGTTTAAATTAAATTAAATAAATTAAACTATTTAGATTATTAAAATTATATATTATTAATAATCTCTTACTATTTTAAATATTTAATTACTTTTAAAGTCTTATTAATTAAATTATATTATTATAAATTTATTATTAATTTAATTTAATTAAAAATTTATTTATATTTAATTAATATTAAAAATAT
>KV875263.1:452724-479083 GCA_001879505.1 Calonectria pseudoreteaudii | reverse complement strand
GTTAATACTAGCTCTTATATTAAACTAATAGTTAAACTATAAGAAGAGTATATTATAGAGAAGATCTTAGAAAAAGGTCTAATAAATAAGAAAATCTACTACTATATAAAATAAATAAGATATAATAAAGAAATATAAAAACTACTAAAGAATCTTATATATTACTTAAAGAAACTAGAAGACTTTCTTTGTAAAGAGAGAAAGGTTTACTATTAGTAATAGTTATAGCTTCTTTCTATTTTATCTCTTTTAATTTGACTAAAGTATAATTAAAGAGAGTTAAACCTTTTTCTTTTAATAATTACTTTTGTTTCTATAACTGAGTTAAGTAAATAATTACTTTATTTAGTTTAGTTTATACTTCTAATATAGTTTTCTTAGTTTTTTATTTTATTTATTTTAATTTATCCTAAGTTTTAGTATCTTAGTTTACTATAAAAAATATTAGTATTTAAAATAGTTTATAATTTAAAAAAAGAAATTATTATATATAAGTAATATTAGAGATATAAGCTTTATTATAATTATATCTAGAAGAAATATACTTACTATACTTAGTAGAATAGTTTAGTTAGATAATATATATTAAGCTCTTAGTAAAGTATTAAATATAAGATATACTAAAATAATTTTCTTTAGTAATTATAATTATAAGCTTCTTATAATAAAAGGTAGATTTACTAAGTATAATATTAGTATAAAAGAAAGAAGAAAAGAAATAAGATAAACTAATTTATATAGAGGAATACTAACTTTAAAAATAAGTCTTTTAGGAAGAGAATATTATATTATAATCTAATCTAAAGCTAACTTACCCAGAAATTAAGTTATTAATACTAGTATAAAGTTAACTATAGATATTAATATTATATAACCTATTAACTAAAGTAATTATAATTATAATTACTATTTAATACTAAAGTAATTATTATAATTACTATAATTACTAGATCTAAAAGTTCTTACTTTTACTTTTAGTATTATTTTAATAGAATCTATATATTTAAACTCTTTAAGAATTATAATCACTAAGAGTATAATTTAACTTTTAATATAATTTAATTATTTTCAATTATTTACTTAATTAATTAACTTATTACTAGATATAATATTCTCTATTTATTATCTCTTATATTACTCGAACTTAATATACTTAGTCTGACTTACAATATCTACCTAATAGTTAGAATAATACAATCTTATTATCTAGCTTATAGAAGTAGCCCCTTATAACTTCTATTGCTTAGGTTATAAGACTTTATTATTTACCTCGAGTTACAGGCTTCCCTGAGCTCTACCTTTGTCTTTGATAGTAGGGCTTGGGACCAGACTGTTATAATAATAACCTAAGTTACTCTTACTAGTAATTATTATTTAAATATAGTTCTTATATAGAAGATCTTTAAACTTAAGTTACTTAGGTTTTTTAGACTAAGAAAGTTAATAATAAAGAAAATAAAAAAGAAATCTTAAATTAAAAGAAATACTATTATTTATATATACTTATATTTTATACTATAAACTTAAAACTTAAATAAAAGAGTTAAAACTCTTAAACCTAAAAGACTCTTATTATAACACAGGTAAAGCAGTACCCACTTTTAGCCACAGTTTAGCTATAGCCTTACCACATCAACACACATATAACTGTATAGACTAAAGCCTATAAACTTTAGTCTTAGAATATAAAAAACAGTACCTTATTAGCTTATCTAACTATACTAATTATTATAAGATATTATTATAATTCTAAAACTTCTATTATAACTACCTAAGTTTAATATAATATAAAATACAAAAAATACTTTAGAATATACTAAAAATACTACCTAAAGTAATATACCTAAAAACCCCTCAATAACCCCCCTAGGAAATAACAGAGACCTAAGATAAAATAGCTCTAGTATCACAGAATAAAGAGTAACTATAGAAGCTTAAATCAAAAAACTCAAAGAACTATAACTCCTCAAGAAATAAGAATAAGAATTTTTATAATAATTGATAGAGTATCTCTTCTAAAATACAAGGGATATATAGTTAAGACTAAGATAATAATCAAATGACTTATTGTCTGGAGATAGAGGAGAGATTAGGTTATAGAATATAAAAGACTTTATTTTACTTATTATAAACTAAAAAAAAGAAGAATAGTTATAAGACTTATAGAGATTGTTTAAGCTAGTTTTTAGATAATATAAGAAAGATATAAAAAAAGTCTTCTAGACTATTTACTACCTTTATCTAGAAGGTAAGGAGAGATAAGAGTAATATTTTAATAAAAAAAAGGAAGAAGATTAAAAGAAAATAGAAAATAACTAAGAAGACTTTAAAGAATAAACTTTTATCTTATTATATAATATAGCTAATATTAAGGTTATAATTATAGTTAAAATTAATATTATAAAATAATATAATAAATAGTTATTATAAGAATTCTATAAGTACTTAGATTCTCTAGAGAAATTACTCTTAAAATATACTAAAAAAGATAGAATACTCTTTTTTTTTATTAAACTTTAAAAAGAGTTATAAGATTATATTATTCTTAAGATAAATACTTTACTAAAAATATAAACTAAAACTATTATACTAGTTATCCGAAATTAGGTATCTTTCTTAAATAATTATAAGAGAGGTTATAATAGTAGTTATAGACTACTAGACTATAAGTGACTAAAGAGAATCTCTTACTATTTACTATAGTATAGAGAAAGAAATAAAAATAATTATCCTAATCTAAATTACTAATCTTATAACTAGTAATAGAATCCCTAAAACCCAGGACCTTATAATAATATACTACAATAACTACTATAAAGTAATATAACCTATTATAACTATAATAAATAAGACTATATAAACTATAACTATACTAAACTCTATAGACTAAGAAATAATACTCTAGGAAACAGGTCACAGCTGTAATTGCCCCTCTAGCTACAGCCGAGTAAAATACTATAAAGACTAAACATTACTTTAAGTCTTTTATTATAATTAATACCCGAAAACCCATTAAAATACAAACATATCTTAACTTATATACTAATTATAACCTTATCTTAAAAGAATTTATAATAAAATAAAGACTATAGATAGCCTAGACTACTAAGCCTATACTATAAATTATAAGCTAGAAGATATTATATACACAGTGAGTTTAGAAAGTCTCTATTAAACTAATAGACTTTATAAGATATATATATACTTTTACTTATAATTATATTAATATTAAAGGTAACCTAAATCTAGAGAGAATCTTTTTACTATTATCTAACTTAACTTTTATTAATAAATATATTATTTTAGACCTTAAAGAGAGATAATAGTAATATAAGTAAATTTAAAAGAAAACTAAGATCTTACTACTATATAAGTTTATTAAAGTATATAGAAATAGAACTAAAGTATAAGTAATTATATAAGTACCTAAAGATTACCTAATCCCAAAAGATACTAAAGAGAATCTCCTCTAAATAGAAGATATATTTAAAGAGATATATAAGTTCCTAAATATATTTAAAATTAACTAAATAAATATATTACTAAAGTACAAAACTATAAACTATATAATTAACTTATTACCTAATAAAATACTCTTATATAAACTTATTTACTTTCTTTCCTAAACTAAGCTAAAAAAACTCTAGGAATACCTTTAAAATAACCTTAAAAAAAGGTAAATTAAACCCTCTAAGAGCCCTATAAGAGCCCCTATCCTATTTATCCCAAAGAAAGATAAGAGTCTATACCTATATATAGATTACTAAAGTCTTAATAAGGTTATAGAGAGGAATTAGTACTTTTTACCCCTGGTTTCTGAGATCTTTGATTATATCTAAAGGGCAAATTACTTCTCGAAGATTAATATTAAAAATATTTATTATAGAATTTATATTAAGGAAAATAATAAGTAAAAAATAACTTTTAAAACTCAATATAATTATTTTAAATACCTAATTATACCCTTTAAACTAACAAATACCCTAGCTACTTTCTAGAGCTATATATACTAAGCTTTATAAGAACTAATAGATATAGTTTATATAATATATCTAAATAATATCCTTATATTTTCGAAAGACAGAAAATCATATATAAAATACCTCAAAAAAGTCTTATAATAATTATATCAAATAAAGTTATTTATAAAGCTATCTAAGTATACTTTCTATTAAGACTAAATAGAATTCTTAGGGTTTATCCTATCAAATACTAAAATATCGATAGACTCTAACTAAGTAAAAACAATAGTAAAATAAAAAGAGCTTATAATATACTAGGAGGTCTAAATATTTCTTAAGTTCTATAACTTTTACAAGCAATTTATATTATAACAGTCTGTTCCTAAGCCCTGCTATCAAAGACAAAGGTGGGGCTCAGGGAAGCCTACAGCTCAAGGTAAATAACAAAGTCTTATAGCCTAAATAATAAAAGCTATAAGAAGTTACTTCTATAAGCTAAGTAATAAGATTATATTATTCTAATTATTAGGTTTATATTATAGAATAGATTAGGTATATTAGGTTTAAATAATATAAAAGGTAATAAATAAGAGAATATTATATCTAGTAATAAATTAATTAATTAAATAAATAATTAAAAGTAATTAAGTTATATTAAAAACTAAATTAAGTCCTAATAACTACAACTCCTAGAGTCTTAAATATATAATTATATAAGTAAGCTCTTAGAGTGAACAGTACTCTAGTACTAAAGTATTTCGCTCCTTATTCTATTAGCTAGGTGCTCCTCAGTAGGTTATATCAGAAGAGAGAAGAGTTAAGCTGATCTGGCCTTTTACTGAAAGCGCAGGTTCGACTACAGGGTAGACCAGGTCGTAACATATATACTAATACTCAAATATTATAATACCTTTATATACTTTACTAAAAAGAAACAAAGATAATAAGAAATAAGAGATAATAAAACTAAATAAAAGAGAAACTAAAGTATTTTAGGACCTAATTTAAATATTCTAGAAAGCTCTATTACTATAACACTTTAACCCTAGACTACCAACCAAAGTAAAAATAGATATATCGAAATTTATAATAATAGAAATCTTATCCTAATCTAATAAAGAAGAGTATTACTACTCTATTATATTCTAGTCTTAGAAGTTTAAAAGAGCTAAATTAAATTATAGTATATTAAACTAAGAGCTAATAATAATAATTAAGTCTTTTAAATATTAATAATATTACCTTAAAAGCTTAGTAAAACCTATAAAAGTCCTAAGTAATTACTAAAACCTATAAACTTTTATAAAGAATATAAAACTAAATAAAAGATAAATCTATTAGTATATATATTTAATACTTTATAATTTTAAGATTAAGTATAAAATAAGGAAAAGTAACTTAATAAATATACTATTAAAGAAACTAAACTATAAAAATAAAATTCTAGAGAATCTAAACTTAGTCTAAAGATTAAAATAGAAACTAGTAATAGTATAGTTAATAATACTATAAAGCTATATAAAGAGACTATAAGAATAGACCTCTTTAAGAGAGAGAGAGAGAGATAAGTAATATTAGTCTAAATATAAAGAGATCTCTTTAGATAAAGTAATTACTAACTTACTAGCTTATATAGAGAGAAAGACTACTAATAAAAGCCTGAATCCTAAGTAATAGACTAACTAGTTCTAAGGAATTATTAATTATAAATAATATACCCTACTTAAATAAACAAAGAGAGTATTATTTAGAGAGAAGTATATAACTAAAGAGATATCTAAGCTCTTTAAAGAGCTAGTAAAGTACTTATAAGTAAAAGATATAGAGATAAAAGAAAGAAAAAAACATATAAAGTAAGAGAAACCACAATAAGACCCTAACTAGTTAATAGATAAGATAAGCTTTCTAAAATACAAAGAGAGACTATATATCCTAAAAGACCTAATAATCTAATAAAAAATCATAAACTTATACTACAAAGACCTATTAATAAACTACTTTAGACAATATTATACAAAAGAGCTAATCTAATATAAATTCTACTAGAATAAGATCTATAAAGATATCAAAGAACTAATATAGACTTACTATATATACTAAAGAATAACAGTAAGAAGATATTATCTTTATAACTCTCTCAAATCACTCCTAATTCCAGAGGGACCCTAAGTTAAAATTATAATAGATTTTATAATAAGATTTCTCTTTATACTCACAGAATAAAAAGAAACTAATATAATACTAGTAATTATAGATTATTTTATAAAATACTCTCTATTCCTACTAATATCTATAATAATAACTATAAGAGACCTTATAGAGATCTTCTATAAAAAGGTTAAGCTAGTATATAGTCTCCTAAAAGATATTATATTAAATAGAGGTCTTGTGTTTATAAGTAAGTTCTAGAAAGAACTATATTATATAATATAGATAAAAAAAAGACTTTCTATAGTATTTTACCTATAAACCGACAGGTAAATAAAAAAGATAAATTAAATATTAGAATATTATTTATATTATTTTATTAATAGTAACTAAATTAACTAAATAAATCTATTACTAATAGCTTAATTTATATATAATAATACTAAGAATAATATAATTAGAATATTACTAAATAAAGTACTTTTTAGGTATAAACTAGACTTTTATATTAGAGAAGAGAAAGAACTAATATAAGTTACCCTCCTAGAAGTAAAGTATAGAGTAAGGTATCTTAGAGACTTATAAGAAAAAGTAAAGAAATAATAATAAGAAACTACTGAAAAATAAGTTATATATTATAATAAAAAATATATATTACTTAAGTTCTAAGTGAGAGACTTAGTTAAACTTTTAATTAAAAATATTAAGTTTAAAAATAAGAAAAGAAAGCTAATTCTAAAATATATTAAACTATTATAAATATTAAAAGTTATTAAATAATAAGTATATAAGATAATACTACTAGAGAAGTATATAAGACTATATAATATATTCTATATAAGTTTACTAAAACTATAGAAATTATCTAAAAGAAAATATAATAAAATCCTCCTAATACTAGATTTATTAAATAAAGACCTAAAGTAAGAGATTAAGATAATTAAAAATAAAAAACAAATAAGAAAAGAAATATACTATTTAATTAAATAGACTAACTAGCTTATAGAGTATAATTAATAGATAATAAAAAGAGATATAATATATATATAAGATACTATCTAAGAATATAATAAATCCTAGAAGAAAAAGAAACAAAAAGTAAAAGATATAAGTAATACAAAAGAAAGAAACTATAAATTATATAAAAGAGGTAGACTATATAAACACTAGACAATAGATCTATAAAATTAAAAGATATTACTCTAACTCACTAGCTAAAACTAAACTAAATTACCTAAAATAACATTAACTACAAAAACCTAATATATATATAGATAAAAACTAAATAAAAATAAATAAAACCTAAATACAATTAATATTACTAAAGAAATATAACTAAAAAATACCCCTAATTAAATAAAAAAACCAAGAAAAAACTCTAAAAAGAACTCCTTAGTAACTAACTTATCAATAATCTCATTACTATCAAAAATCTCAATAACCTAAACACAGAAAGCTTATAACACAATCAACCAAAACATAAAGCTAATATCATTTCACTATAAGTATAAGACCTATATCTGCTCTTAGTAAGTATAAGTGGTAGTAATTTATATAAAAAAAGGGAAATATTAGTAAAACTTAGCTAAAGATAGGTAAAGAGGGGAGATATATAGTTAAGAAGGTAGGAGCAAAGTATTGGACTACTAGAAGGCAGTAATACTTAGTAATATAATTATAGTAAGTAACTAAGGCACTTTAAAATTAGATAAATATTAACAAAAAACAATAGAAACCTAAGAGAAAGTACATATAATAATGTACTTAACCTTAGTACTTACTAGCTTATAAGCTTAATAGTATATAACCTCTATAGCTATAAAAACAATATATAAGTTAATAATAAGATTAACTAAATAAGTACAAATAACCTAAGTAAGAAAATAAAAATACTTATCTCCCTCCTTAACCTTATACTTAACATTATTATTAATAATATCATAAGCTAATAATATATCAATATAAGTACAGAGTTAATTAACTTTATCAATATAAATCTTAATACTAGGAAAGGAACTAAACCAAAGTAATTAATAACTAAAAACACAAAACCATATAACAGAACATAGAAAAAGAATAGGGTTTACACTCATATAATATAAATATCACTATAAATACTATATTACTTATAATAAATAAATATAAAATCTAAGAAACTACAGATAATTAAGATATATTCAATAAGCTTTATAGTAAGAGGTCTAGCTTTAAAAATATTAAGGTTAGCTTTATTAGTAGTCTAGAAGCAATATATATACCAATTACTACTAATAGAGAAAGTAATAGTATATAAAAAGTATTAGACCTTCTTAGTATTTTTATATATATAGTTAGGGGTATTAGTAGATATTATAAAAGAGGAAGAGTAAAGAGATAGATAAAACTAAAAAGAAAAGAGAATAAAAATAATATTAATAGTATAGAGAGACAAAAAAAAAATAAAAAGCAATTACAACAGAAGACAAAAAGAATATAGAAGAAAGTAAGAAAATATATAAAAGAAAAAAAAACAAGAAAAGAGTAAAGCCTAAAGTTATAATAATAAATAGTATATTATAAATACTCACTTTAACTATAGATAGCTAGTAGATAGACAATAGCCCTATACTATTATAAAATCCTACTAAGAGTATAAATAAACTTCAGTAAAAATATATTTAAATAAGAAATATTTCTCTGACTTACTACTAGGGATAGTACTGTAAGAAAGGGAAGATAATTATAATATAGGTAAAATAATACCTACTTTTAGCTATAGTTTAGCTGTAGCCTTACTATATTAATACACATACAACTGTATAGACTAAAGTCTATAAACTTTAGTCTTAGAATATAGGAGACAGTACCTTATTAGCTTACCTAACTACACCAATCATTGTGAGACGCTGTTACACTTATTATAATATAAGAAAATAATAGAAAGAATACTACTAATATATACCTTAAAATCGAATCTTATATAAAGGTTAAAAAAAGTAAAGAAAACTTTACTTTTTAGAGTTTAACCCTATTTCTTACCTAGCTCTTTACTATAAGAAAAAGACTAACTAATAGTCTCTTCCTTAGTAAGAGTAACTAAAAAAAGAACTAGATTAAAAAACCTTATAGAAATTAATTACTAGACCTTAGTTTAAAAAAAATAGTCTAAATATATAGATATTTTAAAGAATATAACTATTAAATTAATATTATAAAAAGAAAGAAAAAAAAAGAAAATATAATAAAGCTATTATAAAGCTTAATAATAAATATACTAAACTTATTAACTAGCTAGTTAATACTTAAAGCTATTAGAAAACTTAATATTTCCTATATTAAGTTTAACTAATAGCTAATAATAATATAACTATATATAAGATAAAATAATAAAGAGTAAAAAACTTAATTATATATTATAAAACTAAATATAAGATTATAATAAATATATAAAGACTAAATAAAAAATAAGAATATATCTTATAAAGTTTAAATATATTATTTTAAAAATTAAATTAATTAATTTTATTATATAAAGATTAAACTAAATAAAAAGTATATTATTTAAAATTTAAAAAAATACTTATAATTAATCTATAATTTAATTTAATTTAAATAATTTAAATTAAACTAAATTAAAAAATATATTATATTACTAAATATATTGACTACTATAATAAAGTATAATAAGTTTAATTAAGATTAAAACTCGAATATATAACCTATAATTAAGTATAAGACCTATAAGTCTTACACTCATAAGTATAAAAACCACACTCATTTAGATATTTTATTTGTAAAATTCAAGGCTTATTAAATTGAACTTCCGTATCCATATGTGCACAAATAACTGTATGACAAAGAGCCCGGCACATGCCTCGAGGCTGGGCGTGGTCAGACCTGGGACAGTATTTCAGGCCAAGAGCTGTACGTCAGCTCACCATCCGTAACGCCCCAATTAGCCGCTCGCGTGCGAGACGACTTGTCAGGCCGTAGCTTCACCATGTGTCCGATTGAACTGAGCTTGGGGTCAAAGGTAAGGTCAGACTCATTCTCCCTATTGCCCATACATCTTATGGACGACATCATGTCATTCCTTGATGCTGAATCCTTGGTCAACCTTCTCCGCGCGTCATGGCGTGTTCATTCTGCGCGTCATGATAACAATCGCTTCTGGAAGTAACACATCAAGAATAACCTGGGCTGGTTTTTTGAACTGCATCAGTACATCCACTCTGAAGCTTCGTCATCAATTTCCAGTATGAAAGCCGTCTATTTCTGGGCATTGATGGTCACCAAACCGCGACTTCATCTGCAAGGCACCTACTTGTCGATAGCCAACCGGCGCCGCATTTGGGGAGTGTGTCGCCAGCTAGCAGATCTTTATCTGGCTGAGAGTTGCATCATCTATATCGACGTCGAGGATGTCATCATGAATCATGCAGCTTGTCCGTACTCATATTTCGTCTCATATCCATCGAACTTCGCCGAAGACTTGCGTTTGTTCCATCTCATTCCGTCGCGGCAAGCCCTAGCCGGCCCTAAAAATGTCCATACATTTTGGGATGCCGAAGGATATTTAGTAGGCATCGCTGTAGATATCAAAGAAGAAAAGAACGCGTTGCTCTTTGGAACTAACGTGAGAGAATGGGGTGTCAAGGGTCAATCTTTTGAATTGGAAGATAATGACTGGATTAGTGGGATTGTGCTTCATATTCCGCGGCCAAATACCGTAGCTATGAAGGATCAGAGAGAACCAGACCATGAAGCGGATGAGGTCATAGTTTCACCAAGGGGCATTACGGTAAGTAAAGAACAGCACGGCATCAAACTCATGTTAATTTTCACAGTTTCAAACATCAGCAGGCAAGGTAATTTCTCAGGGGGAGACAACGCTATCGAATCATTCCCAGTGACCATTCATCGCTTCCGAGGGACAGATCGTGGGCATTGAGGGTCAAATAGAGGTCGGTAAGCAGGTGTTCAAGTTGAAGTTGCACCTTTACTAAACATTCCTTTAGCTCATTGGAGGGAAACCAAGGATTCTCCGGTTTGGATTGCTTGTGCTTCCTAACGGGGACTACGATTCTGCAAGTGATGATGAGAGCGATGAGGACGAAGATATGGCAACTGACTCTAAACACGATGGGGCAAATGGGGATGAAAGCGATGACGAGACAACCGCCAACTCAAACACCCTTTCACTCCCGCCACCTCCTTTGGCACGAAGGTCCCTTTGGTCGCATGAAGCATGCGATCTAAATCAGTATCCAATTTGGGAATTTGAAAATCTCTCCATGTTGACTTTTGACAAGGACCCTGCGGTTGAAACTGGTGATGATATCCATCCAGATATCATTCCCTACGAAGCCCTCCTATGGACCCATGATCCTAACAAACCGATGTTCATCAAAAGCCTGATTATCTACTCAAGAGCAGGGCGAGGAGGGCCAAACTCTGCCGAATCCTCAAAGGCGATATGCAACATGCGGGTTGAATTTGATGCTTCGCTTGGAATGCAACCGATGACTGCTAGACCTGCAGAAGTCAATGGAGATCTGGTCTTGGATTACAGTTTCGAACAGTTCGATGTTGATGGACGGAGCGGGGAATACATAACCGAGCTATCCGTAAAATCAGGCTCATATGTTGAGGCTCTGAAGGCAAGTCCACCTGTTTGCTTCATAAGTATTGATCTAACAAACACAAGTTGCGAACGAACCAAGACCGAGAATTTGTTTGGCAGAGCCAAAGTGAAGTAGCCGGCGAATGGGAGACAATTGAAATTCCAGACACCGATACTTTGGCAGGTCTGGCACTTTCATTTGGTGGGGTACGCGAGAATAAGAGCGACCAAGGTATCATAGAGGTGAGCTTCATGACGTTCCTTTTGCTCCTTGACCATCGGTTAACTTTGTTGCAGAGGTGTACCACACTAAGCCGCATAGCCGCCTTGACGATGAAGAAGGAAAAGGCAGCATAGATTTCATATTTATTACCATACAGGTTGGCAAAAGTATGAGTAGAAGCAAATTCTTGTCACATATTTCATCTGCCACCAACATCAAAGAAATACATCAAAGTAGGATGTGCCACGCATCCCTCACTCGACCCGTGGTAAATGGACTTGGCAGGTTACCACATGTTTAATCAAGGGATTCTCAAATAGATAACCTCAAATTGACCATTTAAAATCCTCTCAAGATAGGAAATGTTTTCTGAGAAATTCGGCTTGCGTTTGGCTGTTCTTCTCAAAGATGGAACCTGAATAGCCTTCAAAGTGACCACCAGGCAAAATGTAAAGTTCTTTTGGCTCAAGGGCCTTAGAATAGGCTTCCAAGGTAATAGCTGTGGGGCATATGGTATCATTCTGTGCGACCACCATCAAAAGAGGCGTGGGTGAGATGTGACAAATTTGAGACATTGGGATGTACTCGCGCATAGCCTCCAATCTGTCGCAACACGTTAATTAAAGTGCTCATGGGCAAGTTTGGACTCTAGACGCACGATTTAGCAGTGACCTCATTTTTCCATGACGTTTTTTTGTCCCGGTCGGCGAAAAACTCATAGCTCTCTGCGCTTGGGAGAAGCTTTGGGTCGTACACGCCCTCACTTACAACGGGCAGCATGGCCGGGGCTTCACCGGCTGCACGTGCGATTCGGTCTGGTGCAAAAAGTCAGTTGGGTCCCGAGTGGAGGCTGGAATCAAAAAAGCATATGTACCATTTTGAAACATGGTGTTGAGACCATCGATGAAGTCGGGCCGAACTAATCGATGGAAGTTGGCGAAGCCATCGACGAAAGGCACCTGTGCGACGACCACCTTCACGCGACGGTCGACTGCCCCGACCCAGATTGCATGGCCCCCTCCATATGATGTCCCCCACAGGCCGACCTTTTCTTTGTTTACGTCCGGCCTCGTCTGTACATAGGTGATAGCATCGGAAACATCACTGGTTTGGTGCGCAGGGATGATTTCCTGGCGCGGGTGGCCTCCCTTGACATCGCTCTCACCGAATCCTCGATGGTCATAAAGGAGACAGTTCATGGGGAGAGTAGAAGAAAACCATTTCGCAAATTCGTCGATTTCAATTTCCTTCACACATGAGAAGCCATGAATCAAGATGAGTGTTGGCAGTGGCGTTGCTGCATTGTCGGGTTTGTAGAACCACCCACGAAGGGTAACGTTATCCGACGTCTGAAATGCGACGTCCTCTCTCATATTTTTAACGTATCAATTGAAGGGATTAAAGGCTTGATTATAAGCAAGATTGCGCTGAAGTGACAGGGAGTGGTAGAATGGCAAAACTCAATACGTGGTCTCTGTGGATTTGAAGCAGTTGCTATTTAATAGCAACGGGATAAATAGCCTCAATCAGGTTTTTTAAAAGCCTCGTAATGTTGGCTTACATCAGACATCTTCGTGTCGCGTTGCGGGGTACTGGGGCTCATCTGATGCCAAGCATACCATGTCGTCATCCTCCAGATCATAGCAAGCATCCGCACCGATGAAGTGACAGCGAAGGGTGAGAAACTGGCCATCTTGGACGAGACGTCTCGTATTGGAATATTATGTCAGCTTATACGGCAATTTCTATCTTGAGGTAGGATGCATGGTTAGCAATTAGATAGGACAACGGGCTCGAAATAACAAGGGCACAAGTCTGTGCATCGCTATGCACTCGAGTTGGGACACAAGATGTCAAACTGGGAACCTTCTACGGCAATACAGACGTTTTCAAACGGCCAAATTGTTCCAGTATCTCATCGTGTTCACGAGTCAATCCACAAAGCTATAAAATGTCTCTGGTGATAGCAATTTTGATAAACACGCGAAAGAATCAAGATATTTCATTTATTCTTTCCACACCACTAAGACGCTCAATTGTGGGTACGCCTGAAGCTGAGCCCATGCTTCTTCGTCATCCTGAAAACCCATTTCCTCTCTCCATTCTTCGCCCAAAAACTCAATTTTGCGCCATTCCAACTTGCCATTCATGCCACCTTTGCGTGCACACTCCTCAAACACGCTTTTCTTGAGATGATATGTTCGGAACTCCACTCCTTCGACTGAAGGCGGTGAGCCAGGTGGCGGAAGGCCGAAGATTTGAACAGCATAGCCCAATTGGTCATCAAGTTTGTCTCGGTACTCCTCGACAAGACCCGTTTTGGCCATGACTGGTCGTATGGAGTTGCAGGCCGAGGCCCACATGTCCATATCTTCGATTGGATGATAGCATATACCAACGAACACGCCATTATGTTTCAGGTTCATGGAAATGGACTGAAACATAGCAGTGAGCTGCTGCTTTGTCTCAGCATAGTTGAGAAACCATGCACCAGTGGCGACGTCAAAGCCTTCGGATCCAGGTGTTTTGTACGATTTGGGTTGGAATCCATCACCTTGCATGAATTCCGCCCGCACGGCGTATGGAGTTTTGGAAAGTCTTTCCTTGGCACCATCAACCATGGCGTTTGAGATGTCGATCCCAGTCAACGAATCAGCTCCCCATTTCAACAGAAGATGGGAGTAGAACCCGGTTCCACAGGCGAAATCAATTATGGAGACGTTGGGTTGAGAAAAGACTGGCTGGACGTTTCGCTGAAAGTTGAGTCGTTCGAGCTTGTTGAAGGAAGTTGTCTTGATCACATCGTACTTTGTTCCGATGAAGTCGTATTGAGAGGGAGTACTGAGGGATACCATTTTGATTGAATGAATGAGATAGATGCTTCGATTAGAGATTTTCGCATTGGACGGGCACCCGGTATTTAAGAATTTCACCTCATTCCCATCTCTGAACCCGAATACCGATTTCGGTCAAGCCTATCTCGATGAGAAATCAGCTTAGCTGGCCTCAGTTACATATCGCGGTGTAGGGACGGTTGGTAGTTCATTAATGATGCACACTAAAAAGCAAATCCTTGCGTAGCGTGTGGAGCAGCTACCGAACAACTTTCCTCTACTACTGGCTCGGACATTGCATGTCACAAAAAATGTGACATCACACACTGTGCGGACTTATGCTGATTTATGTATCACATTACAGGCTAGTGCAATTTGAACGAGTGATATGCCGGCTCGTTGGTACTGGAATTGACCGATGATGGTTTGTGGAAGAAACTGCAGTAGTTCATATTCATATGACAGTGGAGGGAGCATTTGTGCTCTCTTCCCATCTGTTGGGTTGGCGGGTTACATACAACAGACCGCTTTTATCGCTCTCCAGCCCCTGGGACCTGTATTTCATGGCAATGCAAATTCCATTGGCACTTGTTGGTTGGCCCAAATTGAGTTTGATGAATGGCCAACAACGCTTAAGACGGACAAATGCAGATCTTGACAAGTTCCTAAACCAAGCACGCGCTAGTGCCTAACGTAACCACCAACAAGACCACAAAGCCGACCCTTTTTCGGGCATCCCCCTCCATGTTTCCCTCCAGCGGCCGTACAAACACTCGTACCAGCCGCCAGGTAGTAATTCACGACCATGAGCTAGTCTCACTTGACTTCAGGAGGTTAACCCGATTGAAAGAAGTACTGAATCAAGTCTCAGACCCACCAGAAACACAACAAACGTGACTCGGGGGCTTGGCACTTGATCTGCGGGTACCCTGCAGGATATTTTATCAGGTGACCGCTAGTGACTTGTGGCGTTCTCAGGGCACCTTATTCGTGGCCGGTGAGCTGGTCTGGCTTGCGCAGCATCAGACCGGGGAAGATATCAGGTTTTCAATCACCCAATAGTATGACTCGGAAGCGTCAGAAAGCGACTACTTTGTCGATCTAATCTGCAAGATTGGACGCTTCGCTGATATTAACAGCGCTCCATTTAATCCTTCCAGCGATGTTCATTTTGCCTGCTTGCCGAAAGACTCATCATCTTGATTCTAAGTTCTCGGCAGCATTGCAACGCCAAAAGGAACCACGATCGAAGGCTACAGAGGGCAATTCAGGAGCAACAACATGGGTCATGTGCTGTTCTTAGAATTACTGAAACCTCTCCTCCAAAGAACTTCGGGCATTCACAGCCTAGCTCGATTGCCCCGGCTAACTACATCTGGTTCAGTCAATAAAGGAAAACACGAGTGAGGTGAGCACATGGTGTTTTTATGAACAAAGCAGGTTAGTCAGCACTTTCATATGACTTGAGCTTTGCAAGATGCACACTCAGTTCACCACGGTGGGTGTGCACCCCAGCAATGGTTCACTCATTGCCCCTGATGTAGTTGAATCGATCCGTGCGCAAGCCCCGGCAGGGTTGTTGCATCTGTGTCCCAAAGGGACACACCATTAGACCAAACAGAATTCGACAATTTTAATCACTATTTCACCATTGGTCTCAATGCTTGATATAACTTCGTATCGATGAAGATATGGCTAATTAAATTCATCCTCGCCAAAGTCTTACATCATCTGCGTATTGCATAGTACATTGTAGTTTCTTTTCGGATATGAATTCCGAGCCCCTCAAGTATTCGGAGGCTTCTGCCCATAAACCACATGACTGCAACAACATCAGTTCCCACCTAAAGGCTCTCATATTTCATACTCACATCTTCCAATATCCATGAATAGCTTTGTTGTTCAGATCTTTTCGAACATCCACCAGAAATAACTCCAGTTCTTCGGGTTTCCATTCTAAAGCCCTGGTGAAAAGCGCCAGACTTAGAGCTTGAAGTCCCTGCATGATGTTCTCATTCCCCCATGCACCTATTCATCTGTCAGAATGCAAGAGCACAGCTTTCTTGGTTGTTGTACCTAGCTCCTTGAATTTGGGGTCCTTGGGCCAGGTATTCATTGGCCATTTGTAGACTTTCTCGACGACATTGACAAACCCCACATCAGTTAACTGGTTTTTGTACTGCGTACCTGAATCCAAACTGCTCCCAAGTTTAGTCGCCGCCTCGTTCATTAGCTTACTCCACTTGTATACCGCCGAATCTTCCTTCAACGTGCCATCATCAGAAGCCATGGGATAAATTGGATCAAGAAGCTCAATGTAGCCACCGGGCGTGAGATTCCTGATCCCAGATTAGTTCTATGTTCACAGTAGTGTATTGGGAGTATTCTTGGTTACTTAAATGATTGGCTGAATAGCTTGGGCCAATCGGCAATGGAGGCAGATAGCATTCGCATGTAGATGAGATCAAATGGTTTCGTATATGTCCATTCTTGCTCAAGGTCGTCAACAAAGAATGAGAGATTTGGTGGCACACTATTTGGTAAATTGTTTATTCGATCATTCACACTCTGCTTCTTTACATCGGTACTGACAAGGCTGGTTGGATAGGGCTGAGGTCGACACCAATGACCTTGAACCCATTTAGCCAAGGGCTCTCAACTCAAATCGAATTCGCACAACTCACTTCAGTTTCCGGGTGCTCATCCGCTGTTGGTATTAGTATTGCTCGTGAAAACTCATTAAGACCTACCAAAATCCAAAGCCCAGATGCCTGTACCGCACCCAGCATCAAGCACGCGCTGTAGTGGTGCATCTTTACCGGCTGGAGAGATGAACAGCCGATCACCAATTGTGAGCAAGCACATGTGATGTTGTAAGTCTAAGTCTCGTCAGTGAGTTTCCCACAACTATGTTTAAAAAGATGACAGAACCTAATCGATCATTTTCCAGCTATCAAATGTGTGTTAGTTAGGCAAGAGTATGGTGATTGACGGACGCACTTCATCATTTGGCAGGATGTACGCTTGTAAAGAATTTTATTAGCCAAGCACGACACCATCCAACCGCCAATCTTACATCCTGCTTTGTACGATTGGTATGTTCGGCCATTTTCTAGCCGGTATTTGAGAATGGTGGAGGCTAAAGACGTTGTCTCACTGTACAATGAGGTCTGGATACAACGGTCAGGATCAGGATGCCAACTATGTCGCTGCAACATGCGATTCACCTCATCGAGCGCAGAGTCGTAATCATCGGGTACCGGCTAAGAAGTCAGATTTGCAACAACAAGGGTCCTGGGTCCGGCATTGCACTAACTCACATCCGCAATAAGACCGGCAGGCTGCGACTGGTTGGTTGTTGGGTCGGTGGGTGGATTTTGTGCCATGGCGCGCCGCGTATTCAAGCCGCAATGCAATAATATCTCGCGTCAAAAATCAAACTCAATCCATCAACAAAAAGAAAAACAGACGGGCATCATGGATGTAATGTCGAAGCTAACCCCGCATTTCTTGTGGTCATGGCGCACTCCAGTTCATCGCTCTAATGAACCAAGGGGGGCAACCACTTACAAAGAAAGCTCTTACGTGGGATTACTCCCAACCAACATGGTCAGCATGCTTCTTTGGCGTGTCAACAGATGATTGGACGATGGGAACACGGGACAATCATTTCCAAATTTAGTTACCGGATTCATGCCAAGGACGGCATGATCTGCAATCGCAACAATATCAGGCTTGTGGTTGGAGCCGAGGTTTAGGCGTTCAGCATACCCTGCAGTACAAGGACTCAAAACAACAAACATGATCGGACAAATTCCGTGCCGATGCCATCAAAGCCAGGGTTAATATTGATAATTAATAAGCTATTATCCTAGGCCATTGCTTTCAAATCCCGCTTGCGCGCGTTTTGTGAGATTAGAGGCATAAGCAGTCTTGTGGCTCCCATTGCCAGAAAACCGAGGTAAAGTTGCGGGTGAACCCATCCCGGCTTAACTTCTCTCGCTCCTTACTCTAGCTATCACTACAAGCAACCGTCAGGTTCAAATCCCTCTTTAGGGTGTCGCGAATGTCAATTTCGGTCGTTAGATTTATAGCCTTGAATGCGTCTTCAAAGTATGCCAAGTGATCGCCTGCATTAATGACGCTGAGAACTTCCAGCTGCAGTGGAAGAATTCCCGTCTCACAAATGGGCTTTTGCGTGACACCGCCGAGCAAGGCCTCTTGGCTGAGGTTTGCACGAATAGAGACATTGTTAGATCCTGGGTTCAAAACCAGATTGTCAATATATGCAGCACCAACGGTATTCCCGTAGACCAAAGTATTAAAGGAGACATTGCCCTGTATCAAATAAAGTCAGGATTGACACGGATGAACAGATGGCGCAAGATACTTACGAATTCAGCACTGAGGATGGATCGATTTGGAATGGTAACAAACCCATGCAGGTTATCCCCTCTTTCATCGCTCTTTGCAGAGATGGATAGGTCCGTCACCGCCAAACCAGCAAAGCGATCGACGCCTGTCCCTATATTAGCCACACAGGCTGGCACTGAGTGTGATCGCGATCTTACCTACTAAATCCAGCGTCTTTTTAATGGAAACTCCAAAATGCTTAGACACGCCATTGACATGAAACTTTGTTTTACCTTTCATGGTAACTCGTAAAGACTTTCTATTCAACAACCACGTTGCGAAAGTCGTCAACGCTTTTTCATTCTGTATTTTGACGTCCTGGGTAACGTTGATGGTCGTGCGAGATTTGGCATGGAGCTTAGGCAAATCCACATTCAGAAAGGCTTCGTGAGGTTGTAAATCTTCGAGGTACATCTCGGCCGTGAAGGGATCAAGCTGAGCCTTGAAGCCGCCGACACTTGCGCGCATCGTGGCATTGATGGCGACATGAAAAGAACTGTCGCGGGTATGAGATAGCAGCATTCTATCAAGCTCAATTTTGGCATCGTTGAGTTTGTCTTGCGCGAGGTTCGGGATGCCAACAAGGATACTAGGACCGATTAGCCTCCTGACAATACGCGGGTTGATCGGCTTTACTTACACCAACGGGACAACCAAAACAATGATACAGACCAAGGCAATCAAGTATGCCCACCAGAACCTCTTGCAGTGCCTGACATACTTTGTTCTCTTTGTCGGCGATGCTGGGACTTGTTCAAAATGCGTGACTTCAGCCTTGTCGCTCATTGTGATGAACAGCACACAGTCGGGCTTTTTCCTGTTGATATTAGTTTTTATAAAAACAGAATATCCATTTTGAATAATGAAAAGAAGGAAAAATTGCGTCCTTTTAATAGTAAAATTAGCTGAACCGAGGTATTGCTATAGGACTGACATGTACTCGGCTATTTCAGGTCCGGGCTGTGATTGGGGCTTTATCCGGGACCCGGGATCTCGCCATCATCCGAACCAGGATAACATTGATCCGGGTTCCGAAGATGATCAAGATCATTCCGGATGTTTTAGTGCTCATATCCGAAATAAAATATTGACTGCGGCTATGTAGCTATTTTCGTGGAAGCGTCTTGGCGATCTACTAATATTAGTAAGTCAAGTGCATAACACTAACCGACCGTTGAGAGATGCGGGGGGTTCGCGGTCTATATAATATGGATTCGATCGCTATTGAAGGGTTCTTATCTCGATCCCTTTGCGTCCCATCGTCGATTCTCAGATCAGTAATCATATGGATGTTCCACGTGGCGAAACCAGGGTGTGCTATCTTGCATGCATATGCATCGGCTGTCTCCGACAAGCTGCATCTGGAAAAGTCTGAGACAGTTCTAGTTTGAGGATAATTCGGAAGGCTTCTATAAAAAATGCATGATATTTGAAAATGACAAGGTAAGAGACTGTCATGACGTCATGTCCTAGAAGAGGAACTCAGGATTATACAAAGTGCTGCATTTTCCTCGTTCACAGAAAAAGACCCAAGAGAATGGAACATATGCTCCACTACAATCTCCTTTCTCTACTATTATTACGCTCAAAATTCACCAATCGCGCTCAGCAAGCTGCAGGGCTGGGACGAGAAGAAAACTTTGATCTGAACATGATCATTTCGTTCAAATGTATTCGTTCGTTCCTGTTTCTCATACACAGGTGGGTATTTTTGTCCCTCTTAATTTACAAATTCCTCCGCTCCCATAAAATTGCTAATCTACCGAAGCCCTACCCAGTGTCGATTTTTTTTATTTGGGGGCTTCACGTCCCATGTTGAAGTACACAGCCTTGGTCTCGGTGTAGTTGTCGAGAACCGCTTCACCCAACTCTCTGCCTAGACCACTCTCCTTGTATCCGCCGAAGGGAATGGAGAAGTGTACAAAGTTGTACATGTTGACCCAGGTGGTTCCGGCCTGGAGGGCGTTGGTGACGCGCATGGCCCGCTCGTAGTCCTTGGTGTGGACAGCGGCTGCCAGACCGTACTGGCTGTCGTTGGCTTGCTCCAGCACCTCGGCTTCGGTGGAGAACTTGGCGATGGTCACGACAGGACCGAAGATTTCCTCCTTGACAATCTAGAAATTCCCTTATTAGTTTTGGTTTGAACCCAGAGCGATTGCGGAAACATACCTTCATGTTGGGAGTGACGTTGGTGAAAATGGTGGGCTCAATGTAGTAACCACCGGCCAGACCAGTCTCGGCCTTCTTGCCACCGAGCTGGACAGTGGCGCCCTCTTCCTTGCCGTGCTCGATGTACTCAAGCACCTTCTCGTATTGCATCTTGTTGTTCTGGGGACCCTGGTCGACTGTGGGGTCGAAGTTGTCACCGACCTTGACCTTGGCCATTCGTGCGGTAAACTTCTCAACAAAGTTGTCATAGACATCCTCATGGACGTAGATTCTGGTTCCAGCGTGGCAAGTCTGGCCAAAGTTCATGTTGATACCCCAAGCGGCCCATTCAACGGCCTCCTCGAGGTTGGCATCAGGAAAGACGATGTTCTTTGCGAATTGTTAGCATCTCCACATTAAATGTCATTAGGTTAATTCCACTTACAGGGCTCTTGCCTCCAAGCTCCAGGGTGACCTTCTTCAGGTTCGAATCGGCAGCCGATCGCATAATAGTGCGACCAGTGGCAGTGGATCCAGTGAAGGCAATCTTGTCAACGTCCATGTGGGAAGAAAGGGCGCTGCCGACAGTCTTTCCGAATCCAGCAACATGGTTCAGCACACCAGCAGGGAAACCAGCCTCCTTGATGAGCTCGCACATCTTCAGGGCCGAAAGAGGTGTAGCCTCAGCCGACTTGATGACCACGGTGTTACCAGTGACAAGGGCGGGAGCGATCTTCCAGGCGAACATCATCAGAGGAAAGCTGGCATCCAAAGTTAGCAACGGCATTTCTAATTTTAGCGGATTGTGGGTCCGGCTTACTTCCAGGGAATAATTTGACCACAGACTCCAATTGGCTCTCGTCGGGTGTAGGCAAAGGTCTTGGGGATGTTGAACGACGACAAGCCGTAGCCCTTGTCGGCCCATCCTGCGTAGTACTTGAGGGTACCAACAGAGCCCTCGTAATCAACAGTCAAGGCTTGGCTGTATGTCTTTCCAGTATCGAGCATTTCCAGAGCAATGAGGTCCTCCTTGTCGCGCTCCATGAGCTCGCAGAGCCTGGAGAGCAACTGACCTCTGTAAGCAGGGTCGGCGTGAGCCCAAGCGGTGTCATTCTGGAATGCTTTTCTGGCAGCCTTGACAGCCTCTTCGACATCGGCTTCGCGACCTTCCTCAATCTGAAGAATCTCCTGGCCGGTAGCAGGGTTCTCGACACCGAAAGTAGTGCCGGAAATGGACTTTCGAAACTCGTTGTTGATGAAGATACCGGTAGGGACAGAAACCTCTCGTCCAGCGATGTTGAGAATCTTGGATGGAGCCGTGCTGGCGAAGCGAATGGTGTTCAGGGACAACCGCAGCTGGGCCTGGGACCGAACTGCGGCGTGGGACAAGAGACCAGAGCTCTTGCGGAGAAACATGATGGAAACGTGGGGAGGATGGAATGGAACGATGAGATGCCAGAATTAGCGCTGAAAGTCTGGAGAGATATAGTGGTCTCCAGAGATTGGGTTTAGCTAGAGGAATCCACCCATGTTTCATCCGTTGATTCCGTCGTTGTCTTCCTTTGGGCCGGAGGCACCTGCATAGAGCGTGTATCCACAAACCGGCTCACTGCTCAGGCGGTTTAGAAAATGCTTTTCGTATGTAACAGCTCGGACTGCGTCTGAGCCATCCCAACACGGCAGCTGCTTACAGTACTAACGCCTCAGGTCGAGGCGATCTCGCAAAGGCTATTTTCGCCTCAGCATTTTGCCCAGAGACATATTGAGTGGCAAAGTCATAAGGCTTGATATTTTTCGAGCAAGGGTATCAAAAAGGTTCCACTCTATCTTTGCCTATATTGCCTACGTAACAAGATGAGATGACAACAGTTTCGGAGTTAACAATTGCCAATTTGAGCGGCCAAGAATTGTGCCAGCAATATACGTCACGACTTTGACCTGAATGGATAATGAAATGATTTGATATAAGCTTTTTCTTCACCGACGTCGTCACCTCCAGATTCTCCGCAAGTTAGCACTTCCTTTACTGTCGGTATAATACCGCAATTCCGTCCCCGCAAAGGCTCGCGTCGCATCAAAACGATCCTGCAGATATGCACATGATCAACATATCCTTGAAGAAGTTTTGGCTTGTACTGTACACTCGTAGTTGCGCCATTTCTCTCACTGCGCAGATTGGGTTTAAACTTTTGCCATCTACTCCATACTTCGACAATCAACGACACGATTTGCTGAAGCCAGCTCGGACGCTCACTCGGTTAATCACCGAAGTCCAATCACGACGCTCACAGAGGCCCATGCCCGTTGCGTTCAGACGCACGGCCCGGTGAGATGCTTGAATGTGGCGACTGATTGGCATTTCTCCGCCTGTTCTCCGACTTTGCCATTAGTTCCAGAAGCTCGACTCGGCCAAACGGAGCCATGTGGTCTGATCCGGCCCCACATAGATTGTCAAGTACTTTGAGCCGCAACATGGATTCTAAGCCGCAGCAGGGATTCTAAGCCGCAACAAGGATCCTCAACTGCCGCACGAGGCTGTCTCCTCTACTGACACGGGACGTTATCACTTATCGCTGATCTATCTTCCAGTATTAATCGGCGGCCAAAGATAAAGTGGCATGACCCCATGGGGAGTAGGCGGAGGAGGTCTGAGGCTATTTTGCTGCAAGCTTCAATTCACACACCTTGCCTTGCCTATTTATGTGATGCCAATGTTCCAAAATCAAATCCATTCGGCAAGAATACATCAAGGCCCTGATCGGCCATAAGTCTGAGATAAATTCGACCGTATCCACAGTGACTTTAAAGGCCACTAAAGTCACAGTTATACCCCCCCTGACCCTAGTCACCACTAGGATCATCACTGCCTTCCTTTTCAGTCGTAACAGCCTTACAGCCACATTAAGAAGCCACAACCGAAAATAAACACTATAATCTCTTTTTACCTTACTAAAGAAGTTAATAATAGATAATTTAATAAGTATAGCTGCCCTAGCAGTATCTCAGATATCCTAAACTAACTTAGAGACCTTCCTACCTAACAAATAGCTCAGTTCTTAGCTATCACTGACCCTGATCTTATCTTATAAACTATTAAGTTTACAAATATAACTAATACCTTTATTAAATTCTATATTCTTATAATTAACTAAAAATAATAGTAGAAAAACTTTAAAGATAGTTTAGTAATTAGAAATAATTATATTATTTTTTAAGTTTTTTTTTAATTATTAAGGACTAAATAGGTTATTAATAAAAATAATAATTTTAAAGTTAATAATAAAATAAATCTTACTTTAGTTGAATATATTATACTCTTAAAATCTATTCTTAATTGATAGATTACTTATTTATCTAAAGAGCTTTTAATTAAAATATTAGATATTCTTTTAGATAATTTTAAAGTTAAGAGTTAACTTTAATTATAGTATAAATAAGATATTTACTAGTAATAAACAATAATTAGTATTAAAATCATAGTTTAGACTATTATTAACATAGTTAAGGACTATTAGACTACCCTAACTAGATCTCTATAATCTTATTTTTACTTTGAATACTATAGGAAAAATAATTATTATTTTTATTATAGATATTTAAGAGATAGAAATAATTGACTTAATAAATAGAACTATCCCAATTAATAATATTTTTAATAAACCTAAAGAATAGAAGAATAGTCAATAGATACTATTATTATCCCTAGTAATACTATAAATAGGTTATCAATACACTAAAAATCTTACTCCTAGTAACTTAAATAGAAACTATTTCTCTTAATAGATTACCTATAGCTTAGGAATAAATACTAATAGTAATAGGATTATTACCTTAATTTCTTAGCTTATTAACTCGATTTTATTATATACTATTAATATACAACAATAGAACTATAGTATTAGAGTAGATAATATTAAGAAAGTAATTTCTAATAGTCAGGAAACCTTCTATTTCGAAAAAAAAAAGCTTACTATATTTATAAAGGGTTTAATAAAGCTATATATAGCTATACTATAGAATAATTATTATAATAATCTAGTAACAAAAGAAGCTCTATTAAAGGATATTTTTGACAGTCACTGAGGTAATTAAATTGAAAATATATACAATTTTTTAGTTAAATTATTTCTTTTAATCAGTATAGGGTTATGTATATTATATGTATAGTAATATAGTAGGTTCTCAAAGAGTAAATAGGTTAGTTTGAGGTTATTGATTAGTTAAAAGAGCTAGTTTATATATTTACTTTATTACCTAGGAAAAGTTTAATAATCTTTCTACTAAATCTATAATAAAAATATCTAAAAAATAGGTTTTTTATATATTTAAATAATAAAATATATAATAATCTATTTTCTAACTATAAATTATTATTAGATTGAGTATATAATATATAGTTATTTATTTTAGTTTTAAGAGACTAATTAGTAAATAACCTCACTTATATCTCTTAACCTAATAAAATATCTTAGAATTCAATTAATACTAAATATATAAAAATAAGAGCTAAAAATTTTTCAATTATATAATTTTCATAGATCTTAGTTAATTTTCAATTCAAATATTATTTCTAATAATAACACTTCCAAATATCAACCTATTCCTTATAACCTTCATTAGCTTCCATATTTTACTATTAAATATTATTAAAAAACTTATCTAATATATTCTAAAAGTACTCTTAATATACCTGCCAATTCTTTTCTACTATCCGGTCACAAAGAGCTCTCTTATTAAGCTCAGAGATTATCTAGTTTACCTATATTTACACTTACTCGAAAATAATTTTCTTTCTAATAGAAAATTTAAATATAACTTCTATATAGATAAAATTCTATAATCCTATTACTATAAATATAATCCTAACTTAATCTTTAAAGAAATACTTAGTTAGATTATTTTTAATAATCTTAAACTTTCTTTTAACTTACCTAAAAGTCTACTTAATAATAATTCTAAAATAAATATACTAAAGGTTATATAACTCCTCCTAATTCTTAAGCTACCTTAAAACTTAGTACTAATTATC
>KV875263.1:376825-452714 GCA_001879505.1 Calonectria pseudoreteaudii | reverse complement strand
AACCTAATATTAGTAAAATAAAAATGCTTACGTAGAATTATTAGTTTATAACTAAAAGCTATATAAAGTAAACTAATATTATAAAATCTATTCTTACTACTAGTAAGTATAAATAAAAATATTCTATTTATTATAATTATTACTAGAATATTTTAATTAACTTTTCTTTTTTAGTTATAGAATTATTATTAATACTGAAAAAGAATATATACTATAATATATATTCTATTTAATACTTTGATATATCTATTGAAAGTATTTAACCTTGGATCTAGTTCTACTTTTGAGTTTATAAAATCTTTATTAGGAAGTTTTATAAATATAATATATAATTACCTTATTAGTTTTAGAAGAAATTATATTATTTTAGATACTGAACTTTAGTTTATTTTGAATAAATTAGTAGTATTTTATTAGGTCTTATTATATTTATATATCTAAAGAAATATTATAATTTTCTATTAAAGTATTTAATACTATAATAATAGTAATAGCATATTTTAATCAATCTAATTATATAACTAATAGAAGGTATTTTTATTTACCTAGAAAAGATAGTTAAACCTTTAGTATAATTTTCTTAGAAAGTTATCTATTACCTTCAATATATATTATTACCTACCCTTATAAATAATTTAATAAAAAGTATAATTAATTAATTATTTTATATTCTTATTTTCAGTAAATTCAAAGATAATAAAAGTAATAACTAATATTATTAACCTAATAAAAAAATTACTATTAATAATATATTTATTTATTTTATCTATTATTTATTATATAAATTAATAATAATATAATCTTATAATACTTAAAAATAATACTAAAATAACTAATATTTTACTTTATTTATTAATAAACCTCTTTTTTTCTAAGTTTACTTTAAATATTATTTTTTTACTATCTTAACCTAGTTTTCTATTTAAATACTAATAAAAACTAAGATATTATAATAGACTAGGAATAATATCAAAAGGTATATTAAGATATAAACTAAAGTCCTACTCTCAGGTTTATTATAAATCTAGTAGAAAAGTAGAACAAAAATACTACCTAAAGAGAGATAGAGGCAAAATTTATTTATTTTTTGTCTCTACATCCTCCCTCGAATTTATCTTAGACTTATGGCCGATCAGGGCCCAATTGGTGGATCAATTGCCATTTCCATATTGATACCCAGAAAAAAAAGATAAGTCGCCGAATGACTCACCATCTCCACGGTAAACGCAACTCATTCCTCCGAAATGCCCCATACGCCCCTCCGTCGTTGATCAAATGACCAATTTCAAGAGCTGAGGGTAAATCTCTCACAGCCTCATCTGTATCTTGGCAATATTTTCCGCCTGCTATTTATAAGCACACATGGATGGGCCGCATACCGAGTGAGTGTTTCGGTGAAGAAAGTGGGACTTGGATTACTTAATGCCGCGTCTCCATTGAGCGTCCAGATTTATCTTATCCACTCCTTTCGTTGCTAAGATCTATAAATCACTGTTTGAAGGGAACTTCAAGTAAGCAGTCAATGTTCTCGTTTATTAATAAGAGAGACAACCGACAACTGGTTCAGCTTTCGCCTAGAGTACCTATCTGGTTGCTGAAAAATTCCAAAAGACATGCATGTGCCAACGGCTTGAAAAAAGAAAAAAGAAAAAGAAAACAAATGGCCTCCCAGAACAATCTGTTTGCAAAATGATGAGTCGTAGATAGAAAACTGCAATCTTTTTCACAGCCTTATGAATCGGCAATTTGTTGCGAAACATGTGCTGGCTGTGTCGCTAAGATTGAAACGAGTATCTCCGAATATTAAAACCGGTCAGGCTTTGCCGCCTTGGCTTGGTCTTCTCTTGGTGCTCCGTCTTGGACTTGTGATATAGCCGAATAATCTCGGGCTCGCAGTATGCTACCCATTCGCTGAGCGTCTCGTCAGAGGTTGGTGGTCGGAGATGCTCTCTGAGAGTTATATCCAGTTTAGAGTAGAAAAACAAGCCCAGATTGTTGCAGTCATAGCTTGCGGCGCGCGCTAAATTTTCAAGCTTGGTAATCCATGCCGCGAATGGCCTTCGAGCGGCAACATCTGAAATAGTGAATCGTTCTTCAAGGAGAGTGCAGAGGGCCACCTCCGGAGGTTTGGTGATCAAGCCTTCGTCCTTGAGCACATTCCATCCTTTGGGCCTCTGCTTCACCAGACTCTTCCAGCTTCCTTGGGTGCATTTAACGTATATCTGTGGGATCATAAGCTTGCAGCTGATAATCCAGTCATCCAAGCTTTCGTTACGCCGTGGACAAGGAAGACTTTGACGCAGGTAGACATCTAGGTGCTTATCCCATAGTATGGCTTCGTGTGGGAGTTTATGGTTGGCGGTGAGGGCCATGCGCTCAAGCTTAGTGATCCAGCTGTCAAAGCTTTTCTGGTCCGCAACGTCCTGAAGGGTGAATGTTTGCTTCTTGAACACACTCCAGGCAAAGTCACTATTCACCTCAAAGCGTGCCTCCAGCAAACCGCACCAGAGTGCCAATCCCGTCTTTGGGTTTTGGAGTTGATTATCAAACGAAGGATCGAGCTCATAGTGATACCATTTCATCGCACGGCCCATCAGGAGGGTGCGGAATGATCTGAGCAGCTCCCTCTCATATGCTGGCCCCCTGCTGGCGTAGGCTCTGACCGAGTTGAGAAAGTTGAAGCAGCCTTTCCATATTGGCGTCTCTTCATCCATAACCACATCGTCAAAATCAGCGGAGTTCCGCGGAGATGGGTCGAACTTCCCTACATCTTCGGGGTAGAACTTGACGACAACTTGGGGCGCGAATTCAGGAATAGCCGCCAAGAGCTGCTGATTCGTCGAGCGATCCAGGGGCCATGGTGGTTCGGCCATAGTTGTGGGATTGGTTGAGAGAATTAATGCAGAAGAGAAAATGCCCACCGATTTCTACCAACCCCCCTGAGATGTTGCGGGGCGCAGTCTTCCGATGCTATTCCGGCCCAACTATCCTGTTTTTTATCCTGTCAGACTCAACAAGGGTGTGCCCTGTTCAACAGACACGAATGATGACAACAGAATTGCGGTAAGATGATACTAAGCCAAATTTGGCCCAAATTCAGAACGTCATGGACTGTGATAGTTTAATGAGCGTTTCAAATTTAACTGAATCGTGTTAATAGTTATCACTGACCGTCTCTGTATGGCGTAGTGGTTTTCTCCTCCTTCGTGCCCCACGAACTGGCAAATGGTTTTGACGCCATCTGTGGGGCGAATAAGCTTTTCTATTGCTTTTTTGAGGCCCGACATTGTCAGTACCCACTTAAAAACGCCACAAACGTACGCCCAGCGAACTGATGATAAATGTCACATTCACCTGTGAATGGTTGATATGGTGGGTGACTTCTCAATCACTGACGTGGCTAAGGATGAGTAAGACATCTTACCGACAATTCCCAGCCACCGAAAAGAACATGAGCAGGAATAATGGTGGGTTTTTATGAAATCGGGTACCAAACGAGACTGCCGGTGCCCAAAAAATGTTACCCTAAACACAAAAGAGTGAATATTCTCTACTCCCACAAAACATCGGATTCAGAACATCTGTACAAAAGTTTCTTTTCTTTTTGATGAAATCCACTCAAGATCCTCATATCAAGTTGTAAATTCGCCCGAGATGAATTCTTTCGACTGAAAACCAAAACATTGGGGCCGGAGCATACTCTTTTCACTTTGGGTCGGTTCTGTTCAGGTTTCACCCTATCTGCAGAATAAATCAAGCTGCTATCTCTTATATGCTCTAATACATCTGAACAACTCAGAACTAATGGTGAGTTCAAAAAGTTCCGTTTTATAGACAAATATAATTTCTACTAATCAACTCATAAAAGTGGACACACATCCAAATCTAAATTGCACTACAGCATTAATCTGCGCGCTGATAATCCCTATCTGTATACATGAACCATCGCGGCTTTTACCCCAAGCCGGTTTGGGGTTCCAAAAACAACCCCACCATCAACTTATACGGTAGTTTCAGCTCAACGTGACTGACGGAACTGCAACTGCAACATAATCTCATCATATGAATGCTCTTTTGGAGAGCAGTTGATAAATTAGAGATACAAAATGGAATGAATAGAGGCGTCTGAAGACGAATTGATCGTTATATTAAAGACGATCAGCCAGGAAATGCCAATATCGGAAATGTATCTACCCGAAAATTCACCTAAGTGTACCCGCCAAACTGGATCGACTACTTTTTGGCTTGCCCCCGAAGGCACCTCTGTGATGCCTACTCGGCCCAACTGATGGCATTTTTCACTGCTGCCTGTCCGTCTCGTTGGGACTTTAGTGGCAGCCTAGGGGAAGTGTGCCCACCCCGCTCAAAGGTGCAGGGTCGTTGGCTACTCCCCTGACTGAAAACAGGCTAGACACGCGTGTTAATTGGTCATGTGGTCATGTAGCCATGAGATATTTAACTGCTTTGCAGCAAATTAACACATTGCCATCTCTTCTCGCCATAAGTATTCCCATACTTCCCAACCTCGCTCAGGTCCAGACAGTGGCGCCCGTATTCAACAACGTTTCTTTTCTACTTCATTTGCGGACAGCTTTTCACTCAAAGGAGACAATCTTGCACTTCTACCCCCCAAAGTTGTCAAAATTAACAGCGTCCAAGGTCATCGGGTTCAACCTCTTTCGTCGGGAGAATTCTTGTTTAGAAAGCGCCGACATTTCTCTACCATGGCTGCGTTTTCCACAATGCCTGCCAAAGTCATTGGCGTGAAGCATTCTGACACTCAGTACATTGAACGCTCTGCCGTTCGCGTGATTGTCAAAGACGCTGAAAATCGAGTCGCCATCATAAAAGCAAGCAAAGAAAATTATTATAAGCTTCCCGGAGGGGGTATCGAAGGCAATGAAGATCATCGAACGGCTTCAGAGCGAGAGGTTTTGGAGGAGACCGGCTGCAAGGTCACTGTCAAGGGTGATTGTATCGCAACCACCGAGGAGTATCGCAACGACCTTCATCAAATATCTTATTGCTATCTTGCCGATGTGCTGGACAAGGATGGAAAGCCAGAACTTACTGAAGATGAGCTGGCTGATGGACTGAGCCACGATTGGGTTCCGGTGGACGAAGCTCTCAAGTTGATGTCGGAAGTGGAGCCAACATCTGAGCTGGGAAGATATATCAAGGATAGAGATATCTTCCTATTGACCGAGGCCATTAAATTAGCCTAAGGGTGCGAGGAGTAATAACCGATTCGATAACATAGGCGAACTGATCCACAATATGTTGGCCGAATGGGCATGCTAAAATCACTCGGATATCAATCAGTCGAATGTCGATAATTATTTCAACATTGGAGAACATGATACAGTAGCAATTTTAGAGGCTGTTTGGGAGATGAAATAAGAAATCCTGGAATGTCCTCCCTATAGCGCATCTTTTGGCCATTTATTCTCTTGAAGTATACATTTTGATGGTTTAAAGAGACGCGATTGCTTGACCAATGGCTATGTGTTAGGTATTGTTGTTTTAGAAACCGACTCGTATCGTACGATTGATGAGATAAAACTTTGCTAAATTTATCGATGGGTGCCCAGAGCTCACCCAGTTCCGCAAAGCTTTATCAGTGTCTAGACGATATAGCATCTAGTTGATTTTGTCGCCATTTCTCTCCCGCTCTAATTGTCCAATACACTAGGATGCTAGATATAAAGAGGAGAGCGGATGAGATGGTTGACGTCCACCCCACTCCGATTTTGTCAATCATGGGCAAACAGAGCGACGTAGCAACCCCAGCGAGTGAGTAGCGCATCATCTAATGACTGGCTAGAGAAGCATGTTAGAGGAATCCAGGAGAAAAAAAGACGTATCACATACCTGATGCCTCGCCGCTTCGGTGCTGCATGACGTCAAGGATATAGGAATTCAGGCTTGCAAAAGCTCCCAGCTGGGCCACGCCTTGAAAGAACATGAAGATGACTGGGACAGGTATTCCACCAATATTCTTGTCAATCATCCACCCGTAGCAAAGCATCGAGCAGGGGAGAAGAATTCCCAGGAATGGGAGACAACTTCGAAGCCGGTCTTCTGGCAATCGGTAGCCACGTCGTTTGATCCATTTCTTGACCGTGCGATCGGCCAAACGACCTCCAATCTGAACCCCAACTATGTATCCTACTCCTGGAGACATGTATAGCATGCCTGACTGCAATGGTGTCGTGAGATGAAGTCGTGGATTGAGCACATAACGCACGGGCGTCAGCAGGGAATACATGTTCCAGACAAGAGCGGATGAAGCGAGTGTCTGATTTTGTTAAAAACGCCCATCTCAGACCTGGAGGAAAATTACTCACCACAAATAAAAGATTGCGGTATCCATAAAGTCTGAAGACAGAGATTGGATTGGCCCATTGCCACACGGTTTGAGACGCCGCCAGAATGCCTTTGCGCTGTAGCTCGGTTGCTCGGACTCTGTGAAGCGTTTCCTGCAACAGAAAATAGGTCAAAAGCAGAGCTATGCCTGCCAACCCTGTCTGCATCCAAAAGATGACCCTCCAAGACGTGTATGTGACAATGATGCCTCCAAGAAAGGGGCCAAGGGCGGGGCCTACCATAGTTCCACCGAGGAACCAGCCCAAGGATGTCGCGCGTTCCGTCTAGCAATTAGTCAGCGATCAAAATACTAAACGCATCGTATTTCTATTTTGGCTGAGATTTACGGGATGGTAAATGTCGGAAATGCAACTTGATCCGAGAATCAAGAAAGCAGTTCCCTGCGCTGCTGTAAATGCTCGACAAACAAAGAAGGACACAAGCGTCGGAGAGAGCGCAGTTCCAAGGGAAAAGGCAAAAAAGAGGAGGGTGCTAATTAGATAAGACTTCAAAACTTAGAACCAGTCTGCAAGGGGTGAGGAGGAAACTTCTTACTTTCCGACGCCCAAATATGTCAGCGGCTGGCCCCCAGAGACAGGAAGAGAGTCCCATGAATACCAAATAAATGGCATTGCTAATGCTGAGAATAGTAGGCGTCGTATCGTACTCTTTTACTATTTCCGGAATGGCAGCAAAGATACTAGTTGTCGAGGTTAAGGCGAGTAGCCCACAGAGGGCCAGCAACGCAGTGATGGACCGTTTCTGAGCAGTGTTAAATCTGGAGTAGACGGGTGCGTAGACGTTGTTGGACTCTGTGTCAGGTTCGTCCACTTGGAGTGTTCCTCTGATCTCGTCCAGTTCCGATTGCGGTTGCTCAACCACCGCGTGAGTCGTTGTTGTGGTGCTCATATTTGGCGAATCTGTTGTTTGAAGAGTTTTGACTTCTCGAATTTCTCCCGCTCCAAGGTTATAAATATGTCGCAGCGTCGGATGTGTCACCCCTGCCCCGAAATCGGGATTGACGGCAATTAAATTACGCGAATAATGCTTGTTAGGGTGATTACCTCTCGGCTCTAGACAGCAAATTAGCCACAATCAAGTGGGCCTGTGTGACTCTTCAAATGAACTTTTATTTGAATTTTTGTGTTCATCTCTAGAACTACATTTTTTCGACCTTCCATAATCCAGCAAGTCCTCCAACTACATTCTGTCCGATTTGATACCAAGTAGGCCGCCCCACCAAGTAATGCTCGGCGTAGTACTCCACTTTGCCGATCGACCCCTTTCCTGCGCTCCGACACTACCCATCAATCTCGGTGCCGCATAGTAAGGGCCGAAGTGATGAAAACACGAAATTAATCTACTCTTCGAGCACTATTTTTTACTATTTTTGGGGTCACTGTTCAATCATATTGCGGATAAACAAAATGCCTCTCTCCTATATTGAATAAAAAAACACTACACTAACTACCAATTGACCAACTTCTGCACGTTGATGGGCAATCCGGTCTTCATCGAATGGTTCGCGCCTACACCGACCAAAACGGCATTGCCGCCATCTCGGATAGTAGCAGCTCTCTTGAACCTGTCTTCTCCGCCGAGAACAACATCGCGCAACAAGACTGGGTCGCCTCCACCGTGGCCACCGGCGGCCTTTTCCACATCCACCACGTAAGGCTCAGCCCAGAGGGGGTATACCACAATCTTGGTCTGTTCAACGCCGCCCTGGATGTAGTCCTTGTCCTCGCCGCTGGGCTCCTTGGCGACAGGCTCGCCGGCAGCTGAATAGCCGCTCTCGACAAGGTTGACCTCGATGCGGCCCTTGCTGCCGTTGAAAACGCAGCGGTAGCCCTCCCACGGTGCGTACGCGTACGTGTTGTATGTCATGACAGCGCGGTTCTTGTACTTGATGATCATGGACAGGTTGTCTTCAATGGTGATACCCTCGGCGAAGCAGTTTCGGTCTCGGATGTAGCCATCCTCGTGCTCGGCCTCCAAGTACAACTTCTTGAGGCGGTTGTCGTCTCCATCGATGCTGATGGCAAAGGGGTCGTTCTTGGCCGCCTCGTTGTTCAAGTATCGCTCGCCAAGGTTCTTCTCGCCACGCCTCTCGGCATTTTCCTTGCCGTAGAAGCGCAGGTCGCCAACGCAGTAAACCGTCTCAGGCTCGGTGTTGAGCCAGAAGTGCACCAGGTCAAAGTGGTGGATGGACTTGTGCATTTGGATTCCGCCACTGTTTGCCTTTTCGCGGTGCCAGCGGCGCATGAAGTCGGATCCGTGGGCGCAATCCAGGATCCAGTCCATGTGGACGGTCGCAATCTCACCAATGACGCCGGATTCGATAAGCTCACGCACCTTGGTGTGGTGAGGAGAGTATCGGTAGTTGAAGAGTACACGGACCTGTCTGCCAGTCTTCTTTTCAGCGTCAATCATGAGCTGGAGCTTCTCCTCGTCTATGGTCATGGGCTTCTCGGTAATGGCATCGCAGCCCAACTCCATGGCACGAATGCAGTAAACATGGTGGAATCGGTCAATTGTCAAGACAATAATGACGTCTGGCTTCTGCTCTGCGACCATCTTGTCAAAGTCAGTGTCCTTGTAGGTAGGTAGCCGCTCGCCTCCCAGCTCCACAATGTGATCATTGACGGCGTTCATACGGGTTTGATTGATATCGCAGAGTCCAACGAGCGTGGCAGCATCCTTGAAGTCTTCAAGAATGGATTGATAGTAGAAAGCTGAGCGAACACCGGTGCCGACAATGGCGTATCGCTTGAGTTGGGGAGAGGCCATGATGAATTGGAAAACGGTGTCAATCTGGGCAATTGACAATAATGATACTGGGGGTGATCAAGATGATTTATTGGTCTTGCGCCTCAAGAGAGCTCGGCTGAGTGATTCTACAACTACAAAAACGGGATGCGATGGCGGTTCTTTATACAACTAGCAGCGCAGCGAACGGACTGAAGCGGTGCAACCTTCCAGCAGCACAAATTGATGCTGACGATGCAGATTGACTGATGGAAACAACAAGCGTCCATACTATTCAACCCACCGCCAAATTAGAGATGCAGGCCCAGACACCAAGGCGCAGGGCTTCCTGGGGAAATGCCAGGTGATCAGCCAGGCGCGTCCGTGTGGGAGCCCAGCCGACCTAAATCAGGCTTAGCGAGAATTCTCGTCCGCGTCTCCGCTGCGGGGAAAAGAAATGTCAGCTCTTCCCAAACGAGGGCGGGATGGGAAGTGCCGGCCTTCATTTGCTGCGACGGCATGTTGACGTGTTCAATGATTGAAGCGTGCGCGACAACGTTCCCTAAATGGACGCGAGGGCGGGCGACGCTGGGTCATGCATTGTAACCTCTTGGGCTAGAAACAAGCTTGTTAAGTTACCTCTGTGGCTGGTACAGTTTTACCAGTGCATAAATTGTGCAAGTTCGGATTCCGCGGAATAAGCCATCACGGCAGCAAATGTGAAAAACGAAACGGCATAAAATAAACGACTTGTGGCAAATATTTACATCGCATCCTAGGCCAACGTGGTGTGCATAGTAACGAAGAAGACAAGCAATATATACATAGAAGGTTAGAGATAATTCCCAACTGGCATAATGGCGCCACCCATTTACAAGAACGATGGGTTGGCATTGGTAAGAAGCTGTTCAAAATAGGCTTGGAACCAAGTTCCAGCCTCAGGTGCTGGCCTAAAATTGATGGTTAACGATAAACAAGGGTATCATTAGGAGAGGAATAACTCACTGAAGGGCATCGCTATATCCACAGTGGTAGTCGTAGCGAGCGGCGCTGGTGTCCGAAGTTCCATCCGACTCGCCACCAGGCTTGATCCAGACAAAGGCATCAAGGAGGCTGTCGCCCGTGTTGGCTGTGGGGCGAGTGCCAAAGCCAGTGCCCTTTGCGTTGCACCAGTCACCCCATTGCTGCTGGCCCGTAGGCTGCTTTCCTGAACGACCTTGATCGGTGATGAAGTATGCGCCTGGCCAGCCATTTTGCTCGAGGAGTGGTCCCATGACGTGCACGTAGCTCTTTTCGTCATAGATGGAATTTCCTTGGGTGTAGCTAGGCGCCGAACTGAGACTCCAGCCGTTGTAGTTTGCGACGTTGGTGGCTAGACCACGGAGGGCCGCGGGCTTTCCGGCATTGGTGTAAATGCTGGCGAATAGCTGGGCCGCAGGGGATTGGTTAGCAGGCCAGCCGAGCCATCCTGCGTGTCCGGCGTCAAGATACATGGCGACATTGGGCAGATTTAATGCCTTGACTGCGTAGTTCGTTAGGCTGATATAGGCATCGTGGGCCTTGGCACATTTGGCAACGTTCAAATTGGTGACCAGGTTTGCCAAGGAATCAGGTTCTGTTTGGTCGCATTAATTCGAGGCATCATGTCATGGATGGGGACGTACTGACCTATCACAAGGAGAATGCGAATATCGGAATAGGATTGAATAATTCCCTTGATAGTGTCGATGTAATTCTTGTACTTGTTTTCACCGTCATTATCCAATGAGTACTCTCCGTTGGAAGCAGCAGCGGCACAGTCACGCTCGGGAAGGTCGTAGACGACAAATTGGCCGGCATAGTTGCCACCAGCCTTGTTTGCGGCACGGATATCGGCCAGTGTGTCCTCCATCAAAGAGATGTGATCAAAAGAGTCCCTTTGCATTTGTTAGGATGAAGGGCACGGAATTCAGAAATTATGTAACTCACATCCATTGGAATGAAGGAACATCAGCAACCTTTGCAGCAGCCGTGGCCATAGCCCCACTGAGGTTTGGAATAGCGAGGTTGCTAACTTCAGACCGGTAATAGCTGTTGGCCCACAGGTTAACACCCGAGTAGGGGTTACCCGAGTAGGTGGCGGTGCCGCTGCCAACTGGAGGCGCAGTGGTGGTAGATGAACCAGCAGTTGAGGTCCTTGTGGAGGTGACTGATGATGGTGTGGATGAGGTTGAGCTGGGAAGCGAACTGCTTTGAGAGGTAGATGGTCCAGTTCCAGGAATACATTGGTAGTAGTAGTCATTAATCTTGCTACAATAGCTTCCCGATTCACAACAGGTGGCTCCGGTCCAGTTTATACCGCCACATTGTCCCCTGAAAGAGAGATGAGTTAGTTACATCTAACAAGCAGAAAATGGGAGACGAAATCATCATCAGGGTTAGCACATACCATTGGGTAGAACATGTTGTCTGTCGCTCTGCAACAGCAGGAAGAGCAGAGGCTGCTCCAGCCAAGGCAGCAACCGCCAAGCAAGACTTCAGAATACCTGGAGCCATATCTTGATGAATAACAATGCGAGATTACAGGTTATGAACCTAGAGTTAATGGATGAGGCGTGATGAAAAGAAGCGAGCCACAAAAGATTGAATGTGTTGGTGTCGACTTTTGTACCCATGATATCTAGGGTTAGTTGTGATCCCTGATCCTATTCGGAAACACGGCTTTCCGAAAGAGATTGCTGCTACGAAATCTCTTCTTAACGTCATAGAGCTAGAAAAGGCCAGAATAAGCCTCACTGTCGTCATTTTTCCGTGAGGCCAAGAATCGGATCTGTCTAATTAACGGAGTAAACGGGAAGTGAACCGACGCTGCATGACGGAGGCAACTGCTAAGAACAGAGCACAGGGCAAACCGGAATGGAGAATATGCAGGCACCCGCATGATCAGCCGCTCATTTTAATGCACTTTCTATTGCATATTTCGGGGAAATGGGGGAGTACATCCATGGGCTGAAAGGAACGGACCAGACTGCAAGACTTATCAGGCTCTTGAGCGTGACGCCAAGGAGTGGCAGACCCCACGGCAATGCAACCCTTTTGTGATTCACTTCACAGACTTTCCTCCGTAGATCACTAGGGCATTAAGTATACGATTAAATTTAAGAGCTCTCATATCTGGAGAAAAGGCCCTGCGAGCCGGCGGTACTGGCCCGCTAGTGCTTTTTGCAGTCTGATCCGGAATAGAGAGAATTAGGAAATTCGGAATATAACACTCCTTATGTTCCCCACATTTCGCGCCTTGCCGTGAGAATGGGCCGATCAACCTCCAAGGCCACCAATAAAATCTCGTCAAAAATTCGGCGACAAAGGAGAGCAAGAAAAGGCCACCCATCTGTGCAACAGACATGCGATTTGCTAGAGCTCCTGGAGCTTGACGCCGACACCTTCGCTGATGACAACGTCAAACTGCTTCTTACTCCTCTTTACGGGGTTGGAATCATTGAAGATTTCCTCAATTTCCTCGAGAGATCTCCCTTTGGTCTCCACTGTGACAAAGTACATAAGCACCCAGTGAAGCGCATGCAGAGCCAGGAAGATGGTGTAAGTCTTCCATCCAATATCTTTCAGCGCCACGGGTGTTGCATACATGTTGACGAAGCCCGCAACTCCGCCTAGAAAATTCTTGCAGGCAATTCCCTTGGCGCGTATCTCATTGTTCAGAATTTCGGCTGGATAAAGCGCCTGCAGCGGGGTCCAACAGAATGAAGAAACAATGCCGTAGAGGTAGATCATGGCGATGAAGGCGTACCCCGGACCCATTTTGATGTCAGATCCAGCCATGGCTGCGATGACATTGATGGGAATGTAGACTAGGCCAGAGAGAAAGACTCCCCAGAGTAGCAGCGGGCGTCGACCAGCTCTATCGACAAAAAATGTGCCTGCAATGCCACCGCAGAAAGAAAAGATGCTGTTCAGTGCGTTAATGAGGAGCTGCTGTTTGGAGGACGTCATGCCCACAGCGTCAATCATGGTTGGCAAGTAATACGATATGACTGATCCACCAGTGAACTGATTGAAAACGGCAACGAGCATGACGATCCACATGCGATAGCGGGCCGGGCGAGTATCGACCAAGACACGGTAATCCCACCATCTACTCTGTCCGTGTTCTGATTCTCTTTCCGCGCCAAGAGATTGCTGCATCTCGTCAAATTCCAACCTCACCACCTCAGAGTCTGGGTTACCATTCCCATGATACTTGATGAGAATATCCATGGCTTTCTCAGACTTGTTCTTGGAGCTCAGCCACCTGGGGCTCTCCGGCAACAGCCACACAGTGCATGCAACGATGGTGGCCGGGATAGCTTCAACAATTAGAGGGATGCGCCACGACCATTGATCGGACATTTGTCCTGTTCCATAGCATGTCCAGGTGGCAGCTTGTGAAGCGTTAGTAGGACATCCGCAAAGACAAGCTTCAAAACGCAACGTACTGATTGCTCCAAGATACCATCCAAACACATTGTAGGCCCCGCCAGCAGAGCCCCTCCACGTCGGGTACGCCATCTCGACGAGATATGTAGGTGCGGCAGTCACACATATCGGAACCCCAAAGCCGACCAAAAACCGCCCGCCAATGAATTGGTCAACACCGTGGTAGCCACTCGTCGCCTGCACAATGGAACCCATTATGATGAAACAAGCACCGATGAACATGGGTATCTTGCGGCCAAAATTGTCAAGCAGCGATCCCGCAATCAAGGCACCAGAGACCTGGCCGGCGGGGTATATGGCCGTAACGAGGCCGATTCCCGACCCTGTCCTCTCAATGTCAAAATACTCATGCCAAGTGTCCATTGCGTTCATGGAACCAAATACGGAGCCATCGTAGCCGTTCATGATACAGTCTGCCTTTCTTAGAACCCAAACATACTTTTCACAGGCTTCGAGTCTCACTTAATGTACAAAACAGCATCATGCCGTACAGCTTGAACTGGGATGCGGTGGTGTATTTGGGCGAGTCCTTTGCCACCGCATCAGCAAGAGCGACCGATTGCACTTTGCGGTGGACGGCTTGATTTCCCGTGTTCTCATATTGCGAAGTTGATTTGGCCATGTTTGTTGGATCTTGTCTGTACAAGCAATGGTGTTTCTATCCGATGCGAGGGCTACTTATTCTTATCTTGCCCCATTACCCCAGATTCCGCTCGTGCGATCGACGCGCACCTCAAATTTAGCGTACCAATCGGCTAATGTAGCTGAGATCTGGCAAAAACGGGCTTTTTCGTATCATGCGTTTTGCTACCTAAGTTATCATTTGGAAGCTTTGTTGCTTTGGAGGCTTCGAGACGATGCCAGAGCTAAGAATAAGCTGCCACTTAGAACAATACCAGCTGATTCTACGCTTTGCAGGCATGGCGGCAATCCATCAAGCAAAAGTTTAAAGTATTCCCCCACTCAATTGTGAAACAGAAAATCCAAATTAAAGGGAATCATTGTCGATGGTAAACCGGGCCTCGGTGCCGAATATCACACCGGCTAAAACCACGAATGCCTGCTGCCAAGAAGCTAAAAAATGATGCCGATGGAACACAGGTCACCCCGGTGCGGGAACCGTTGCATTTACTCCCTTTCGGGTTGGAGTTGAAGAAATTACCCCGCAAAAGCTGGTGGGCTGGAATTGGATGGGCCAAATGGTCAAAATCACGACACCTGTTACGGCTTGGTCCACCGTAAGCCTCTTTGAAGCTGTTATTCACATCGGTAACCACGAACATTGTGATTATTTACATATCCTTTAGTCTGGTAGCTAAAAAGACGTAATAGGAAGTGTGGATCTTTGCAACGAGTACCATGTTCCACAAATTGTGTGTTTCACTTCTTTTCCTTGTTCGAGCTTTTAATTTTGAAATGGAGTTGACAAGTTGCTCGAGAAAATCAGAATCGGCATCGGCACCAACACGAGTAAACGTGGTGATGCCAGTATTTTGCATGCTTATATGTGTGACGATGGTGGAATCATAATTTATCATGAATTAATATGCACCGATCCTTATCACTCTGGCCGCCGGGATGAATTGTGAAATTAAACTCTCTAGCGTGATTCATTGGGGGCGTTAAGAGTACAGAAAAGGGTCGAGGCCTGTCTAGCTACCCAATCCACCGACGCTAATGTAATGAAGCCTAAACGAAATGGAGATTCGTGCATGTATAAGGAGTCTCGCCCTCCCTCAGGTTGACATTTTTCACCACTTGGAAAAGTTGTTCCTGGTTCACTTCACTTCTCTCATTTGACATGGATGTTAAGCCAGAAATTGAATTTGACCCAGTTCGATGTGCCGAATTGCACAATCGACTACTCGCCAAAGCCATCTCGGATATGCCTGGTGCTGTTGAAAATGTCACTCAGGATGTTCTGTCTAACTGGTTAAAACTGAGCCCAGATTTTCCACGGCATAATATTAAACAAGGCTCACCCGTATATATTTTCTCATCATTGATTCACAGATATGAACCTGCGAAAGTCCCCTTGACTCCAGAGTACCTACAACCTATTCCATCGTGGTTTTACAATGAACGGCTGAAAAGCAATGCCTCTGATGAATACATCGATGGTGAGGATGTCGATGTTCAGGATCCGGGCCATGAGGGATCCGATGAGGAATTCGATAGGGATGCATATGGGGATGACGATCAGTGTGTCAATGAAGATTCCGATGAAGATTCTGATGACGATTTCCGTGGAGATCATGAAAGGTTCCTTTTATTATATCCGGACAATGGACATGATAATGGGGATTTCGGACTCTGCATTGACATTGATACATGTCTTGTTATTTGGGGCAGTTGGCGAGACAGCCTTTGGCCGAATAGTGAAGCGTTTCCTGATCCTGACTATTGGGTCCCACTAGAGTTTGTCTTGAATAAGGCATTGAATATGTGGGAGATTGGAAAATTCTACTTGGGCCGAGGATATCGCTGTCCTCAGGAGAACACTGCCCTGTTAAGAAACTGGATACCAGCTGATCTTGATGGTGCCATCAGGCAGTGGGAGCGTCTTCTTGAAGCAATCCAGGAACGTCTTCCAAACTTGACCCAGCAACCACTTCAAGATCCTCTACCCCGAGATCTAGTACAGGGTTGCAAAGTCAGCTCTTTCGCGAAAGAATTCCTCTGTGCTGCCAGACGTCCCTGTTTTACCTATGTTGGGCCCGGCATTATGACTTTTGATCCCGTGTCATTCAGCAAAATATATGGAGCTGAGTCCCTAACCAGCGCACGCCTGACAACTTTCGATGACGATGATGATGGGCAGCCTACTACCTTGTTGCTTCCTACAACACATGGTCCAGTACCGCAAGAGACGTTTCCTGGCGGAATTTTCTGTAGAGAGAAAACGGACCAATTCCACCACATGGTGTCGCGATGGCCCGGACTATATCTAGAATCGGCATCGAATTATACCCACGCTGATTCTTCAACCATTGTCACTGATGAGGGTATAGACGACGTGGTCAGGTGGACGACACCTAAACCCTGGGGTCGACATTCAGGAAACGTGTCATTGTCAGCCATGCTTGAGTCTTGGGTGAATTTGGTGAGGACGGGAGCTTGGACGGTCAGCTCACAGGGTGTCTCGACGGAAAATTACTGGTTCTGGGATCCAGACACCGAGAATAATCGAAGATTGACATATTCGGAGGAGCATTATTAGATTTGTCCTGCCTTAGCTTAGCCAGCTCCTCCGGGCCTTCTCCAGAACCACAAGAAACATGGTCGCCAACTGCCACTTCTGCATTTTACATGTAATTCTTGATATATGTATTTTAAAAGTCATGCGTTTGCAGATGAATAAATCCCCACTGTCCTGTCTATGTTCAATTCTACTCATGCCTCCATCACGCTGGCTAAAACCACAAATATCCGCTGCCAGGAAGGCAAAATCTCGTTTCAATGGAACACAGGTCGCTTTAAGGTGGAAACCGTTGCATTCGCTCTCTGTCGCGTTGAAGTGGAAAAGGTTAGTTACCCCACAAAAGCCGGTGGGCGTGGATTGGATGAAGCAATAATGAAAAACATGACACCGCACACTCACACACGACCCGACAGATCTTTTAGTGCAGCCGCTTCATTATCTTGCACGAGAAAAAAGAAGATGGACACGCCAGAAGGGTTGGCAAAAACATACAACAGCGGGGATTCGCTGATCGTCACCGACTCAACTACTAATCCGCCCCTCACTAGCTTGACTATGGGAGAGCGGACGGGATCCCGTATTTTCCAGTGGGTATGGTCGTATGTGTCGGGTTGGCTTGGCAGTCTGCTTTATGATCCCCATCAGTGTTGAAATTATTGATTGAATGATGCAGTCGATCTATCGTTGTCTCTAGCTAATCTGGCCTTTTGTGGTTGGTATGCAGAGACTTTGTGTGCAACTTAACGAGGTTCACTGACTATGGAATGAATGACCTTTGTAGTGCACGGAGTCCTATAGTGAACCGATGTGGTTTTTCTTCTTTTTTTCCTTTTTTTTAAAAAAAGAAGAAAAAAAGCTCTGTGAGATATAAACTGTTAGATATAAAATTTATTTTCTTTTAATGTGCATTTATCTTAAAATCGTTCTTGTTGAACATGATAAGCCCCGCTCCTCCATAGCAGTAATCGGTCGGCAAAACCAACATTTCGACGAGCTTTGACCTCTATCCATACATGGTGCAGCGTCCTTTCATTAAGGCCCCGCCACTTAAATCATATGACAACGCAAGCGCGCTCGCTCAGATACACTGAAGGAGGTCGGTACCATCGGCGCAATTAAATCTTTTTGAGGAAGTTGAATTCATATGAAGATTAGAAGGTGGGGATCATAGCAACTGAACCGAAAGGCATCATGCAGTGCAAGCAAGGATAGGCAGCACTGCCCCACCACATGTTAGTTGCCCTCAGAAGGCAACAGACAACAGGCCGGTTGGTTGAGGCAGTTTAGGCCCCATTGCATATTTAGTGCCATTCCAGGACAAGGAGGTCGGGCTGTTGGTTCTATTTAAGCTCGTAAGCCCTCCCATTGGATTCTCGTTCGCGCATCAGTTCAAACAAACTCGGACCAGTCTTGCTCAAAATGTCGATGCCAACCAGTCTAGGGTCCCTCCCGAATGAAATACTATCCAGCATAGTATGGCACCTTTCCGCACACGACCTCACGCAGTTGGCGGCGACATGCAAACACTTCAGTATCATCACCGAGCCTCTCCTCTGGGCTGATATTGAGTTTCACGGGGCAGGTTATCACGAATCTAGTTCGGAATTAAATATCCCTCCGCCATTTTTCCCGCCTGGTCAGCGACGCTATCTTGCACAAAAAACATATGGACAACGCAATGCACATAGCTTTTTCAGCCTATTGCGATACTATCAAACTTGCAACATAAGGCGATTGAAACAACTCGCAGCCAGAGTCAGAAGCCTCTGCACTGCGGTGTCTCCTTTCTGGCGATATTACCCTTACATGGACCTGGAAGCAGAAGAAGCACTATTGTGTCCGCAATTATGGACCCTTTTGCCGTACTTTGAAAACCTCGAGATGCTGGAACTCCACGGCGAATGTGGTACGAAAGACCCAGGCATTCTCGGCCCTCGAACCTGTAACCTTCGTTTTCTAAAGCTTTCCGGATACATTCCGCGCGCCGTGGCGTCTTGGGCAATCATGTCCGGATCGAAACTGGAGCGCTTGGAGTTGGGTATGCTGGATGACCCAATCGAGTACCAGTTGAGTCCAGAGCCTGAGGAAGCCCAAGGTGATTTATCAGGTACGATTTCAGATCTTGGCAGCTTGCATGGCGACGCAGTAATTCCAAGACCTCTCGGTGGGTTCTTGGTCGGATACGATGGCGTAGAGCTGTCTTTACCACGACTTCAACACTTGTACTTGTGCCAGCCTGCTGAGGCGTGCGAAGACACTGCAGTCGATTATAGCTGGTCATCTCGTGCTGAAGAGGGATGCCTAAAGGATTGGCGCCAGATACTCATAGCCTCTGGGAAGACATTGAAAACGCTTGTCCTCGACCAGAGGGTTGGGGCTGATTATCTGGAAGGCGATACCTATGAGACAGAGGAATTCATGAAGTATTGTGCTAGCGGACCCGGTAGCAGGGCGTTAGTCAATGCTGTCGAGCTCCTGGTCAAAGATGCTGTGCTCCCGGCACTAAGCCACGTTTACCTATATGGCATTAAAGTTGGAGACAGCACAAGCGGAAATCCTTCACGGGACCTTCCGGGTGGTCACTTCATGTTGTTGTTGCAAAGCCTGAATATCAAGTGTGAGTCCAGGCTTGGAACGTGGTGTTATTTCGATAAGTTCGATGGAAGCACCTCTGGATGGGTTACTTGGGATCCAGAAAGTGAGGACGAGTACGAGAGCGAGGAGGACGAGGAGAGTGATAATGATGAAGTACCTATGAAATGGGACAGTGTACTCGCAAGGGTCTAACTTTACAGGCAGGGGTTCATCCACTGATAGTCTTAGGTCGATCTGGATAGCATGTGTGTGAGGAAACGATGTAGTCCACAATATAAATTCCCTTTTGTCTCTAGCACGCGCTCCTAGTCCCACCATCCACACCACAGTTGAGGTTCTATCTGCTGCCTCTTAGCCACAAGAGGCCAATTGAAACTGCTTCATTTCTACATTTTCAATGCGATATATGACTCTTGGTCTAAGCATTATCTAAATTCCGCCGCCCTCGAGATTCATTTCCATATCGGTGCCTACAATTCCAACTCGCCTTTGAAGTTTCAGCCCAACTCCTCTCAGTAGCCCGAAAACAATGAGTCCGATACATCCTCCGAAACCTGTGATTGTGCAGACTTCCCGCGATGACAGCGGCCATGGCCGTTTGTGACGGATGCTCGTGGAAATTACAATTGTGGCCGAGCTGTGTCGCAGGATAATTATTTTGGAGCTTTTTCATGTTGATTCTCAGGATGCCGCGAACTAAGATTTATGTTACAAGCAGGAAACCTAGTACATATAACGTGTTCATTGATACTGCAATCAAATATTATTCAAGTAAATTGACCAGTAGTCCAACTTGAATGAATGGCTATATGGTAACGCTTATTTAATCACTCAAGTTGAGAAAGGCAAAAGCATCGTCAACTTTCTTTACTTCTCCGGACAATCTGGCACGAATCTTGACTGTCAAATCAAAATTTTCATCCGCAGACCAACCTTCAGCATTTACCTTCATACTGACCGCCCCTGAGCTCCTCGTGTGACTTGCCGTTGGTTGGTTAAAGGAGGCCAAAGGCTTCATAAAGTCAGCTACAGCACGTGCCTTTTTTGCGCTGTTTATATTCTCTGCGAACAGGTCCGAGGCCGACCACTCATCTTGAGGGGTTGATTCGTCCCATATCATAGATATGCGCTGTCGTCCTTCGATGATTTGAAGCCCTCCAAAGTTGTTCTCTTCATGCCCATAGTTGATCGAGATTATGATTACAAAGGGACCGATGAAGTGCTTGGGAATGGCCTCCTTGTCAAGATGACAAAGCAAGAGGAAGACGGTCTCTCCAGGATCGAGGAAGAATAAGTGATGTCGAGGGTCCCAATGGCTCCGCGGGCTAACGTTTCCAATCCTAATGCTTCTCGAGCGAATGTGTACCGAATTCCGGCGGCTAATGCTGATAGCCTTGGTCAGCTGTGGCGAGGAATAAGCGCTCAGATATATAGTCTCAACAATGTCTGACTTGAGAACCTTGACGTCTTGCTCCGATAGAAAGGGCAATATCTTAGTCCGCGCGTACTGCCCTGGCCCAAATTTCGTCAACAAGAGCAAAAGTCTGTTGCCCTGCTTGGAGATGTCCAGCGGCATCACTAGGTCGCGACTCCAAGATGTACGAGGCTCTGTCTCGCCGCGGGAAACTTCCCACAAAGTCGTTGTTATTCGGATACCTTTGTTGGTCATTGTAAACTCCGGAGCTCTTGTCGAAATAGGCATTATACTAACACCTTGGAACGTATTGAACTCGCTTGGGCTCTGAGATAAAACCCCCTGATGCGAAAACAAACCCTGCGGCTCCCAATAAAAAATCGAAAGGTCGTTTGTCTTGCGAATTATTTCTTCTTGTAGCCTCCAAAAGGCCTTTGTTCCCTCGCCGTACAGCATTGGAATGTTAATGTCAAAGATTCCCAGCAGACAGTATGCCATATCTTCTGGTAGAGTAGTAGTTCGACTTGCAGCCCAGGACATCTTCTCAGCGACTGGCAACTCGGGAAGGCACTCGCAGTCTCGCAGTACTTGTACAGATATGCGCGTAATTCTGCTCAGCCTTTCGGTAAATGTCGTCTTGCTTCCACGCAGATTCCACCACTGATCATAGAAGTGAATGTTTTTAGACGCAATAAGCTCTTGCAATGTCCAACCGCGTGTGAACCATCTGCACTTCCCCAGTGTCTCATCATCAATCGACGAGCCATGCAGGTCCGAGAAATAGACGTAACAGATTTGCGCTCCCATGTACCATCGAAACATAGAATTTATAGCCTCAGATAGCTCTGCGCTGCTAGTTTTATCGATACAACAAGTATCGACCCAGGCGTATTTGATACCATGTTCCACAAGTGAAATGCGGCAAGTTTCTCTAATTTTAGCCCAACCTTTCATTTTCCGCGCTTTCCCATTCGCCAGGTCCTGCAAGGTGACTTCTTCGTCCTCCCAAGTGTGTGAGAGAATGGCATATGGAGGGATGATAGACCCTAGAAACCCCTCCAACTCTAGAGTTTCTGCATTGATTAGACGCATCGCGAAAACTGCCTATTTTCAGGATTGGATTGGGTGGCCTAGGGTATCAGCCGCAAACTCTATGTCTATCAGTAAGAGTGGTGCAAGTTTAAAGCAAGACTTGGTGCTCTGCTGCTTTAGAAAAAGTAGGCACTAGGCATGGTGCTGAAACATGCAAAATCCCTCAATCAGCCTTGCTTATGCCAAGGTAGTCATGTGACAATTCCGTACAGTGCAGAATATTATTATTCATCCGCAATATTTTTTTCGTCTTAATAGCCATATCTTCACCATTTTATTGATTTCGCGATTAATCTGCCGTCGGAGTAGTGCTCGATTCGTTCTTCAAAAGTGTGACTACGCATAAAAGATTTTCCAGACTCCCCCATAGAAAGCAGCCCAAAAGTAATCGGTCCGTAAACTACAATATCCTTCTTGAATAAATCTCCTATAAAAAGTCTGGGTGTCTTCGTAACATGTGTTTATCTTGTAGAGATTAAATGCTGGATAGGATATGTCAAAAGAAAAGGTAGAATAAAAAAGTACGAAGGAATCGGCTGTGGGTCCAAAGCCTTTTTATGACATTCCGAATTGCCACGATTCCCTATCCTAGCTATGCAATGACAAGAATTAGAGAAGTATCCGGTTTTAAAATTGAACTTAATATTCAGTAGATTTATTTCTGATAGGCATGGTCGCATGTGCTGGGGCAATGGGTTGCAGAAGCTTACTCCCGGGAATGATAGCTCGCAGGGAGTGCACAAATACCAACATCCCTTTCGTTTCATCAGTTAACTTATGACAAGTAATATATAATTGTGCAAACTTGTGCAGATCCGAGAGTTGCATTCGAGCCATTGATTCCACTTTCCTCGCAACGCTAGCTGCGTCATGAGGCCAATTTAAACAGACTGGTTGAGTTTAGTCTACGGCTCCATCAACAACGGTATAGTCACAACCTTGGAAGCTATTTAGTAATAGCCTATCCGGCCAGTGGTAGATCAATATATCGGTCAGTAGTCTCGTGCCGAAAATTGGGACCTCGTCGCGATACAGGGTAAGACAGGGCGGAGGCTTACCGCTTTTGGTGCGGAGAAACTAATGGCCCCGCCATGGCCTTGTCCAAATGAGGTGCCTTTCCGACTTTTGAATCAAGAACGACTCCAGCAAATCATCCGAACCCGCGGCCTCCGACCCGACACTCATCCAGACGAGATGGAGATTGTGTGGCAATCCGCCGGGACGACTCAGAGCAGGAAGCGCCCATCACATGATAAGTTCCACGCCACTCGACGCTGATTGATCGAGGTCCGTCCGTGTCGCTAACATTGGGGCCTTCACCTTGTCAGAATTGTCGCGCTCGCAAAAAGAGATGCTACCATGTTGAGACGGCGCCGAGGCCTGAGCCACCGGCCTTTGAGCCGCAGTCAGAAACCACGACGCGGGAATCAAGCCTAAGTCCGGCCCGTACTGGCCCATACAACCCCGAGTCTGTGTTGGAGGACCTTGTGAAAGCTCCCGTTTCTGTGCTGGCCCCGACCGCAGAACAGCGAGAACCATGCTCATTGAATCCACAGCCCGTGCGAGGGGAAGTCCAGCCCCAGTCAACTGAACAGAGCGCATCTGCCGCAGAGGCCGCAAGGGCGAAACGCCGATTGATCTGGTACAAAAGACACAGAAAGAGACCTGCTCCACCGCCCCTGTCCGAGCACCAGCGCAAGTATCTCGAGTATGCTGGCGCTTTTGACGACCTGCCGAGATCCACTACTGACGCCCTTTTGCCGATCTATGTTTCACTTTTGGATGACCTAATCCCTGTAGTGGATGGTGCTAAGGTTTTTCGAGATCACAGCAATGGGAACACCTCCGCATACCTTGTGAGGGCAATGTGTCTTGTCATCTGCAAGGCGAAGCAAGCAGCTCCATTTTTACGTTTGACCGACGATGGACCCATTCTGGAGCCCCTTGAGTTTGCCAGTAAACTTCTAGCAGGTCTCGACGCGGCCATCAGAGCCGACCTGGAATCTGATCGAGTTACTAAAGTCCAGATTTTGGCCCTCATGCATCTGCACAATGATGGTGTGGCTGGCGTAGATCGCTCTCTGGCTCATCTTTCGCAGGCAATCTGTGAAGCTTGGTCAATATCACTGCACCATAAAATAGCTGGAAACCCGGATCAAGAGCAGTGCGATTTGCTTTGGTGGTCACTGCGAAATTTGGACCGATTAAACAAGCCAATTACATCAGGAGCAGCACCCTTCATGATTGACGATATGGACGTCTCATTAGATCGAATCCAGCCGAGAGAGACCAGCTATCGTTCTCAATTGATGGGAATCGCCTTGATTCTCGGAGATCTTATGGCCAAAGCAACTAAAGTTTACAAGGCCGGCTCGAAAGCGACTGTCGATGATTGTGACAAGTTTCCATCGCTCGCGGAACTCGTATCCGGAACCAGCTTCCACACCTTTTACAAACCACATAAAGGTGAGCAACTCTGTTTTAATACCGTTGATTCTACTCTGGTTTAGTTCTGGGATTAACACTGTAAAATGATAGCATATTTGGAGATATGGTATCATGTCGCTGCCATGCTGTCTTGCAGATATAGCGGCCCCGAGAGTGTACCTTACAACCGCCGATTGGCGTCAACCGATTGCGTTCTCGCCATTATATCACCGGGGGCTATTGAGAGCCTGCCCCCGCTTCCTCTCGTACCTTATGCGATTTCAATGTGCACTACCGTGATATACCGCGCTATTCGTGATGCACAACGAGACACAGAAGCTGCTTGTAGAGACCTTCGACTCTGCTGTGACGCCCTGGATTCCTTAAGTCATAGATGGACTAGTGTGAAAGGTGTGGCTAGGCTCGCACGGCAACTGTGGAGGGTTACGAAATCGGGCAACATCAACGGACAGCCAAACAATGGCGTTGAGCATAGACAAAGAGAGCCCAGTATAGAACCTGGAACCAACGCTCATCGACAAGCGGAAGGATCGTTGACATTGTCGGTCGACAACCACGGACAAAAGAACGCATCGGTGCGTGTTGACGAGGCTATTATTCCGATGCCCATAATCCAACACAACCCCATCTTTACCGGAGAAGAAATACCGGGCATCGGAGCGTCTTGCTTTCAAATTGACAGAGCGTTCAATGACCTATTCGATTATGGGGTGCTGAATGGAGTTCGAGATCCAGAGACGTGGGAATTCTTTCACGTGACGAATGATGGGTTTGGAGACGGCTTTGAATGATGAATTTAATGTGAAAAAAGGTAAAGTAATTGATTGAAGATTAGGGTTGACGGAGACACGAATAGAAAAGTCTCAAGGTCATCTCTCTATGACAATAATCGTAGACGGTGAATCCAACCATCTTGATCCCAACCAACATCCAGCTATATCTAGAGCAGGACCTTTTAAACAGATTCCAGGCTTTCCTTTTTCTCTTTGCCGTCAGCGGGAACAGCATCAGTCGCATCCTTGGCACCTGGAGTGACAGCCTGCTGTTTCTTGAGGTTCATGTTCGCTTTTACACTGCGCCACTCCATCGCCACAGCTCCCAGAATGCTGACACAGACTAGAATTAGGCCTACCATGAATACACGCCGAAGAGACTCATTGTAAGCATCCATAACGGCAGGCTCGATTGATTCAGGAATGTTTGTCAACGACGTAGCACCGCTATCTTGGATCATCTCGGGGCTAAACCCAGGAACAGGTGCCAATCGCTTGAGTAATTGGTTGTTCAGGACGTTCTGCCCAACAGAGATGAACACAGCACCCCCCAGCAACTGAGAGAAGAACATCAAGGAAGTGCCAATAGAGATGTCCTGCTTTGGGAGAACTGTTTGGGCAGCCAGGTTGGGAGCCTGGGAAACACACCCGATCCCCCATCCGTAAAGGATTTGGTAGCCAATCAACTTGGCCAGCGGAGTGTTGACCTGCAGGGTGTTGAGTAACCCAGCACCTACGCTCATCAGGCACACGCCGAAAATCATGAACGGTGTGTAGTATCCAATGCGACGGACGAGAGCACCGGTCAAAATAGAGGATATGACCATGGAAATGATGAGAGGGAGCAAGCGAATGCCAGACTCAATAGCTGAGACGCCTTGAATAGCCTGGAACCAGACGGGAAGATAGTAAACTATATCCCATTAGTCAAATTCATTTCTCCTTGAAAGAATCTCTCAACGTACCAAAAATATTCATCTGGGAACCGATGCACAAAGACGAGAAAGCTCCAGCGACGATGCTGCGCTGCAAAAAGATTCTCGGAGCGATCGTGGCGGTCTTGGGCAAGAATATCTGAACCAAAACAAAAGAAATCAAAAGAACACCCCCCAGAACCAGCAGAGCAATCATGCGGCCGCTGTTCCACTAGAATATGATGAGTATTTGAAAAGGGTAGCGACTGGAAGACTCAAACTCACAGCATATGTAAGGCCTCCCCATTGAAGCGCAAGAACAATGCAGATACTGCCAGGGATGATGAAAAAAGTGCCCAGAATGTCCAGTCGTGCCAACTTGGACTTTAAGGGGATATTTGTCGAGTCTTTATCTGGAATATTGAGCAGAAAAAACACCACCAGCATGGCAATACCGCCCAATGGGAGATTGATGTAAAAACACCACCTCCAGCTGACCTTTGAAGTGAAGACTCCTCCAAGGAGTGGTCCAACCACAGAGGAAAGGCCAAAGATGGCACCGAACATGCCTTGGTACACCGGGCGTTTGTGGAGTGGGACGGAATGCATGATAACAACAATCTAGACCAGGCAGTTCGGGTTAGCTCATAGACGCGGTAGAGTGGGTGGAGATGGAGAAATATTTAGGGCTACTATAGTGATTTCTCTTGCATGACGTACCACTCCGCTGTAAATGCCTGCAGAGCCCACGCCTGCAATGGCTCGGCCCACAATGAAGGCGATTGATGTCGGGGCAGCTCCGCACACGGCAGATCCGACTTCGAAGAGAAAGATGGAAAAAAGAAAAGTGGTTTTGATATCGAACAAGGAGTAGATTTTGCCGAAAAGGAGTTGAAAGGCGCATGTCGTCAAGAAGTATGCCGAGCCGTACCAGCCAATGTCGGTGACGGAGTTGAAATCATTGGTAATTTGTGGGATAGCCGTGGTGATGATTAGGCGATCCTATGATACCGTTAGCTATTGAGTAACGTCAAAAAAAGTTTCTACCTACCAGAGTAACCAAAAACATGCTTGTAAACACGGATGTGAGAAGCAAGCCAAGCTTTAGTCCAGAGGGGTAGACAGTGTCCTCGGCGGCGGCGGTCGGAACACGTGCATTGGCCTGGGATGCCTTGTGTCCATCTTCAACGGGGATCGAATTTTTTCCTGTTGAAGTTGTATCGTCCACGGATTTCAAGGATGGTGGAGACATTTCTCCTTGACTTTTCTTGGAGAAGATCATGGTTCTATCTCCAACGGGGAAGTGGGATCAAGAGGACTTTTCGTGTGGGGCGAGAAATTGAAGGAGGGAAGGGGATGAAGTGAATGAAGATGTCTGGAAACAATCTGGAATGAGAGTCAGAATGAGAATGGAAATGTTGATTTATTTAATGGACGACACGAGTCGGATAGTTTGCTTCAACGTCACGGCAAATCGTGGCCGACATGATCTCGGGCCCGAGATGTCCACTTTGGGTTAGTGTGGATTGAGCCAAGCCACCGCAAGCTTAGCTGCTATGGTCCGGCGCTAGACCGTTCTGAGATCCGAGCCCCCGGTCCCCGAGACCCGACCAAAGCAAGCCTTTAGCATCACTTGATTGCGAGGCTTGCGTGCAGACGCGACACATCACTCATCCGCCCAAGTCGCCATCGCCTCGTCCACCGCCATGGCGCAATCATCAACCGCCGATGGACGACGCAAGAACGCGTGCTCGACTTGCGCCCGCCGCAAAGTGAAATGCGACAAAGCTGAGCCCTGCTCCAACTGCGTCAAGGCCCAAGCCGAGTGCACCTACGAGGCTGCCGCCGCGCCTCGACCGCGCAAGCGGGCTGTCGAGGATGATCTGGTTGACCGCCTGGCTGCATACGAAGAATTGATGCGCAAGCATAACGTCGATTTCACGCCCTTTGCCAATGCTTGGGTGTCGTCCGGCTTGGAAGCTCCACTCAAGAAGAGCGTCTCGCCAAGTCCTGGCCGGGAACTGCGTGCGACTCGGCATCCGGCCCCGAATGCTGGTCCCACCTTCAAAATGGCGGAACCCAAAGAACTGTAGGATTTCTAAAATTTGAAGGAGATGGATCATCGACTGACCTCTTTCGCGTAGTTGCCTGTGGTCAAACCTGAGCCCAGAGGTTCGTTGCCCTAGGCCTCTGACTGAGCAAGCTAACATCATTGCTGCAATAGCTCAAAAACCCGCCCATCCAAAGCTTACGCCATAAGGATGATTCTTACCTTCATCCGACACCGCCTTTGCAAGTTGTTGTCTCTGGGACTGAGCCTCCAGTCCATCAGTTGCACCCGGAACCAAGACTAATGTATCGACTCTGGCAAGTGTTTGTGACCAGTGTCAATCCGCTCATCAAACTTGTTCATGTGCCATCCCTGCAACAGCGCATCATGGAGGCGAGCTGGGATCCTGCCACCATCCCACAGCCACTATCGGCCACTTTGTTTGCTGTGTATACCCTCGCTGTTACCTCCATGTCGTCGGAAGCTTGCCAGGCCTCATTCGGCGAACCCAGGGCCGTTTTATTGACTCGTTACAGATCTGCTACTATGCGTGCCCTTGTTGCTGTTGACTTTCTTACGACTAGAGACTTTGAAGTGATGCAAGCCTTTGTTCTGTTTCTGTTTGCAAACCCGGAATCTGAGTTGACTTTGACTTTGACGGGCGCTGCCAAAAGACTGGGCCAGAAGATGGGCCTGCACTGCGCGAAGGCTGACCCAAAACTGTCCTGCTTTGACAGAGAAATGCGAAACCGGCTCTGGTGGCTGTTGCTCGGGCTGGATTCTCGAACCCGCGCCATGCTTATTCCAGGGACGAGGGCGCCGCTGCCAGACCTGGGAGATCTCCGCCTCCCATTGAACATCAATGATGCAGATCTGCACCCAGACATGACTGAGCTACCCTCTGAGCACAACAACCCCACGGAGATGATGTGTGTGCTGATGAAGTATGAGGTTCCCAACTGGCTTAGATCATCCGCGATTGCTGCCAAGGTTTTCCAGAACATTAGCCAGGGCCCCGCAAAGGGCCACGCATCGATGGAGCTAGAAGATGACGCAATTAACGAACTGGAAGCCATCTACAGGGAAAAGTATTTTAAAAATTGCGATAAATGCATCCCTCTTCATGCCATCACCCAAACCATGGCCGAACTGGCCATTGCTCGAATGCGTTTCAAGCTGCACCATCCTCGCGGACGACTTGCCGCCAACAATGGTGGCGACGTGTATTTAACTCGAGAGGAGAACGACATGGTTTTTGAGTCGGCCCTCACCTCCCTTGAAATGGTGCACGTGGGCACAACAAGCGGGTTTTCGCCCCATCTGTTCACCCACCTCACCACCATGTCTCAGATGGACGCTTACATCTACGTTGCCAGCGAGCTGAGGCGGCGCTTTTCGGGAGAACGGGTGGAATTGGCCTGGAGGTTGATCCAAGACCTTTACGCGAACCATCCTGAATTAATTGAAAACACCGAAAACACTTTCTTTTCGGCGCTGGGTAGCCTAATTCTTGAGGCTTGGGAAGGACGCAGGAAAGAGCTAGCCGACGGTCGCAGCGTCCTTGAGACCCACGTGGCCCCAGAATTTATTCAGTTTCTCGGGGATAAAAGGTCGAAAACAATGGAAACGGATTCTGAACCTCCGTTTGTCTTTTCTACTGACGGAATTGATGAGGCATCGAACGGCAACTACGTGGATTGGGAATACTGGAACGACTTTTTGAGACTCTAGACGAAGAGTATGTAATGCAACATTGTAGATGTTTATTCATAAAAATGAGAGATATTTTGATCCAAATCAAGCCTTTTTTTTTCGCGTAAATATATGCAACGCTGGCCCTGAGAGCAATTGCAAAATCAACAATGCCTTCTTGGGCGCGGTCAGGCGGCTTTGAGAAACGCAGCGGCCGTATCAGCGACCATAAGCCGTCGCTGCACCTCACTTACTTAGCATAAATGTAAAGAAAGGTCTAAAGGCCCTGTTTCTTGGACAGTAGAGCTGCTCAACTATATTACATCTGATTTGATCTAGAATAGATGTTCGAGAAGTCGATGTTTGGTTCTGTGCAATGTGATGTACAGCTATTGGCCAGTATCTCCACGGTGGTTCACCATGGCTCCACTCGGGTGAATCAGAGTGACTTGTTTAGCTTTGTATGTGCAGATGCTATATAACTTTGGTTTGGGGAATACGAGCTGTAGCCCACTCGTATCAAAGGTTTGCAATCACCGCTCAAATCCGGTGGAGTATTGACAAAACGGTTGTACAGTTGAAGTCTTGTGGTTCCACTTGAATCAGCCCCGACAAAGCGTTCTCATAGGGGCGATTTCACCGCAACTTTAAAGTGCAAGTCCAAGTGCATGGTTGAGGCGATTATCAACGGAACAATGACGAAAAGAAAACAAATCAAGAGAGTCACAAAGAATGCCGGATGCGTAAGCAAGGGCTGCAGAGGCTTCCATATGGGCCGGTAGATCAAAACCATGAAGATGGAGACAGGCCACCTGACCCAGAACCGTTCGTCTTTGCTCAGCGGCACTCCGCTCGGCTGGCCAGATATCGGTCGGATCTCATTTAAAAAGCCCGCCCCCTCAGATTCTGCGTCGTTCAGCTCTGTCGTCTGTCGGAAAGATTCATTTCTTTTTCAAGAAAAACAGGGATATGTAGCTTACCGACATCGCCTCGAGACCATCTTGACCCTCCAGTCACCGGTGTGGCCCTTCCTTTTGCTCTGAACATGATTCTTGAGGTCGTGCGTAAAATACCTATCGCTTATATAGAAATCAAAGTACAGAGCGTCGCATGTAGATGTAAGAGGGCAAATGCATCTCCAAGGACAGGAGATTGCATTTGGTGCAGCTTACTTGTCGGATGTGCTGGGGCTTTTTTTTTCGTTGGGCGACGCCACTCAGCACGGTGTAGGATTGCATCGGCCCGCCATTTCATCCGCAAGGCACTGCCAAGCCTCGTTCGTAAGCCCACACAGCCTCATCATCATCATCATCAGCAACAACTGAAAATGCACTGCTCGCATTCTTTCTCGCAAAAGAAATGGAGGGGCTTCTTGCCATAGATCTGGCTCGCAATATCTTGAACCTCCTACAAGTCGCTGCGAACGTATCTAAAAAGACTGTCAGGGCATACAAGTCCAAGAGCGGACTTCTCGAGGAAGATGAAGACCTGAGGGCTGATGCAGAGCGCCTGCAATCGCTGGCTCGCCTCATCGAACAAGAAAACCACAACTTGGCCGACCAGAGCCCAAACATAAGCACAGTTCTCCGTACCATTGCCAAGGATTGTGGGGCCAACGCCACAGCTTTGATTAACGCCCTCGACGACTTACGCGCCCCAACCGAACCAAGTCGAGCTTGGGATGATTTGCGCTTTTTGGTTACACGGGGCTATAAAGCAGAAAGAATTTTAAAAATAGAGGCCAAATTTCGCAGTCTGGAAAAGTCACTTGCACTTCACCTCACAGCTACTTCCAGGTGAGTTTTCATGACTCATCATCAGGCTTCGTCCCTAACACAATCAACCACGATAGTGCTCAGCAATCAGCGATTCATGCTATAGTATTGAATCTCCGATCACATAATAGAGACTTGGAGGCTGGTACCACGGCAAAGTTGGACGAGATTCATTCACTGTTACAAAATACACAGTGGTTTGTTAACCAGGAAAAGAAGGATCATCTTGTGCAAGACGCAGTAACTAAGCTTGTTTCATACTTGGATCAATTCCAGACGGAAGCACGCAGAGTAAAACTTAAACAGGATGTTCTTCAAAGTCTGCAGTTTCAGAAAATCCGGCAGCGGCATGACGCTATCCAGGAACGCCACAAAGCCACATTTGATTGGATTTTTACTCAGGAGCAATCCAATTTCTGCGAATGGCTGGAGTCTGGCAACGAATTCTTCTGGGTCAAGGGCAAAGCGGGCAGTGGGAAATCAACATTGATGAAGTATCTCGCTGGGCATAGCAGCACGCAGTCTAAGCTGCAAATTTGGGGTGCGGAACGCCAGGTAATTACAGCTAGCCATTTCTTCTGGAACGCCGGAAGTCAAATGCAAAAGTCTCTTGCAGGCCTCCTGCAAACGCTACTCTATCAAGTTTTGAAGGAGTGTCCCGAGCTCATCCAAGAGGTTTGTAAGTCCCGAGTGCTGTCGCCAACAAGCGCACTCTCTGAGCCATGGGATGAGAAAGAGTTGCTCTCAGCCTTCGAAGAATTGTCTCGTCAGGATTCACTCCCTTTCAAATTTTGCTTCTTTATTGATGGCTTGGATGAGTATACTGCTGGAGAGAAGACCTATACCGGTACCTTTGATGAACTCCTTAAGCCTCTGCGGACACTGGCCTCGTCAGGTTCCATCAAGATATGCGTATCCAGCCGACCTTGGAATTATTTCATCACCGCCTTCGGTCAAGAGAAGTGGCAACTTCAACTCGAAGATCTTACCAGAGGAGATATCCAAAAATATGTAAAAGAAGAACTAGGCAGCGATGCACGCTTCCAAGAGCTATCGCAGAAGGACAATCGCTGCGTCGAGATACCCAGCATCATTGTTGAGCGAGCCCAAGGTGTATTCCTTTGGGTTTATCTCGTGGTAAACTCACTCAAGAGGGGACTCTCGAATGAGGATGATTACTCGGATCTTCGGCAACGACTCGATGCACTTCCTGCTAATCTTCAAGAGTACTTTGAACATATGCTCCGGTCTATTGAGACGATTTACTGGGACCAAGCCTCGAGAATCTTCCGAATAGTCATATGCGCGGGTCAATCGATTCCTCTTCTCGGTTTTGAGTATCTTGATGAAGAAATGACGGATCCCAATTATGCCATCAATATGCCGTCGCAGCCTTTCCCGCCGGATGAGATCGACCCGACATGCCAGAGGCTAAAGGCACGTCTCAACGCGCGCTGCCGCGATTTGCTTTATGTTACCGACCACACAAAAGAACTTGACATCGTACGATACCAAGTCGACTTTCTCCATCGGACCGTGAGAGACTTTTTTCTCGATACTGGAGTTTTGGACAAAATGATTAAGCAGCGTCCCACGGGCAAATTTGACCCACACCTCTCGTTATGTCGCATTATGCTCGCATTGAGCAAAAGAATGCCATTCTATGACTCCAATTCCCAAGTCTACAATCAGATTTTTGTCTTCGCAGACAGTTTGATGCACTACGCTTGGGAAATTGAAAATTATCAAGTAAATGTCGACAAGAATAAAAGGGACGGCACCGAGGATGACAGCCTGGCAGAATCATTCAAGATTCTCGACGAAATCGACAAATCGAACTCAGAAAAATGGGGAAATCTCGGCTTCCATTGGATGAATATCAAAGATAGCCCGAAAGGCTTGTTCCAGGAATATCAACAAAAGACATTCCTCGCGGGCACGATTCAGGCAGGCCTGTCGTCGTACGTGGAGGAACGGCTTCGCCAAAATGCAGCACAACTTCGACAAAAGCGCGGTCGCCCTCTGCTTGACTATGCACTCCGGCCTGCGATGGTGACGCCATTGGCAATAGCAAATACAAGTCAAGGTCCAGTATTACCAATAGTGAAGCTGCTTTTGGAATTGAAAGCGGACCCCAACGCTGGAATATACATTTACGACGGAAGGACACCATGGGAACTTTTCTTACGAGCCTGTTTCCAGTACTCGAATGTAGGGCTCGGGTCTGAGGACGTGGCCAAAGATATTGGAATCGCAATCCAGGTCATGATACGTGGTGGAGCAAGGGTCAATGGCACCATCAAGCTCGAGGATGGGTTGGAACTGGATATCATTGATATACCGGCACGACTCGGTTTATCATCTCATCAGGCTGAGCAAATAAGACAACTTGTCGAGGAAAAGAGGAACACAGGATCTATCTACTCATGGATAACCGGATGGATCGGGTAAATAGTACTTGTACCATAATTGGCTCCGATTAACTTGTGCAGTTGACTTTAGACAAACCCACTTCACTTCATATACACTGAGGACAGTCACATTTCCAACAGAATCATTATTTTCCTCTCGAAATATATACGACCAGTGAACGGAGGTCCACTATGATCCAGACGCAACACATTGAACACAGGCATGGAGAGGTTTGGCCGATAGTAACAAAGCGTGAAAGCAAAAATTAAATGACATTCATCTACAAGGTATATATATGTACTAAATTAATAAGGCGCTTTAAAAGAAAGCAACGAAAAGGGCAGCAAGAATGGAGCCCATGGCAACGGTGACGCCGCTAGCACCCGAGACAGGGTAAGCCGAAGGAGCGGTGTAACCGTTGGAGCCAGAGCCAGAGCCGTGGTTACCAGAGCCTGAGGCAGGTGTGGAGACGGGCGTGAAGGTAGGCTCGGAGCCAGAAGTCTTGGTACCATTGTAGTATCCAGAGCCATATGAACCAGCGCCGGAGCCGGAGCCAGAGCTGCCAGAACCAGAGTTGGATCCAGAGCCGTAGCTATTGGTGCCGGAGCCGGAGCCAGAGTTGGTAGAGCCCGAACCAGAGCCAGAGCCAGAGTTGGTGGAGCCTGAACCAGAACCAGAACCGTAGTTGCTAGAGCCTGAGCCAGAACCGGAGATGCTGGTGCCGTTATAGTAACCAGAGCCAGATGAGCCAGAACCAGAACCATAGCTGTCGGAGCCGGAGCCGGAGGCAGAGCCTGAGCCGTAGTTCTCAGAACCGGAGCCAGAACCAGAGCCAGAGCCATAAGTACCGGAACCGGAACCGGAGCTAGCACCGGTACCGTAGTTCTCGGACCCAGATCCAGAGCCGGAGCCAGAACCGGAGCCAGAACCATAAGTACCAGAGCCAGAGCCGGAGCTGGCACCAGTTCCGTAGTTCTCGGAACCGGAACCAGATCCAGAGGTTGAACCAGAACCGGAAGTTTCGGAGCCGGAGCTAGCACCAGTGCCGTAGTTCTCGGATCCAGATCCAGAGCCAGAGCCAGAGCCATAGCTGCCAGAACCAGAAGTGGATCCAGAGCCGTAGCTATCGGAGCCAGAGCCGGAGACAGAGCCAGAGTTGGATCCAGAGCCGTAGTTGTTGGAGCTGGAGGTGTCAGATCCAGAGCTCGAGCCAGTGCCAGAGCTCTCAGAACCCGAACCAGATCCCGAGTTAGAAGCAGAGCCGTAGCTGCCAGAACCAGAGTTGGATCCAGAGCCGTAGCTATCGGAGCCAGAGGTAGAGCCAGATCCATAAGATGCAGAGTCGGAACCAGAGCCATTGTTGTCAGAACCTGAACCAGATCCGGAATAGCTTGACTCAGACTCTTCCTCGGGCTTGAAGACAACAGCACCCTCGCTACACTCATCATCAGAGCAAGGCTCAGCATTGTAGACAACGTGATCGGCATCGTTGCCGGTGCAAACCTCAGGCTTGTACACGGTCATGCCCTTGCAGCTATCGCCAGTGCACTTCTTGGGGACATATGTGACACCGCCCTTGCACGAGCAAGGAGCCGTGACGTAAACGATCTCCTCCTCGGAGCACTCCTCGCCCGCGTAAGACTTGAAAGTGTAAGGAGTCTTAGGGGCCTTGGGAGCATCAGTGGCCTTAGCAGAGGCGCTGCAAGGAACAGTAGTGAAGATTGTCTTGACCTCAGTGGTCACAGAACCCTCCTGGCAGTTCTCTGCATACGCGGGGCACTTGGTAACAACATAGGCGGTTGTGCTGTGGATAGTGCTGACAGTCTTGGTGGGAGCACCATACGAGCCGCCGTTATGTCCAGCAGGACGAGTGACCCTGACGAATCCAGTAGGCTCAGTAGCGGTGGAGCAAGTCTTGGAAACACCGCCGTTACCGCCCTGGTGGCCCTTGGCATTAGGAGCAGTGTACGAGGAGACATCACCGTTGTTTCCACCGTTGCCACCGTAACCAGCTCCGTATGCGATACCAGTAGCGGTACTGGCGGCAGCCTCAACATCAGTGACGACAGTAGGAATGATGGTGTCGACAACAGGGATGCCGTAAGCCGCACCGGTGCCAACGGCAATTGCGGGGACGGTTGTGTCGGTCACGACGGGAAGAGTCGTGTCTGAGACGACGGGTACCCCGTATGCAGTATCACTGACAACTGGAAGATCGTATCCAGTGTCGCTCACGATGGGGAGAGCAGTGTTGGTGGCAGGAATGTTGTATGCCGTCTCAGTGTCAATGACAATGGGGAGACCGGTGGTGTCAGTGACGCCGGGTTCACCACCAGCAGTGTTGCTCACAACAGGAAGATCGTATCCAGTGTTGCTCACAATGGGAAGAGCAGTGTTGGTAACTCCGGGTTCCCCACCTTCAGTGTTGCTCACAACGGGAAGGCCGTATGCAGCAGTGTCGCTCACAATGGGAAGAGCCGTGTCAGTGGTTCCAGGTTCCCCACCCGCGGTGTTGCTGACAACAGGAAGACCGTATGTAGCAGTGTCGCTCACAGTGGGAACAGCCGTGTCACTCACGACAGGAAGAGCAGTGTTGGTGACGACAGGAATATCCGTCTCAAGGGTGCCGGGCGTTCCGTATGCCTGAGCCAGAGCACGTTCAGCGATGACAGGAAGAGCCTTGTCAGTGACACCGGATTCCCCAGGAAGATCGTAAGCAGTGGCGGAGCCAGGTAGGGCTGCCAGACCAGCCACGATCAAATGGGTGGAACGCATTGTAGCGTGAAACAATAACAAAATATAACAAAGTCAAACGAGTGTGGTCCCTATATAGGGTTAATGAGCGACTGAAGGAAAAGCGATGAATGAGTCTGGGAGCCTGATGGAGCAAATCGAAGGCGCCTTGAGGGGAGTTTATAGCATGGTTCACGACATACCTGAGATCACAGAACATGCACAATCTCATGTGCCGAACCAATCGCATTCAAGGGGGGCTGAGAAAGCACCAGGCCGGATATAGCACAAGCTCCTGCTTCTTTCTTCTTTGTGGTGGGTATTAAGCCGAGCGAAGAGCCACCGCCGGCCGGGTTGAGGGGAACGAACCGTGAGGAGGATGCATCACCCCCGGCACATGCCCCGCGAAGAACAAGTCTCAGGTCCGATTGGGTAGTCTGTTAAACCTCGACTACAGTGACCACTAGATGAGGCATGGCGCGGACTGTTGGTGGTGCCTGTGCAGCATTACCTTAGCGTCCCACGCGAGAAAGCAAAAGCAATAATAACCCAGCTAGTGTAGATCCTCACACAATTCTTTTTCTATGTCCCGTCAGCATATGTATTCTCCAAGCCACCTGTTGATCACATTCATGAGGAAGCAATCATAATTGAGTCTTGTGTAGGGATTCCGGTCAGTATTTACTGTGATACTGTCTATTCAGCAGGAAAAACTGACAGCATCTAGTTATCTATCTAGTGCTCTTGGTAAGGCTTCATAATCTGAGATGGCGTTTGCGACATAAATCGGTTGATTGCCCGGGGCGGAAATAACACTCCTAGGTCAAAAGGCCATGGCTGATAAGCCTCCCGTCTCTTGTCTCGCTAAATGAAAGCCTTTCCATACTCATATCCGTAGTATGCCGCAATCACGCTCCCATTCGCCACGACGTACAACTTTCCAAGCTAGTAGCCAGGCTAGCGACGCCACGTCTCTTCAAGAACCCCATGTCGATTGATTGATTACGTATGCTTGACCTGGACCATGAACCAGAGACATCTCCTGAGTCACCCATTTTTGCAACACGCCGCTCATTAGTCTGGTTCAGGCCATCCTTCTCTATACGGTTGCTCATTCTGGCGATGATCAACCCCCAATTGTCTCTTTCTCCACTTCCATCACAGCTGCTAGAATTTCGCCAGAGCCCTCGCTTGCCATTCCCTTGACAGTCTGGACGGTTGGTCTTGCCGTCATTTCGCATCGTCAGTAGCTCGCATGAGATTTGTTGTAGCCCCTAACTCCTGCGCATTGAAGAACTCGGTGAGCAGGGAAGCTGCTGCTACCAGCTTTCTGCATGGCAACCGTCGTGTTTGACCCAACCGTAATAACGATAGATTTGTTTGATCAGAATCCATGACGATGGTACTGCTTCGTACCTAAGCCTTTGATTCAACCACGCGTCAACGTGCCGCGAAGCCCAAATTTTATATTCCCCACCGTAAAGCCGATGTCATGACCCCCACATTTGCCTACCCTGAATCAGTTCTTAATTTTAGCAGGAATGATGGTGATTGTAAAACAGCATCAATGGCTTAAAGTAATAGCTTGGGTTAATAATGGAGAATTTGGAATACATTCAGTTGTTTTTGCCTTTTTTCTTTTTTTATCGAATTGGTAAGTTGGAGATGGTGGTCTACTCTTACTTCAAACCCACTCAACCAGATGTTGAAGAAGCGGGCGGGATTTCATAGAACCTGATTTTCAGTCAAAAAAGTCCATTTGTAACAAAATCAGCATAATAATAACAAAGCTTCAGTGCTGGGCCCTAAGATTTAACCAGCATCTCATATTTTATACCCGGGACGGGTAAAATCTGGAATTAGACTGGACTAAATCGCCTAGTAGCTCTATTTACTACTTCGTTGTGTGGGGCCACGGCATTCTAAAGACAGGGCACGCGTCGCGTCAATTATCCAAATAAAGGTTTCCACTTTGAACACAGGATTTGTACTGGGCTATACGTAAAATCACACTGTAATCGCTAACTCATTAATTGTCATCCTCCACGCCCTGAATCAGATTCTTGATTCCCTCGCCAAGAGATGTCTTTTCCCAGGCTTCTGGCGCGTTGCCGAAAGGCGTGATGCTGGAGATCAACGCGCCCGCATTCACTTGGCCTTTCTCAATCATGGAGAGCGCGATCTGGTAGTCTTCGGGGCCATAGCGAAAACAGCCTCGAACCCTCAACTCCTTTTGCGAAAGGGCCAACATTGGGACGTTCATGAAATCTTGTCCAACCCCTGTCTGCACAAAGGTTCCGCCTCTCCTGAGCACAAATATGCCGATCTGGACTGGCTTCTCAGCTCCTGATGCCTCAATCACGACATCAACCCCACCAGAAATGCCGGCTGACTCGAGTAGTTGAGCAGCGTTATCTTGAGACGAAGTATTTGGGTCGGGCATGAAGGTGTCGCATTGTATAAAACTTTTCGCAAAGTCGAGCTTCTTTTGCAAGATATCCACGAGTATGATGCGCTGGGCGCCGTACGCTTTGGCAACTGCTGCACAGAGTAAACCGACTGTCCCTGAGCCCATGATAACCACGCTCTGGCCATACGTGATGTTTGCTAGGCGAGCCGAGTGGACAGCGACGGACGTGGGCTCTACCAAGACTGCCTCTTGCAGACTGACTTTGTTTGAGACCTTGTACACAAAATCTTCCGGGGCAACAAAGAATTTGGATAGACAACCGTGCACATCAGGGGGAGCTGCAGCGAATTTCATCTCATCGCAGAGATTATATTCTCCAGTCTTGCACGGCCGACATTTGCGGCAGGGAAAGCCGGGCTCAATGGCCACTTTATCCCCAACCTCGACTGACGTGACAGCTGCACCAACTGATACGACAACTCCAGATGCCTCGTGTCCCATGATTAGAGGGCGTTCGTGGCTAACCTTTCGCGCGAAACCACCATGTTTCCAAAAATGGACCTGAAGTCAGATGTGGTTAAAAACGGCTGCTAATGTGTATGTGTGATTGGTGTGAGGAGAAAGCTTAAGGCCAAACAATTGGGGATCACGCATCAAAAAGGGCTTCAATAGGCTACTCACATCACTCCCACAAACGCCGACGTATTTAATCTGCACCATGACTTCATGATCATTGAGGGTTTTGGAGAAGGGCCCGTCTTGGATCTTGGCGGAGCCAGGCCCATACAGAAACCAGGACGGATTTTCCATTGTATTTATTCAATGAGTATTCTGGCTATTGAGAAAGTTGGAACAAAGTGGCAAGTACAGTGAAGTTTGAATCGCTTGGATAAATATTGGTGGGGTTCACACTTTGGCGAGGAGGAGATGAGGTATTAATAGGTGCGCTGCGGCTTCGGTTCCATCTACACGAGTGCGGTATCCCGTTTTTGCGGGGTATAGAATAGAAGTGTGGACTTGACCGGAACTAATGACCAAACGTCAATTAACGATGTAGCGGGCCGTCTGGGCGCCGAATGAGACCTTGCGCCGGAGAGAGCGCGGCGGAGAAGACGGTCATTTCCTTATGCGGTTAAACCGACGGAGGGATGCATTGGACACACAAGAAACTTGATGAGTCACGTACTCAAGTTCGAAGAAAGAATATGATTTTAACACAAATTTCTATCCATTTTGAGTATGTCAAACCATATATGAATTTTAGAAGGTTATTCGAAAGAATTTTGACATTGGGGTCGGTAACGGTGCGAACGGCCGCGATGGTGCATGACTATGACACACAGGTTCAGCCGGCTTTAAAGTCTACATGTTGATATCACATTTGATACCTGTATCAAGTTTCGGATATCTTAAAAGGCTATAATTCAAAAGATTTTAACAACTGGAAAGAGTCTCAAGAAAACTCTGAGAAGAAAAGTACATTCCTGCCCTTTCCCGTATATTTATAGCAGGTTCTCATTATCTATTGCTATGATACATTTCGCTTTAAACCAGTATGAACTTATAATTTCACACATGTAATATCTATCTATATCCCATTTTTCATCAAATCATTTTATTCTAGTTGATTGACCCGTACTGTTCGAAGATTAGCTGCAGACTAAAAGCGTGGTTGGGGAAGCCTTTACTTTGCGGGGTAAAATCCGATTTCTGTCCGCATTTGAATTAGATGCGGGGAGTCGCAACCACTCACAGCACGCACTGATGCATTGATGTGACTCTCATAATATACCAACATAATACTCTCCAGCAAGCGAGGTCTAAAAGTCTGTCCTTGCTGGGCAACACGCTGAGCATGACAACAGGACTCATCCGTTCTGCTGCTCTTTACAGTTTGTCGTTGAGGAAGAGGTTGATTCAGGAATAACCTTTGATTCCGCCATTCCTTCCTTCTGATCCTGAAACTGAACCCGGTTTGGCGTCGATGGTTCCAAATCATGCTCTTCATCGGAGTGGCCGAGATCGTCCCACGCGATTACCGGTTTTCGAACAGCGCTTGCCAACGCTGTCGAGTTATTTAAGCGGGTCTGCCTTTCGTTCAGTTGCAAATTGTCGCTGCTCATGTTGTCGTTCACACTATTGGGATCTTTCGTTGTCCACTTTCCATGGACTAGTCTAAAAAAGGGCAAGCAGACGGGGATTCCGATGCAAATCATGGTGACGACTATTTCAGCAACAGACCAGATTGCAGCTGGCACGGTTGCGGCTAGAAAAACAGTAGATTAATTAGAAATTGTCAAAAATTTGCCAGAGAAAGCGGGAGGGAATGATACTTAAGAAATAGTCTCGATCTGCAAGCTTCCCAATTTCTGTTGTTCGTTTGATACCGAAGATACCCGCGCTATACCAGGTATATCTATTAGATATTCTGCATTTACTTGAAATGATATGGGAATAACGCAACTTACATCAGACCTACGCTTAGACTGGTCAAAATCAGGACCTTGTCTTTTTTGTTCATTTGTACTTTCCAAAGCACAAACCACGGGAAAGCGGCAAAGAAGAAATCGGCGAATACGCACACGGCTTGATGGGGTGGGTTTTAACCAACAGGGCTGAATGGAAGGCACTGGAAAGAAAACAGCATACTTACAGGTGACAGCGAGCGCTGCTGGAACAAACGGAATGGGGCATTCCCCTTGCACCCTGAGATCCCAAATTAAGGTGACGGGATGGCACTGTGTCCAGTAGACAATGCAGCATGCAATTGAAGCTCCTATCAGCAGAAGGTTGACACCCCAAATCGCGGCCTTCTGCCACGGTTCTTGTACAATTCGCAAGAGGAAAAAGCCGAGGGAGCATTTGGCCACGATCATGCCGCTGGAGACGAGATTGATACCAATCCCTTCATAGAAATGGGCCTTCGATTTATCATCAGCATCGGGTATATCCCGCTGTCCGAATCCATAATGCGATGATATCGTCATGATGATTGCAAATAACACAAGGAATATCTTAAGCAGCGGTCAGCTCATACTACCAAGCGTAATAGCCAGTACAAGCTTGGCTCGATGACTTACAAAGGCGAGGATATAAGCGTAGTCGTCCATACCAAGCCATGACAACAAAAAGACGCGGGCGTATATTCTGATAACGACAAAAATCGCCACGAGCAATGTCATTGCCCACGTGACGGCAACAAACCAGACCCCGTCCCCTGCGATTGCCATGTCGTGCCCCTAGGCCGGGCGCAAATATTGTCCACCTAACTCCAACCAGTCGTGATCGGTCGTATTGAATTTGTGTACCGAGTTTACAATGTTGGGGCCAAACTTAGGCATCCCACACCTGTGCCCTTCGGGGGGTCAAAAGTCGGTTTCCGATTGCTGTTGCACACGAGGCGAAATCACGTCACGACGGGATAGCAAGGTGGCTTATGCGTTGGGGTTTCGAGGCGGCGCCCGTAAAAGCTGGGTTCATCTGGACCGGTTGGTTGACTTGTATTCATTGGCATTCATGCGCAAAAGAAAAGACAAAGAAGAAGAATTGAACGTGTTCGGATGGGCTGGCGCAAACGCCGTGATGACTTGATGTGAGTGAGAAAGAAGGAGAGCTGGGCTGGAAAAGCTCAGGTTGGGGAGCCAACTGCTGTTCCGGATCCATCTTTACTTCATAGATTGAGGAGAGTTCGTTCCGCCCCAGACTGCATGCCGGTCGCATTCCCGCCACCCGCCCACTACTAAAACTGACATGACGTCGCGGCCACAGGTGGGATGATGAGAATGGTCCTCTCGAGTCAGGTGAACTTTCGGGGCGTCAGTGCGAATCCAAAAAGAAGCTGAAGTTGTGACCTGGTCCCAAACTGGTTAGCGCTTGCACTCCTCGGGGAACAGGAGCAAGCCCGGTCCCGTTTATCAATCGAAGCTCGCCGGAATGGCGTCATGTTGACACAATTCTTGCGCAGGGATCATGGCTGCCACAACCGCTGATTAACCATGTTTCACCCAGGTTCCCACTTGGTTGATAGAGTGGTGCACTGGACGAGAGCTGATGTATCCCTTGCAGGTTGTTTTGGCGTCGGGCGAGTCGCCTCCCTCGATGCGTAGATAAGCGCACGCTACTTGGTGGCTTGTTTTATTTGAGACATGTTTCCTGGGTTAAATAAAAGCCACGAACCTTGGTGAGTTAGTAGTGGCTGAACAAAATGCCCAGATTGCAAACGATGTGGAGAAAATGAGCAGCGAGGAAACCATAAACGGACGAGAACCATCATCGTTCTCAATGCGTCGTCGCCACAATTGCATGAACTAGTGGGCTAGGCAATGTCGTATAGTTTCAATAGCTTTGAAGCAGACGCAATGATGGCATGATTTCTCCACAAATTCCAACGGCACCGCTTCAACCAAGTCGACGAACTGGTTGAATCTGAGTCGATTTCTCGGCTACGGTTTTTAATATGAACTCATCTGTTGTCTAATTCTGACTATAAAATAAATGACTAGCCAAATTCTATACCTCGCCTGAACACGTTCCGCTTCATAAATGCGTTACATCACGACAACTTTGATGCTGGAGGGGTTCGGTCACCAACCTCCAGCTTTGCCTGCTCCCGGAGCACCTTGCGTAGAATTTTGCCGGACTGCTTATTTGTTAGAAACGGTCATGGCAAATGAGAATAGTCTGACTTACGGGGTTCTTGGGAATGGCATCGACAAACACAATGCCGCCTTTGAGTCGCTTGTGCCTGGCGACTCTCCCATCTACCCAATTGCTAATTTCTTCTGCTGACACCTTGGAGTCCGCCGCGCGCACAACATATGCTCGTGGAAGCTCCTCGCCTTTGATGGTCACGCCCACGACTCCGACATCAGTCAAGTCTGGCCGTTCGAGGAGCAGGGCTTCCAACTCAGCCGGTGCTACCTGGTTTCCCTTCACCTTGATCAACTCTTTCATGCGATCGACAAGATAGAGAAGGGCACCCGTCTCATATTTGTCAACATAGCCGATGTCACCGGTTCGTAGCCATCGGGTCCCATTTTCATCTGCCACAATCGTCTCATGGGTTGATTTTGGATTCTTCCAATATCCTTTCATGACGATCGGGCCAGCAACCCACACCTCGCCGGTCTTGCCGGGAGTTGTGATTTCGGTGCCATCAGGATCGACTATCCTGAGTGCGCAATCCGGCATAATCTCGCCAACCGAGATGCTTCCGCGATCGTCTTTCCTGGGATCCCATGTCGAGGCTGAGCATGTCAATTCCGTCATGCCCCAACCAGTCCTCACCTTGACGCCCGGCCCGGCCAGCAACTTGTCTGCCTCGTTCAGAATATCGGGAGCAATAGGCGCCGCGCCGTTCCCAATCACCCGCAGGCTGCTGTAATCAAACTTCTTCGAGATTGGGTTTTTGACTATCGCATTGTAGATGGGAGGGACTGCGGCGAGATGCGTGATGCGGAACGTCTGGATGTGAGTCAGAAGCTTGATGAAGTCGAAGCCTGGCATAAAGTAGCTTGTGAATCCTTGCTGGGGGAAAATGGAAAGGTACCAAGTCTGCCCGTACGCATGGTAAAGGGGGAGGAAACAAATTGCGCTGTATGTGTGGACATTTTTCTCATAGTCCTCGCCCAGCCGAAAGACTTTGATGATTCCAACGGCGTGAGCTACATAGCTATAGTGCGTGATCTCAGCACCCTTGGGTACGCCAGTCGTTCCAGATGAATAATTGAGGCAGCAAGTGGTGTTTCGGGCGTCAGTAGGCTCGGTCCACTCGAACTTCTCTGCTTCGGATTGCGATCCCAGAAGCTCTGTCCATCGACGAGGACCATTGCCGGGCGGCTTTCCGGATTTCCCGGAGTTATTTGAATCTGAAATGAAGGCGTCCTTGTCAAGTACAAAGACATTGCTTCTTGAGAGCCCGACTTGGTCAGCCGCATCCAATGCAGTGTCAAGGCTGGTTTCCAGTGCAACCATGAAAATAGCTCCACTATCTCGAAGTTGATGAGCCAATTCTCGGGCCACATAGCCCGGGTTGGCGCCAGTGAAGACACCCCCAGCCATCAGGATGCCCAGGAAGATGCATGGAAAGACAAGGTTGTTTCCTGAAAAGACTAGTACACGATCACCGGGTTTCAGGCCATTGGCCTTGAGACCAAGAGCGATACGCTTAGCCACCAGGCGATATTGCGCCATGGTAACATAGTGGGTCTCGGGGCGATCGGCGTCGACAAAGGCCTTTCTATCCGAAACAGGTCCAGTCGGGGACCCAAATATCCATTGCTGCAGTGAGCAATTTGGGATATGCTCGGTCCAACGAGATTGGATTGGCATGGTAATGATAGAAGGTGTGAAATGTTAAAAATTGGATGTATGAAGGGAATCTAAGGGTAGCCTTCTAGTGTGATGAACGTGCGATCTCGTCTGGTTGGTCTTGAATTTATCGACAAATATTCAGACAAATGTGTCGTGTTTGGGAAACCGAAAAGGAAAGATTTAACAAAATCGTGAAATCATAAATGATTGTTTTCTCTTTCGCTTGTCAATGCCGAGTTACACCGATGAAGACACCAGCTTGGCCGTGGTTGTAAGAAAGGGGTGGGCAGTGCTAGGTCTCAGTGAATTCTGTTGAGGCTCCTGATTTAAAAAGTTGAATGTCCGAGACTACACATGCACAGACCTGGAAGTCTCCGATTGTCGGTAACAAAACACCATGGGTCAACGAGTTGCCGAGGCACATGCCTCTTTGGTCAACAAGCAAGGCTGGGGTGTTCCACCTTACCCCGCGCGGGGATTCGAGATGCAGCGCACGGGGGCATTCGAGGACTGGGACATTTGCTTCTGGGGCACGTCCAATCCTGCGGGGGTTGGCAGGGATTGTGGCGGGTTGTGGTGGGCCCTGTTCATTAGCTCTTGTGGCCTTGGCGCGTCGACACGACGTGATACGTGATGCTCACGATCTCTGCGGCTGGCTGACGGTTGCCTTCAAAGGCCGGGGTTGCCTCACATGGATGCATCCGTGGCCTGATTATTTTTCACAAGTTACATTCCGCAGATTAATCAGAGCATTTGTGCAGGGAAACAAGGACTTGGTCAACACATAGCACGAACAACAACAAAGAGCCATTCACTAACTGTACAGTAACAAGTGTAAAATAGGATTTCAAGCCTCAACTTCCGACTTCTCCATCAGGGAAGATAATTATGAGCCGCTGGAACTACTAGATTGCTCGGGTGGCTTTTATTGGTCCAGTCCTGTCACACATGCTCGGGAATAAGGTTTTCTTGTCCCTCTAATATCAGGTCCCAAGAAAAGTATCCATGATATTTTGGAATATCTTTTCTAGAACCTGCTTCACACCCAAGACTCTCTTGATTTGGTCAAAATGCAAGCCTTTAATTGAATGCCACAAGGAAAAGAGCAAATTCCTGAACCAGATCATATCTTTGTGTCCATCCCGCTTCTTGCTGATCTGCAGCGCGCCATTTCAAGTGCTTGTCTCATTGACCGCCCACAAGATGATGATATTGACACTCTTCACGCATCCTGTGTAGACTTTAGAGATCGTAGTAGATAAGGAGTGTTTTCTTTTATTCAGCCACCTGTCGCCTAATGCCCGTCTGCATCATTCAACACGACCAAGTCACCATTGCGCACCGGCGCATACATAGATAGAGTCCATCATCTATAAAAGGTAAAGCGAAAGAGTATCGCGTGTATTTTCTTCTGGCTAAAACACGCATTCAATCAGGTCCATCCGCGGGGGAAGCTGTTGAAGCCTCCAGGGTATGTACATGGGCTTAGCAATACTGGAGGCTGTCGGGAGTTTGAGAACAAGGTTGGCTGTTCTAGCAGCCTTAACGTTGTCCGATCCCTTGAATATGAAAACTGGCGTAACAAAGAAAGTAGAAGTAGGTGAGTTTATTTCTTGTGTTCCCTTGTCTTGATGTCCTACTATCTTAGGGTATCCATGTTCAGCCCACCCCGTCTACGACACTTCTCTGATTTGGGATGCTGTTCATTCACAGACCTCCTTTTTGCGTTCTATTCTAGAGGTGACATAAGAGAAGCAATGGGTAACCTAAAAAGTATAGCGAGCTACGGCAAGGGTCACTTGGCATTCAATGTCTGCAACTTAAGGCGGAAGTAAGCACCTGCTGTTTTGGTTTGATCCATGCTTTCTTTGCACTGTTATTGGTACTATGACTTGTAAGAGTAAGAAACCCAACCCTTCTGTCCATGTCTTGCTTCGCTCACTTTCGCACAAAAGACTCTTCACTGGCCTCCAGTTCCCGGGTTAGAGCACCTTATACAAAGAACGGAATTCGCATTTTCTGCGGGAACAGGGATCCTAGCATTATTGTTAGCGTCTATGTTATCAACGCAGAGACATTCCAAAAGACTTACGAGTTTCCGGGTGCAATGTTAAAGAGGATGTTTCCTTGGCACCCGCTTGTGGCATCAAATGCAGAAAAGACGTTGCACTGGGCGATCGCGGTGCCGGCATCGAGGTTTATGCTCGTGATACCATCTGTAGCTGACATGGGGTTAATAGGAGTGTCTTGATTGTTGCCGCCGTTGAAAATGTCAGCTTGAACGTTTGACATGTAGGATGCCGTGCCAATTTTTGGCCGCGTGCCATCACCGCCGTTAAATGGGACAGTGACGCTTGCAGATGGAGCAGCTCCTGGGCTGGTTCCGGTCGCACCACCACCTGTTGTAATTACGACACAGTCATTAAACACAGGGGTGCTCGTCTGGAAGATGTCGCGTGCGTTGGGTTCGTCAGTGGCCGTCCCGAAACCGGCAAAGACTTTGAGGTCAACACCAACATTGACATCCAGCTGCACGCCAGCAATAGCATCGGCCTGGCCACACACACCACCGGTGGATGCCGTCGCTGTCAACGTGGCATCAAGAGTAGGGGCATTCAAGCCAATGCCAGCGACCGCGCCCCCGACGAGAGGGACCATCGCGCCAACACTAAAAGCAATTACGGGTGTCAACGTGGCGCCGACTTGAACAGAGGCACTCAAGGTTGGGCCGATCTTGTTGAACTGCGGGACGATCGGATCAGAGTCGGCACCGATGCGGATGGTAGTGCCGTCGGGAATGACCATTGCGACACCAAAGTCGGCCGTGATAGCGGCCGTCACAGGAGAGAGGCTGGCAGTGACGCCAGCCGTGAGCGCGGGACCCAAGCTGCCGAAAAGTGGGATCTCAATAGGAGTCAGAGGGATGTTCAGGAGTTGGACAGACCCCAAGTCCACCGCGTTGGTCAACTCACCAGAAACCGTCAGGCCAAGACCGAGCATGACGCCCAGCCCATTTTTAGCCTTGGCGGAACCAGTGATGCCGCTAGTGTCAACATTGAAACTGAAGTCGATTGCCCCTGTCGTTCCGCAGTGGGCGCAGTTCACGGCAAGGTTCACGGGGCCAATGTTTCTGGAAGCTATGCTTTTGGAAAAATCTTTGGCGAGGTCGAGGGAGCCATCAATTCGCTTGGACAGGCCTGTGCTGGGCTCCCCGAAACCCCGCGAGGTTACATTGAGGTTGAAGTCCTTGATGAAGCCATCCCACGTCGTGGCCGCGACGGGCATCGTGGCTTTGAGAGAGCTGCTTTCGTAGTTGACCTGGAAGACCTCATACTCGCTCCGGGTATTCGATCCGCCGCAATTACCCCCGTCAACAACCAAAACCATGGCATTCTGATTGTTATTGTCCAACCAAGTCCAATCTGCCTGAGCAGATTGAAGAGCTGCCTGGTCTTTGAAGGTCATGGTAAGCGTTCCAGGGTTGGAACAATCTACGTTCGTAACATCGTCACCCATGCGGGCAACGTTGAGCATCTTGCGGTTTTGTCCACCAGTGCATGACACATTGGCGACAATATCTGACAGGAATTAGTTATCTTCAGATGAGAATTTGATGATTTCCGACAGGTTTTAATCTACTAACCCCCATCGGACCAATAGAAGTTATCCCAGTCACGCAGCTCGGCGTTTGGGGTGGAACCAATCCCGTTGTAGTCGGCAACAGGGTTCAAGACTATCGAGTTGTTGGCACGGGCCATGAGTGGCACGGTAGCCGCATTCAATGGGTAAGTGGCAACATGGCCGATGGTGCTCAAAGTAGAGAAGACATAAATTGCCCTGGAAAGTGAAATGTTAGGGGCCATGGCCGCTGTGAATCAATACCAGGTAATCGCTATTAATGAAAAGCGATGTGGAAAAAAGGACAAGAAAGGAAAGGAAATTGGAGGACAAAGGAAATAGGATGACAAAAGAAAAGACAAATGGAAATGATACCAACAAAAACCAAGGCAGGACTTAGCCGTAATAGTATGAATGTGATGGTGATGAATAACTCTTGGTACAGTGGGAGGGAGTTTGTTATTTAACATCACCAGCCGAGCTTGTTGCACATAAGTTGCATTATTAATATCTAGACTTCCGGAGACTAACTCATCGTCAGTATCATGCCCCCCAAGAGGAAGCTCACCAACAAGATGTTTTGGAAATAAGCAGCGATTGGGGCTGTGTCTGTAAGTGTGCAGCCTTCTTTTTGCCAAAATATCGATCATTTGAGATTCATATATCTGGAATCAGTCTAGATCATTCCCGTCATCCAGAATCAAGAATTGAAGAAGTTCGGCCTGTGCCATTTCAGGCTACCGCCGGCTGACATGACCTTGCAAATTAATAAATAGCCCTAGCTCGTTGATGATAGAATGAGGCAATAACTGTCCGCAGATTAGCCGCATCATGAATTCCAGAATTAAATCGGCAAAACTCCTTCCGGTTCTTTTTAAACAGTAGGATTGGCACGAGGGCTGACAAGTTCTGCAAGGCTGAACCAGAGATGCGCATCCATAAATAACTTCCAGTTGCTCTTTGATGATGTTCTTATTGGTTGCGTCTAAATATAGCACAAGATGCATTACATGTCATGTCAGCACACCCTTATCGGCGATGGCTCCAAATGCTTGCCATTTGCCCAAGATTTTTATATTTACCCGACCAATAAGACATAGAGAAGGAATAATGTGACGGTATATCAAGCACACCTTCTTCCTTCTGGATATTTACAAATGTCAATCTCGATTAACTTTTCTCGGATATGAAAAACAACTGCCCTGAAAGAAGAGTCCGGTCGTGATCTGGTTTACACACGTTCAAATCGCATGACATAACCATAAACGTCCAAACCAGCCTCCGGAACATCAAATAGAGCTGTCCTGTTGTTATATACAAGTTTCCAACCCTTAGGGACACCAAATTCCTGCACGGTTTGGACGTGGTTAACATTAAACAAGTCTCCATATTCGTCTTTGAGGAGTTGTAGGTATTTCTCATCAACATCGTCAATGTCAAAAGAAATAGATTTCTGGGCCAGCATGAACATGCGTGAAAATACTGCAATCAAATGCACACGATCCAGAAATTGAAGTGCCCCGAAACAGACAATATGATCAAACTCGCCCGCGCCCTTGCCCTTGGTTAGAGTATGATTGCCGAATGAAACTGAAAGGTCGACTTACCATGATTAGTTCTTGCATTGGTCCAATACGAATAGGTTGTTTGTAATGCTTTTTAATGTAGGGCGACTCTAGCATTCCTTTGGACAGCTCAATCCCTGTCACTTCAGCCGAAACATTAGCTTCATGAAGCACAGTACCGACTGCTCCAGCGCCACAAGCAACGTCCAGAACAGTGCCTGAATAGTCATAGTTGGCAGCCAAAAATTGTTGCATTTTATGAAGGCCTGATTCCCTCCATGCTGACTCGTACTCGACAGAGAATTCATCAAAAACTTGCGCAACATGATTATAGCGATCTTGGTGCCGCTTCATTTGCATCTGCTTGGTGGCTACAAGCATGTCGATGAGGGCTGCGTGTCCGCCGGGAAACCTGTCCCGGATCACAAAATCTTCTCCTGAGACGGTTCCTCGTTCGGAAAAGATCAATGGTAGTGCACTGACGCCAACCACATACACATCTGCTGACTCCTCTTCCAGCTGCAGGTCAACTCGGGCCCAGCCACAGTTCCCGACCTCTCCCAATGCTTCAAAGATTTTCTTGGCCGCATTTTGAAGTATGGCTTTGCGCTCATCTTCAACAAACTGATATTCCTGCGCGCCATCATCTGCGGTCTGGAGCCCATTTGAAGATGGCATAGCTTCTCGGCGGTTAACTGAAGTGGCGGTGCGGAATGGCGGCAGAGCGACAATCTCTTGGCCCATTTCCACGACAATCACCGAGAAATTGGACTCGGGATTATAATCCTGCACAAAAACGTTGGAGTAGCTGCGCTCTTCTAGGAGTGTAATCTGACTCTCAACCTCGCTATCGCTCATGCACAAAACATCGCTGCTAGGTGAGAGGCGGTGAGGCATTTCGGATCGCACGACTTTTGGGAAAACATGGGGAGTGTTTTTTGGAATTCCAAAGCCGGACTTTACTGCGGCTTCTTGGATATCGGGCATGGTCTTCGCCAGAAACCCCGAAGACCCGGTCAGTAGAACCACGTTCTTGGATTCGAGATACAGGGTAGCTTTGAGACCAGCAGCACCATCAGTATCGTCGGCGGACTATAAGTTTCAGGACGTGGTTAGCAATCCCGAGGAGACATAAAATACCAATTTGTCGATGGGGCAGACCATGTAGTTCATGTAAAATTCAAACCCCTCTTTTACAATGTCATCGATTTCTGACTCAGCATTTGCCATTTTAATCCGCTTTGTAACAATCTCATGATGGCATTTGCCAACGTGTTGTGAGGGATTTGGAAGTCCAATTTCCTGCATAAATTTGAGCAATTATTTTTCATCATCTAGCACGAATAGAAAACACAGGGATGCTACCTCTTCGACGTTGGTGGTTGAACCCTCCTGGGCCGCGTAAATTATACAAATTCTCATATTGAGTGGCTGAATAAATTCAGAAGAGAAGTACAGGCACAGTCACTGGGGAGGGGGGGTTTTGTCCATTGATGAAAGAAATGTACTATAGGGTCTGTTGGAACTTTATATTTCTTTAGCTAGGCCCGCCGGTTTGCCTAGCTGAATCGTGTCTCCGGATTGAGACAGCATTGTCTGAAAGCTTGACCATTGCCTCCCCACCTCCCAACAAAAAATAAACAAGAGTAAAAAGCAAAATCATGATTTCTATCAAAAAAAAGGGTTTTGTTTAATCAAATGGTTCAGATTTATGCTTTTTCGGTGAAAGCATGCAGATGTGTGTGCGGGTGCGAACTGATCCGGGATATATCACTGAGAAAAGCGCATCGCCATTGCACGGAGCCAAAGGTTAACAGCTATCGACTTTGCCGCATCTATTACGCTGATTAGACCTGTTTCAGAAGAGGGGAGCCGGATGCCCGCCCAACTCCAACTCCCCAAACGTTTTCGAATATCACCGGAGAAAACGTTCACTGAAAACAGTCAGGACGCTTGGTCTCGACACCCCTGGCATTCCATGAGTGCTTCATACCTACAAGCGCTTGACACAAAAAAAAAGGACAGTGCACAATTGTTGATTCTTGTCTTATCAATGCCAAGTCGCAGATTTTGCGAAGTGGCTTGTCTTGGCACTGCTTGGCACGCGGGCTATGTGACTTAGGAATGAAGACAGCCAGCCAAGCATAGCTTTAGCAAGTGTATTGGTGTGTGAGAACAAATTATTCATTGGGAATGTCCAGTTTGTAGCTGGTTGCGTCCTGAGTCAGGATCTATCTCGTTAACCCCACATCAGCGCTCCGATCAACTCAATTCAAGTCGGCATTTTCAACAAGTTGAATTGGGCGAGGTCGAACTGGAATGCGAAAGCCCTAACTTGACTTGCTTGAGTATATTGATTGAATTGAGTCTAAATATAGGTGTGAATTTGTGACTTTTATTATAGTCCTGCTGTCTAACTTCTGAGGTATTTAATTACTTTCAGGGTCTTATTATAAGTAAGCTTTTTTTAATTTAGTAGAAATTTAGGACTAGTAATTATCTTAAATATATTAAAAAATATAAAATCTAGGATAAATAATATATTTAAAAAATAAAATAAAATATACTAAATAATTTAAATAAATTAAGTTAAGTTATAACTTAAAATTAAATTGCTTAAATAGCTAAAATCGCTGACTTGAATGGAGTTAAGTTGAGTTGAGTTGATCGGAGCGCTGCCCCACATCGATAGCGCGGTTAATGCGCGGTTGTTCGCGGCGTCCACAAGTATCAAGTTCGCCACCTCAACACGGAATTGATCAACTTCAGGGAGGACCCCATGAATGGAAGCAGGAGAGGCTGGGTGGCTGAAGGAAGCCCCTTTGTGAGATTTTTGTAGGCTAGGAAACTTCTGGCGAGCCGTCTCATGTGCCAAGTCGGTTGGCTATGCATGCCTTTAGTTAGATTTAGGATGATCGGCCGCTAATCAATCGGACTGAGACAAGCATCCGGCTAACCTAAGCTCAGCTGACCGCCCGCCCTGCATACATCCTAAACGCTTGACCTCCATCGCAGTCAGTTCCCAGGGACTTGATCGTGATTTAAGAGGATTCAAGTTGACTGTATTGGTCCAGATCAAATGAGGACAACACATTGTTTCCCGAACATCAAATACCAAGATGGATGCACTCAAACAACTTGGCCTCTCCAGATTGAAATTTAAGAAGTTGGGGGGTGCAGTTGGGCCGGATGGTTTTCCAGGGGCCACGGGAAAATGCTCGTTCACAGCGGTGCATATAGCCAAGGAGCTAGCCGCGGCTCAGTGGATGAACTGTGACGCAAGTGTGTTGAGGAGTGGACTGGATAGCTTAATTTCTCGATTGTTTTCGGCACTTGAATCACAAAGCCTAGGCCCAACCCGGTGGCTAGTAGTCAGTGGCTTGGATGAAGAATGCAGTCTCCACTGCTTACATCCCGCCCACATGCATCCGGGTGTGACGCGTTCGATTCATTCACGGAGATTAGGACGATACGTGCCAAGGTGAGAATAACTCAGAAGCATATTGCGATGGGGCAAATTGGACAAGAGAGGAACAAGTTAATTCCATCACGCGAAACCGAGAGACTATTCCCGACCATCCATGCCCTGTCAACGCGACAAAGAGTATGCATAATTAATAGGACCTGATACAACGGTATTTTTAGTGGCATTCTAGAGCCTAATTTTGTCAAGGTCAGTGTGAAATACGAGCATGCCAATCCGGTCGATGATCGGCGCTGGGATCGTCGCTGAAACCGCTACCGACAGCCGCGCCTCGGGCCGTGCCACCCAGCTCACGATGGAATGCACGCCACGCTAATGCGACAACATCGGGCTGAACACCTCGTGACATCCGAATCCGTTCGTTGGTATGACGGCATGACCGCGAATGGATGCTCAAACTAGATTTGGGTTACCAATGGGTTAGCTATGGGTTAAAATGACAATGGCACGTTGCCTAAACCTTGTTGCGCCCGACCCGGGACTTTGGCAATGTGGGCTGTTTGGGGAAAAGATGCTCGTCCTGATTTAATATGTGTCTACATGGCATTGCAGAAAAGCTATCACCTAGACCATACAGAGGAGCTAATGAACCTGCTCATGGAGCCCATTGGCGACCCGGTTGCCCTTGTTCACCAGCTCCTCACGAAACAACCGTGGTGGCACCTAAGACCTGCGCCACTTGCGAGTCTGTCGTACCATGAGAACAGCCTGCCACATCTTCGTATCCATTCTCGCCCGCTCAAGATATTGCTGGTTGTCCTACCGAGTCTTCACGCCATTGCGCACAACTCCCGATTATTCCTCATGGCTGCATGAGTAGCCCAGTTCTTTATTTAGCTCGTGTTCCGGATAGGAATACCAGAGCTTCGGGAGGAGATATTTAATCAACACTATTCTTCGTTCCTCCTGGCCCGCCTCAACGGTGCGACAACCAGAGTCATGAACATGGATACCAGGACGATGAGCAGCTCTTTGGCTGAAAACATCCTTCCAAGCAACGAACAGAGACTTGCGTTTTGGGACTCACATCTCAGAGGGGGCAAAGCAGGCACATTTCCATACGACAAGCCGAGGCCTAATGCCTCATCTTATCAGACTCATGTGCAATCTTTTAGGGTTGAACGGATCCTCTACCGGGCGCTTAATCGCTTCTGCCGAAAACACAGCACAAACACCTTTGTTGTCCTATTTTCGGTGTTTAGAGCTGCCCACCTTCGCCTCACTAGACAGTGTGATGCGACGTTTGGGTGTTTAGACGCATGCAAGTATGATGAAGCGGGCAAGCCTTCTACTCAGATCTCTGCCATGCAACCTATTCGAATCGTCGTCGAAGAGGAAAGCCTGGAAGACCTCACTACCCTTGTTGAGACAACTGTGAGCAAATTCTCTGAGAGAAGCGTTCCATATGAGTACATTGTGTCCAGGATTCATAATGACAAGCAAACATCACATCCACCTCTCGTGCGTGCTATTTTTGCCTTGCACTCAAGCAGACCAAGTATCACAGCAGCTGATCACGCGTCTGAATTTGACGTTGAATTTCACGTTTACGAAGATGATCAAGGGCTGGGTGGCTTTATTGCACTTTCCAGAGATCTGTACCATGTGGAAGCAAATCAAACATTGCTCTCAACCTTCCTCAGTGTGCTCAGTGAAGGGCTCAAGAATCCCGAGACGCCCATTACTTTGCTGCCCTTGTTAGCGGATGATGGTGTCTCAGATCTCAATGCCATGGGATTGATCGAGATTGAGAAGACAAATTATCCTCGGCACTCTAGTGTTGTTGAAGTTTTTCGTCAGCAGGTTGTTCGGAGCCTCGAGAAGATAGCGGTTCGAGACGGAACTGGTGAGCTGACATACCAGCAGCTTGACCAGCAATCCGACATTCTAGCCCAGTGGCTAATTCGCCGCTCATTAGCCCCAGAAACTCTCATCGGTGTTTTCGCGCATCGATCTTGTCAAGTCATCATCGCTTTTCTTGGTATCCTGAAAGCCAACTTGGCCTATTTACCCTTGGACACCCAAATGCCAAGTCACCGAATGGAGACCATTTTATCATGTGTGGATGGGGAAAAGCTCATTTTGGTTGGTTCTGATGCTCGCATCCCTCCTTTGCAAATAGGAAATGTTGAGCTTGTCGATATTCAAGCAGCGCTCTCCGACCAGGCCGGAGATTGGGGTGCCTTGAATGAAGTGAGGGCCACCCAGACGCAACCATCTGCCACATCACTTGCCTATGTGATGTTCACATCTGGATCAACGGGACAGCCCAAAGGTGTCATGGTGGAACACCGTGGGATTGTTCGCTTGGCAAAAGACAATGGCATGGCCGACCTCATTCCGTTGGACGGAAATATGGCCCACTCATCTAACTTGGCATTTGATGCCACAACATTGGAGATTTATACCGCAATTTTGAATGGCAGGATGCTGGTTTGCATCGACTCAGCCTCATTGTTGGATGAGAAGAAGCTGAGTGACATCTTTGTCCGTCAAAATATCCAAGCAGCATTTTTCACAACTGCTCTCTTCAAGCAGTACATACACCAATGCCCAAGTATCATGTCTGATCTGAAGACTGTTATTGTCGGAGGAGAACGCCTTGACACTGAGGATTGGCTCGCTAGCACGAAGTGCATGACGGGAAATTTGGTAAATGCGTACGGCCCCACAGAAAACACCACAGTCAGCACATTCTGCCTTCTTCCAAAGACGTTGGTTTGTGTAGGCGGGGTGCCCATCGGTAGCTCGCTTCAAAATTCCGGCACCTATATCCTTGACCCTCTACAACGTCTCGTACCGCCTGGTGTTGTCGGCGAGCTTGTCGTGACCGGGGATGGTCTAGCACGAGGATATACTGACCCTCAGCGAAACATAGATCGATTTGTCACGATAACCATAGCTGGAAAAATGGTAAGGGCGTATCGAACTGGCGACCTGGCTCGCTACCGCCCTACGGATATGAAGCTAGAGTTTTGGGGCCGTATCGATGGCCAAATCAAGATTCGAGGTCACCGTATCGAGGTGGAAGAAATCGAACATGTCCTCCGCGAAAACGCTTCTGTGCACAACGCAACCGTTGTGCCGCATTATGGTTCAGACCAGACTACTCAATTAATGGCGTTTGTCACACTTCACGATATGGAATACCAAGATCACCAAACTTCAGCAATGAATACACCAACTGATGTTGATAATGTTGAACATTCGGAGATATGGGAGAATCTATTTGAAGCAGATACTTACAACGATATCAATAGCATTCAGCCCGACAAGATCGGAAGAGATTTCACTGGATGGACTTCCATGTACGATGGAAGCCTGATCAACACGGACGAGATGGAGGAATGGCTGAATGACACGATCCGAACAATTCTCAACGGCCGTCCGCCAGGTAATGTCCTTGAGATTGGTTCAGGTACCGGCATGATCCTTTTCAATCTTGCAAGAGCGCGAGGTCTCGATAGTTACATTGGTCTTGAACCTTCTGGAGAGGCCGTAAGATTCGTCAATGAAGCGTCAAATGCCATGGAATCCCTGAAAAATAAGGTGCAGATTCATAGGGGCACAGCGGCCGACATTGGCCAGTTAAGCATGCCACGCCCATGCAATCTCGCAATCATCAATTCGGTGGCTCAATATTTCCCAAGCCAAGAGTACTTTATCAACGTCATCGAAAACCTACTCCAGCTAGACGGGATGGAAACTATATTTTGCGGTGATATCCGTTCTTTTGCCATGTATAAACAATTCCTGGTCACGAAGTCGACCTATGTACTTGGAAAAACACCAACGAAAGAACAAGTGCGGCAATACATAGCAGAGAGAGGAGATGTTGAGTTGGAGTTTGTTGCGGACCCATCCTTTTTCACCTCTTTGACAGAACGGCTACCGCATCTCGTTGCGCATGTTGAGATCTTGCCCAAGAGGATGGAAGCAACGAACGAGTTGAGCTGCTATCGTTTTGCCGCTGTCATCCACGCCAAGCATCGCAGCCTCAACGCCATCCAAGTTCATGACGTTCCAGCAACATCCTGGTTGGACTTTGCCAGAAGCGGGCTGAACTCGAAAGGTCTACTGGAACACCTTCAAAATTCATCACCCAACTCAGTGGTAGCGGTGAGCAATATTCCTTATTCTAAAACTATCTCGGAGAGATATGTTCTGGAGTCGCTCGAGGTTGCAGACGTCGGTGCCGATGCTGAGAACTGGTGGTCGTACGCACGCCAAAAGGCTGAAAGCTGTCCTTCGCTTTCTGCCATTGAATTAGAGAGGTTGGCCTATCAAGCCGGTTACAAAGTCGAAATCAGCTGGGCTCGACAGTATTCTCAATCCGGAAGCTTTGACGCCGTGTTTCACCAATATGGAGGGGAGTTTAGAACCTTGTTCAGGTTCCCTGTTGACGAGTGGCGTAGTCGCTTGGGCCGTCTGTCTTCTCAGCCTTGGAAGCAGCAGCTGAAGGATAAGATTTTCAAGGAGCTTTATGAATCAATCCATGCAAAGCTGCCCTCGTACATGGTTCCTAAAACAATCAGGATTTTGGATAGAATGCCATTGAATGACAATGGGAAAATCGATCGAAAGGCGCTGGCTCAAAATGCTAAAGTTCTACCTGAACTGAACTCATCCAAACGGCAACCCGAGTCCGAAACAGAACGATTGATGCATACTATCTGGAGCAACATTCTCAGCGTTGACCCATCAACGATAGGACTCGACGACAGTTTCTTTCATATTGGAGGTAGTTCGATTGCCGCCATGAAGGTTGTCAGCCAGGCTCGCAAAGTGGGTTTAGAACTGGCCGTAGCAGACATCTTTGGCAATCCCAAGTTGGAGGATCTATGTAGACATTGTCGCCGGGCCAAGAGCGATCAAAAAGAAGTAGCCCCATTTGCGCTGCTTGGAAACAACTGCGACGCATCTAAGCTTGTCGAAGAGGTATCATTCCGACACGAGTTCGACCTTTCTGCCATTCAGGATGCGTATCCATGCACGCCACTCCAAGAAGGTCTTATTTCTCTCACATCCAAACGTCATGGCGATTATGTGTTGCAGCTCAAGATTGAACTATCCCCTGATCTCTGCATCGAAAAATTTTGTAACGCTTGGGATACAGTTGCCGATCTGTTTCCTGTCCTCCGCACACGAATTGTGCAGCACAGAGACATGGGTCTGCTCCAAGTAGTGCTGAGGGAAAGCATCCGATGGGTGACAGCCATGGGGGTCGACGAGTACCTGGAGACTGACAGGAAGAGACCAATGCATCTAGGTCAACCTCTCGCCAGATATGCCCTGGTGAAGGACGAATTTGATCAGTATCGGAGCTTCGTGTGGACTGTTCATCACGCACTTTTTGACGGCTGGTCAATGGGTTTGATCATGAGGGCCGTGCGGGAGACCTATTTGGGAAACCATGCCGAAAAGGGGCCTCAGTTTCAATCCTTCATTCAACACATCCCAAAACGGGACAGTGAACACATGGCAGAATACTGGCGAAAGTCATTGGAGGATTGCGAGTCAATTCTCTTTCCTTCAAATGGAGCTTCTCTCACAAAAGAGCCGCAAGCAGATCAAGTCATAAAATACGCCATCCCAAAGATCAAGAAAAGCTCGGCTGGAGTCACAGATTCAAGCCTTATTCGAGCTTCGTGGGCGCTGGTCGCTGGCAGGATGACCAATTCCACCGACGTTGTCTTTGGAGTGTTACAGTCGGGTAGAAACGCTCCCATTGTTGATATTGACAAGCTGGCCTGTCCGACCATCGCTACTGTTCCACTACGCATAAAGTACTCCAAAGAACAAAGTATTGGCGAATATCTCAATTCTGTACAACGGCAAATCACCGAAATGATTCCATTTGAGCAGTCAGGCATGCACCGAATCGCAAAACTTTCACCAGCCGCTCAACACGCATGTAACTTTCAAACATTGCTTGTTGTCCAACCACTAGAGGAACACCAGGGACAGGACGCGATTGGAAAATGGGAGTATCACAACCAAACTAATTGGTTCAATACTTACGCACTGATGATTGAGTTGCAACTCGGCCCTGAAAACATCGAGATCACAGCCAGCTTTGATTCATCAATTGTTGAGCCATGGATTGTGTCTAACCTATTGAGACTGTTAGAATACACCATCGACCAACTAAGTACAATTGACTGCTGCGTGTCATTGGCAAATGTGGACATGATCCCGCCTCAAGACTTGCAGAAGCTCTGGGATTGGAATGCAACGGTTCCAAAACGCATAGACGGTCCGGTCCATGACCTTGTTGAGGAATTTGTCCAAGGTCAGCCGAATAGACCTGCATTGTGCGCCTGGGATGGCGATTTGACGTACGGTGAATTTGGCAACCTGTCCACAAAGTTGGCAAGATATCTACAGAAACTCAATATTCCACCAAACTCGATCATTCCATTGTGTTTTGAAAAGTCAATGTGGGTAACCGTCTCAATCTTGGCGGTTCTCAAGGCAGGATATGGTTTTGTACTGCTTGATCCCTTCCTTCCTAAGGAGCGGCTGCAAAAGATCGTGTCCCAGACGAACTCCCGTCTAGTTCTGTCCTCGATTGCTACCAGAGAATTGTGCACTCAAATATGCTGGAGTATTGTGACAATATGTCCCGACCTTTTTAGAAATGCCGGAGATGAAAGGTTACGGGCACCAATCTTAAACCCAGAATCTGTTGCATACATTGTCTTCACATCGGGAAGCACCGGAGAACCGAAAGGCATCACCATCACTCACGCTAACTATGCATCAGCCTTACACCACCAAGCAAAGGCATACGACTACTCCCCAGAATCAAGAGTTCTCGACTTTTCATCGCACTCCTTTGATGCGACCATTATGAACACATTCAGCACGCTTACTGCGGGTGGTTGTCTCTGCATCCCGAGCGACGATGACCGGAAAAACAACCTAGCGGGAAGTTTCAATGCCCTGAAGGCCAATTCTATGCTCATCACACCTTCTCTGAGTCAGGTTATTTCTCCGGAGAAGATGCCTCTCTTGAGTACCCTTATCCTGGGCGGCGAGGTATGCCGTGTCAAGGACATTCTGCCGTGGTGGGGCAAGGTTCGCCTTCTAAATGCCTACGGCCCAAGCGAGTGCACCCCTGCCAGCATAATTAATTACGAACCAGCCAGTCCCTCAGAGCTTGCAAGGATTGGTAAGGGCGTCGGCCAAGTCACTTGGGTTGTCGATCCGAACGATCATAATCTGCTTGTGCCGCCTGGCTGTGTTGGTGAGCTGCTACTTGAAGGACCTTCCATCGGGCAAGGCTACTTGGGTGAGCCTGAGAAGACGGCTGCTGCATTCATTGAGGATCCAGCCTGGTTGCTGAGAGGCGGACCCTCTCACCATGGAAGACGAGGGAGACTCTATAAGACGGGTGATTTGGTCCAATACCATGAGGATGGAAGCATTTCGTACTTTGGAAGGAAAGATGCGCAAGTTAAGATTCGTGGACAACGAGTTGAGCTTGAAGAGGTCGAGCACAGACTGCAGGAATGCATGGCCCATGTGACAGAAGTAGTAGCAGAAGTTGCCATGCCTCAAGGAGAAGACTCAAGTCCAATGCTGGTAGCATTTCTGGAGTTGCCTGGGACTTCGTTGGAGGTTTCTGACCCTGAGCCCACGGATGCTAAGGTGGTTACAGTCTCCTCCGAGGTGGAAGACTATTTGGCCAGGCATTTACCAACCTATATGGTGCCAAAGTCTTATCTCACCATGAGCAAACTACCCAAGAACTCTTCAGGCAAGATGAATAGAAAGCTTCTACGGGAGATTGGAAGTGTAACCATCGCCCGTCAGCTTGTGGAAGGGCAAACAGCAGGTACACCTAAGCGACAGCCATCAAATCACGAAGAAAAACTACTACAGGCGATTTGGAGCCGGGTTCTGAAGATTGATGTGACGACAATAGGACTTGATGACAACTTCTTTTGCCTTGGAGGGGACTCGGTTGATGCCATGAGAACTGTTAGCGACGCATATCAGGTTGGGATGAGAATTACGGTGGCGGACATCTTCAATCACCCTAAGCTATACGACCTAGCCAAGCAAGGAACTCGAATCCTGAACGGCAAAGACAATTTTATACAACCCTTTGCTCTTCTAGATCATAGCCAGGGAATTGGAAGCATTCTCGAGGATATCTCATCGCAATACCACCTTGCAGCAGGGGAGATCCAGGATTTATATCCTTGTACTCCCCTGCAGGAAGGGCTTTCATCCATGACAATGAAGAGGCCAGGAGAATACATGAACCAGTCCGTCTTGAAGCTGTCTACGGATATTTCACTTCAAGCATTTAAGACGGCCTGGGAAAATGTTGTTCAACAAACTCCCATCTTGAGAACTAGGATTGTTCACCACAACCAACTAGGACTGTTGCAAGTGGTTTTGGACACAAGCATAAACTGGACATACGTACACTCTCTGGAGCAATACATCCATGATGATAGGAACACTAGTGTTTTCCTTGGAGAACCACTCGCGCGCTACGCACTGATTGAAGACGATAATCGGTGTTTGTGGTTTGTGTGGACAATCCACCACGCACTTTATGATGGCTGGTCTATGCCCCTCATCATGGACGCGGTCAATAAAGCATATAGAGGCGAACCCATCAGCGAGGGTGCTCAGATCCAATCTGTCATCAAGCACATCCAAGATCAAGATGAGAACAAAGCAGTCGGGTATTGGGCTGGAGAACTGGCGGCCTATGAAGCTATGCCGTTCCCAGACCTCCCAGTGTCCTGCAAGCACCCAGTAGTGGATTCAATAGCAGAACACCATTCCACCTTGCTGCATCAGCGCGCGTCAAGTACTACAACATCTACATTGATTCGCGCCGCATGGGCTGTGGTTGCCTCTCAGATGTCTGAGTCGAAGGACGTTGTGTTCGGTGCGACAATGTCAGGAAGGACTATGCCAGTGCCAGGAATCAGCAGCGTCGTTGCTCCAACCATCACGACGGTTCCAATTCGTATTCGACTAACCGGCGACCAGAGCGTCTCGGAATACCTTGTTTCGGTTCAAAGTCAGGCTACAGAAATGATACCCTTCGAGCAAATGGGACTGCATCGCATCGCAAAGACGTCTCTTGACAGCCAGAGAGCGTGCGCATTCCAAACCCTGCTCGTGGTTCAGCCACAAGAGCAACAACAGCGCACCACCGACAAAATACTGGGGACGTGGCAGGAAGTCAATCAGCAGCAGTGGTTCGACACTAATGCCCTAGTGATTGAAGTGTGCCCAAGGGCCGACAGATTAGTATTCACCGCAAGCTTCGATTCGACAGTGATTGAGCCATGGATGGTAGACAGGCTCCTCGAGCGACTCGAGCATGTCGCTCATCAGCTCGATTGTGCGCAGCCACATGACTCTGTCGGGCAGATTACGGTCATGACTTCCAGAGATCTAGAAGATATTTGGGCATGGAATCGATCGCTTCCACGGCCATCGAAGCAATATGTCCATGCGTTGATTGAACAACAGGCCAGCTCCAGACCAAGCGCACCAGCTGTGTGTGCCTGGGATGGCGACTTAACATATCTGGAACTAATAACCCTCTCCTCTAGATTAGCCGGGCAACTGTGTAAGCTTGGCGCTGGTGAAGGCGTGCTTGTACCTCTCTGCTTTGAGAAGTCCATGTGGACGACCGTGGCAATTGTCGCGGTTCTTCAAGCAGGTGCAGGCTTTGTGCTCCTCGACCCAGGCCTTCCTGAACAACGACTACAGGCCATCGTTAAGCAATGCAAGGGCAGCATGATTGTGTCCTCAGCCAAAAACAGGGCTTTGAGCTCGAAGCTGTGTCAAAACACAATCGTAGTCGACTCCAGTTCCGTCATGCACTTGCGTGATCAACCTCAACAATTGCCCATGCCTGCTCTCTCATCCGTTGCTTACGCGATATTCACCTCTGGAACAACAGGAAATCCCAAGGGAGTACTCATTACGCATCAAAACATTTCCTCTGCCCTTGAGCATCAAATAGAATATTTCGGATTTGATCCACTGTCCAGGGCATATGACTTTTCCTCGTACAGTTTTGATCCATCCATTTTCAGCACCCTTTGCATGCTGGTCTCGGGTGGTTGCTTGTGCGTGCCGAACGAGCAAGATCGCCAGACGAGCCTGGCTGACAGCATTTCATCTCTACGCGCAAACTTTTTGGATCTCACCCCGACAATCGCTCGGTTGCTGGACCCAAGCCAAGTCCCGAGCGTTCACACAGTTATTCTCAGCGGCGAAATGATTCAGGCCAAGGACATCGACCGCTGGTGGCACAAGATGCGAGTGATCAACGTGTACGGTCCCGCAGAGTGTACCATTACAAGCACTGTCAACGCCAATCCGTCAAGTCCGGAAGAAGCACTGCGCATCGGAAAGGGCGCTGGTCTCTTGACATGGATTGTGGATCCTGATGACCATACCTGCTTACTTCCACCGGGTTGCGTTGGCGAACTTGTGCTAGAAGGTCCGCTAGTTGGAGATGGCTATCTGGATGATCACGAGAAGACAGCCGCTGCCTTTATCAAGCCACCAGAATGGCTCGTTGAGGCTACTCCTGGCGAGTCCGAAAGGCACAAACGAAGACTTTATAAAACCGGGGATCTGGTTCAATACAACAGTGATGGTAGTCTCACAATAATTGGACGCAAAGACACACAAGTTAAACTCCGTGGTCAACGGGTGGAACTCGCAGAGGTTGAAAGTGCAATACTAGATTGCTTCCCAGAAGCGAAGCAGGTTATTGCTGAAGTCATCCCACCTAGCGAGGATAACGGTAGCTTAATCTTGGCGGCGTTTGTTGATCTTGGCAACGGCCAAGCCAATACTACGGAAGTTACCCTGCTTCCAATTACTTCGGAAGTCGAGAGTAGACTAACAAAACGATTGCCAAATTACATGATCCCAACAGCACTCTTCTCCATCCAACAAGTGCCTCTTACCCCAACCGGGAAAACCGACCGCCGGAGATTGCGCCAACTTTGCACATCGGCTCACCTTGGCGCTTCGGGAAAAACCCTCACGAGATGGCAAAACGGGGAGCAAATCTTGGCCGATGGCACCGAAATATTGGAGGCTGAGCAGCCAGCATATGCGCTAGCTGAAAAAATCTACTCAATGTGTGCTTTGTGGGTTCGAGATAGGCTAGGATGTGATGGCATCACGTCAGCCCAAAAAAGGCAGTACCAAGATTTACCGCTACATGCATCAGGCCTTGACTCTGTCAGCCTAATGTCGCTGATGTACTTTGTATCCCAGCAATTCGGTGTCAAAATTAGCATGAGGCAATTGATGGACAGGAAAGCAACCATCAGAACCCTGGCCCGCACCATATCGTCTCTGCAAGCGAACGGTGCGAATGGCACATCGTCGGAACATGGCTTGAAGCAGGATTCAGACACCATCAACCTCACGGCCGAGATCCTGAAACACGATGCCGCCGTTGCGGACACGCAAGCATCCGTGGCGAAGCGCTCTGGTAGAGCGACATCCCGAAACAACAAATCCCTGGTTGTTCTTCTTACAGGCTCTACCGGCTTCATCGGGACGCAGATCCTGCGCCAGTTGCTGGAACATGGGCGGGTACGGACCGTGATTGCGCTCGCACGGGGCAAAACAGTGGACTCGGCAAGGGAACGCGTGATCGACGCCGCGAGAAAGGCTCTATGGTGGACCCAGTTCCATGCAGATAAGCTACAGGTGTGGCAGGGTGACCTGGCGCGTCCGCACCTTGGGTTGGGCCCGGCTCACCATTCGACCCTGTCCAAGGGCCATCTAATCGATGTCATCATCCATGACGGTGCCGTCGTGCACTGGGGGAGCGACTTCCGAGAGCTAGAGGCGGTCAATGTGGGCTCTACCATGGCACTCCTGCAGCATGCCTTAGCCAGGCCACACACTAACTTCGTCTACGTTACCGGTGGCCGGCAGTGGGCCCCCGAAAACGAAACCGAGGAGGCTGTGGTGGAGGAGCTGTCTTCGGGACACACGAACGGGTACAGCCAAACCAAGTTTGTTGCGGAAGCCGTGGTGAGAAGGGCAGCGCTCCGAGACAGGACCAGGCCCGGCCACGTGGGGATTGTGAGCCCAGGCCTGGTCATCGGGACCTCAACCGAGGGCGTAGCAAACTCGGACGATTATATTTGGCGATTGGCTTTGGCGTGTATCAGATTGGGTGCCTACAACGCCGACATGGCGGATGAATGGCTGCCTGTGTCAGATGCGGCCACCATGGCCGCGGACATTGTTGATGCAGCGCTGCAGCCCTCGGCGATGGTGACGTGCGCTACAGACGGCATGCTGTGGAGGCAATTCTGGGATATTCTGGGGCACATGGGGTACGCGCTCGAGCCCAAGAGCGGTTCAGAATGGCTGGCCGCCATCCGTGACGACATTGAGACCCAAAGGGAGACGCACCCCCTTTGGCCACTGGCACACATGATTGAGAGTCAGAACACGCGTCAAGGAGTAGAAAATGGCCATCATGAGCCAATCAACGGTTGCACATCCGTAAAGCTGCGAGTGGCAGTGATGAGAAGTGTCGAGTTCCTGGCACGGGTTGGATTCCTCCCAGAACCATCACTCAGACGGTTGGTAGAGAGTGCGAATTTGACGCAGCACACGGGCTCTTTCTCAAGGACAAGTATCTCTGTTTAGTAAAGTTTGGAACTAGAGGACAGATTGAATCAATATGATACAAGTTATTTCTATGAGAGGTCGCACAGACTGTAGCTGTGAGTGCGCAAAGTCGCTAAATAATAGTTTAAATCATCCAATATACCCTACACGACTGCACGACATTGCAACCCGGACCCAATTTCAAAGCTTATTTTCAAATCCCTCCCCTCGCCTTGGCGATGCCAAACACTGCGGCACAGTTGCCGAAACTATATACCGTTTAATAAGCCCCCGGTACGCCGGATGTCTCCCAGCGTAACCTTGCTAGCGAGAATATGTGTTTTGCATACCGTGCATCTCAATGTCATTGTTGAAGTGCGACGGAGTCCGCGTCTGGTATTGTGACTGATAAGAAGTGTCCAGAGGCTGAGACGCTTCCTCATGTGCAGGCTTATGATCCGCATCAAGTGCAACATAGCCGGTAACACCAACACCGGCCCAAAAGGCCCTTGCAAGGCTCCTTGGTCCCCAGGCCCAACCGCCGCCGCTAGAGATGGGCAGGTGATAGGTTCTGAAGCTGTAGATGGAGGTGGCGGTTCCCATTAAGAAACCGAACAGGATGTCGAAACCGTGGTGTCGGAAATCGAACCATCGCGAGGCATCGATAAAGACAGCCAAGCAGAACGGCACGAGCGTGAGAAGGAGCAGGTAGACGGGGGATGCAGCGGCGCTTGATGACCGCTCCGAAGGAGCCTGTGATCCTGCCTCCAAGTTCAAGCCAGCTCGCTCTACGGGCGTATGGATCGGGAAGGCAACTCGCAGCTTGCTGGCCAAGAACAGCGTCAGATACACCAGCGTCGCCGCACTGGCCGAGGAGTGTCCGCTGGGAAAGCTGCAGAAGCCATCATTCAGCTTGGCCGAGTCGGTCTGGCGACAGATGCTTGCCGAGACCAGCTGGCCGGACATGGAGCCATTGTCATAGCCGCCCACAACGTACTTGCTCGCATTGGCAATGTCCGGGTCGCATCTGGCCAGCAGATCAGGCCGTGGCTTGCCGAACATGTTCTTCATGGACTGGGTGAAAAACCACGTCGCCACAAGAGACACGGCAAGGCCCAGCCACCCGACGTGAATCTCCCATAGCTTTTGCATCCACAGCTGGCGCCGCGTCAGGTTTCTTGTTGCCGCTCTTCCTGGCACCAGGACAAGGACGACGATAGGGATAGCAACGAAGGGAACGGCGGCACATAGGATTAGTAGTAAAGAGAGAGGGACCGTCTCGTGCTTGGTAAACGGGAACCTGTTGCATCCCCATGTTAGCTTGCAAGTTTCACCATGCCCGCCAAGCAATTGGTTTTGTTTTCTTGTTTGGGGGGAAGGGGGGGAAGCTTTTTTTTTTTTAGGTGACGCACGAGATGTCAGGGTCTGTAAGAGAAAATGGCCGCTTGTTCGGATCAAGCTTGCCAAGAATCGTGGCGACAACTGCCACAATGACGAGGGCGAGCCAGTCAAAGAAGTAGGAAAAGACAAGCTTGGGCGCTATTTGCGGTTTCGAAGTGGAATGGGAGGCGCTCATCCTGTAATACAAGGGCATACTGCTCCTGGGTTACAGATGGATAATAAGAGTCCTGAAAATGAGGCTTGATCGAGGAGTGTAAGTAGACTGGAGGCGTTTCTTTTTATCCGCCAGATGGTAAGAAAGTATCACAAATCAAGGTCGTGTGTGGCGACAAATCGTCTACAGCGCCGTCACACTTAAGTCATCCACTACACCGTTTAGGTGGCTGGCCGGTTTGATTGCGACGGGGTGATTGACTGTGGCTATGCTCGCGACTAGGGCTCCGTTTGTGCTTTTCGGCAGGTAGTCCAACTCGGATGATAGGACAAGGGGTCATCGGAGTGCATCTTACAATTGATTAATTCCGATGCCAGGCGCATGAAGAAACAGACAGGGGCTGCACGGGGGGCGTGGCCAACGTATCATGGTCATGGTTCGGCGGCATCTCGCCATGGCATCGTGGAGAGCAAGGGGGAAACTTCTCTTTCGAGCCATTTGCGGGACGATGGGCGAGCCCACTCTCATTACATCGGGCAATGGTGGTCTGGTCTCAACTCAATAGATCAAGCTTTTGCCCGCATATGTCTATCTTTAGGGTTATTCCCACAAACTGAGACAATGGGAGGCTGAACTCGAAGCGCACGCGTCACATAACTAAAACAAAAAACTAATATGCGAATCGGGGCGAGCGAGTAGGGGTCGGCGATGGTGTAGCAATTGAATCCCGATAGCCTAATGACTTCCCCGCGGGGTGCATCTCTTGGCTCGCCTGGGCGTGCATCCGAACGCTCTGATCAATGGCGGCATTAGGGGAGGGGGGAGGGTGGAGGGTGGAGGGGGCATGCCAACAAACCAGACTTTGCGTTAAAGTCGACTAAGCTATGCTAAGCTTTGAGGCTCAACAGCCATCATTACGCGTCCTCGACTGCTCCGCCACCACAAGCTCGTCGTTCCGCCAGTCATGATGCTTGCTAACGGTAACAATCACGGCTGCCTGATGAGACAGCTACCGAGCAAGGGCCTAAGCATGTTCAATGGCGGGAAGTGGTCGACGATCAATGTGTCGAACAGGGGAAGGCCCGCACGTGTTGGTTCCCGCGGCTGGTGGTCTTGTCCAGGGGCTCGTATTTGCGAGCCAAATCCGAAAATCATGTGTGGGGAGCCATGTGCCAAGTGGATCACGCAACGGCACCGGTGCGTTTCTCACAGTGAGGAATGCGTCTAGAACGCCGGGACTAATCAATTCGCACACCGTGATTGGCCCAACCATGGCGCCTTCTCCCTGACACCAGGTTGCAAGACAAGACAGAGCATCGTGAGGCCCAAGCTACCCTCTTCGATAGACATGACCTTCGCGCGTAATCCGAGTAACTCCGCGTAGCTTACGCGTCGATACGGCTGGTATGGGTGGGCCAGGCTTTAGAGCAGCGCCACGCTTGATATCACGCACGTGCCGTCCAGTCTAGATGCCTTCAATCCAGCTTGCTAAGCGCATTTTCGGGGAAAGAGTAGCAGCCGTAGGCCGTAAGGGGACTGAATGGGGCATGAATTCGCGCAAGGCTGTGTGGGAAACGACATCCATTTCGCCCTTGTCAGGTTGAAACATGCCATGATATTGTATTGCTTTTTTTGGGCTAATAGCTCTCTGTAAATAGTACCAAAATATCAACATCATGCCCTGACGGCATGTTGGTCGTCAGCTCAAGAAACCGGCTTTCTCGGTAGCTCGGCAGACGGGAATAATGCGGTATTGCTCATGGCCCGCGGGAGACACGCTCGGAGCCAATCCGATCGTGATAGCTCACCGTAAGCGGTGGAGACGTTCGTTGGGACCGGACTCCTGAAGATCGCCTTGTTAGTTCTAGAAGAGTTTGCTGGTGGTCCCGGTTGCTCGGTCTCCGGGAAGCCGACCAGGCCCGGCATGACTGGCATCCTGGCCAACGAGTCCGACGACGTCGACAAATGCTCGTGCGTCGTCTGTGGACAAACACGGCCTTGATTCCAAAAGGGCCAAGCGGAAAGTGAAATTCGGACGTTGAGGTACGGGCACTTGCTTAGTCAATAGCGCGTAAAGGATTAAGAATGCCAAGCTTTCGGTTACACCACGTCTAATTTATCAAGGCTCGTTGTTAGTCGGACCAGTCGGGCTTAAGCTTCAAAGCCTCCCCTGCCTTGAAATGCCGTATCGTTTGCGACGATTCGCATTCTGGACCCAGTATCATCCATAAACGACCAGTCGACCGTCAGTAGCTGCTAACCAAGCCCTCGCCCACATCGAAACGGTGTGCCTGCGTGTCGGTTTTGATTCCTCTTGACGTAATCAAATCGATACAAGTTACACGGGTCGGATTAATATTTTGACGCATTGGTCAACGCCTAAATTGCGCTCACCATTGGTAGTTGCACAGCCTCACTGAGGTTGGGGTTGCACTATCACTTAAGCACCAGCCTTGGCGCCCATTTCTAAATCCTCACACATCCATGGTGTTCTTGGCAATCCCTATGGAGCCGTGTCTCTGCAGCGCGATCCGCCATCTGGCGAACGAGTTCGATGAAGCCAAGGCCAAGACTCTCACTCCTTCGCTCAATCAACACCTGACAGCTGTGTGGTCTATTCTGTCCAAATCGAAGTCCTTTGCCCGCGACCTACAGTATCACATCACGCCAAGTAACCATCGGACCATAAAGGTCCTCTCCATACAGTCCATCGACACAGCACGCACAGACGCCGTCTTTGAGAGATTTAAAGACGACGTCGAGGGCTTCTGGCTTCCGTCTAATGATAATGTCCACACAGAGCTGCGCCGGCGGTTGGTCTGCATGGCCATCTTCCTCAGATCCAGGCTGGATCCTGAAGCCTCCGTGCCTGCCCATATCTCGCGCTTCGTCGACGGCCAGAACTATGCCGATCTGCGTTATGCGGGCAGGAAGTACATCAAAATGGCACGTAAGCTGGGCTGCATCGGATCAATATTCTGGCTGCCGCTAGACATACCTGCCTCGACGTAAGTGAATCTACAAAGTTTGATTTGCAATCCTAACGCCTGGTGCAGCTACGAGAGATATATTAATATAGATGATGAACAAATTTTCAACCACCTCAAATCCATCCGACCCAAGCAGTCAAATTATAGTAGTTTTGTGCAGCAGGTGCTTTTGACACAACTCAATGGTCAGTAAATTCCGTTCTCTGTTTTTCCCTGCTTGATACAAGGCAGCCATTATGTTTGATACATATTGGCAGTTTTAAGCTTATTGGCCTCCCAATTGTGTTTGATCAGACTTTCCGCAGGATCTAGTATTAATCATATATCCAGATCCCTCATTACCTGCCTCGTATCTCAATCTATTCTCCGACTATAGCGATATCCTCCCCGGATCTGAAAAGCTGTTGCTGCTCCTCCATGCCCTTGGAGGTAAAGATATACCCTTGGTGCTTCTTCAGGGCGTATCTAAGCCCCAGAGGCGTTGGAGCCTCGAAGGCGAAATGCAAAGCACCACGGCAGTCTCATTTGGTCTTCCCATCGATATCATAAACCTGCTATCGAATGAGACATGTTTCGCGGAAGCCGCCACGCATCCGGGTATATCAAAGGGCGCGCTGGAAGATGGAATGGTGACTTTATCCATAAGCTCTGAATTAAAATCATCGTTTCAGGATATTCTACTGCCTGAAGTATCAGAGGAACTATCGGTTCTTGCATTGAAGTTGATTTGCTATGCCTCTCCACCTTGCTATGAGTGCAACACTGATTGGTATGACGAGCCCACCCTGTCAGACATGCAGCTTGATGCTTACTTACTATTGACACAGGTCCGTGCCAGCTAAAAAGGCCATATGGAAATTACTGGAAGGAACAATAGATCAACGGAAAGTAGCTCCTTCAATCAGAATTCACTTGGTCGAAGCCCTTCTTTACTTTGCCGAGCGGGACTCTATGAGCATACGGCGCCTCGCTCTTGAAAGAGCAAAGTTATACTTGAGCAAATCCATGCCATATCATCTACACGCGTCGGTTGCCCTGTTCCAAAGTTTTGTGCACCGGTTGGAGGGGGACATCACTAAAGCGGACACCAAAATTCGCAATTTCCTCTCGCGAAACCAACAGCCTGCTACTCGCATTGATCATGCGCTGAGGGGCCGGCTTCACATCTCCCAAATCGATAACAAGATAAAACGCTACGATGATGACGTCCCTGCAAACATCTACGGGTGGGAAGGGCAGCTTCCACTGTCAACCCTAGAATCAGAGGTTGCTTTCAGGCTCCAGAGCGCGGTCGGGAAATATCTCCTCTCGGTAGGCGAGTTTCGGGCGGCGCAGAGTTCGCTAGATCAGTACCTTCGGTTGAATGAGGCGAAAACAGTCCCAGCCAACTCCATAACCCAGGGTCTTATCGTGTCCAGGCTGGCCGACATGGATTGCGAGCTCGGCGAGTATGATAAAGCAATGGACATTCTCACTCCACAACTGGAGAAGCTTAGCGAGAGGGGAATAATAGGTCGGGCGTATGTTCGCTTAATGTTGTCATCGGTAGACGCCAAGATTGGTCAGGGCCGGCTGGACATTGCTACATCGATACTCGAAAAGTTGTCCGAAATCGGGCCGTTGGAGATGGATGACCTGACCAACCAAATCCTTCGCATGCGAACCCTCATGGCCGTGGCTCGAATAGCTCACGAGCAGTTGCAGTGGGATCGGGCCTTGGAGCGGTGGAGGTTTGCGTTGCAGGAGATGGATCAGCTCATGGGCTTCAAGGCAAAGCACGCCTTCGTTGCTTCCGTCATTCATTTATCCATAGCTCACGTCCAGCTGCGCATGGGCGACAAGGAAGATGCGAAGCAATCGTGGGCGGCCGGGACAGAGATTCTCAAGACGAAGCGATGCGAGTTTTGGATCCCTATTGTTGCGACGTCGTGGTTGGCCAAAGTTGTAAGAGAGGTCCATCAGCTCCAGGGCTGGTCGTTCCGGATGATGCTTCCAGGGAAGAAGCCAGATGCAACTTGGCCACAAACATGAGACTGATGGGCGGTTTGTTGACGGGGTATAAATAGTTGGGATTTGTTTTTTTTTCCTTTTTGTCAGCTGCTCGAGGACATGAAAAAAAGCTGGCGGCCTCTTTGTGATATTTTTTCCTTTGTACGTGGGGGGCTAACTAAGCCTGGGGACCAGCCAAGGGACGCTATTAGTTGATCAGGATGCATTAGGACGAAATTCAGCCGACCCGGATTACCCGATAGTATTCGGTCTCAGGAATATACTTAATTCAAGCTACTGAGCTGCAGTCATTCTGGCGTGCGCAGGTCTCGCCACGTCGGGGCGTAAGCACATGAGCAGAGTGCCGCCATATCCCGGAGCAAACGATTGGCGTGGGGAATGCCCGTGGTAGGATAGATTGATGGGGAGCTGAGGGGCAAGGGTGGGGACCATCTAGTATGAACTGCAAGTGACCAGGGTGGTGACAGGGATCTTTTCTCACAGTGAGAAAGGCGCCGATTGGAGAAGGGTTAAAATGGATACGCGCATTCTCACAGTGGGGAACAACCCCGGGTTGCTTGAAGTCATGATAGTGACAATGCCATGAAAATAATGGCTTTTTCGTTATTTGATTCAGATGCGGCTTTGTCATACGACAAGTATGGCCATGTACATGCAATGCCCAAATTCCCTCGTGCCGAACAGCCGCACGCCCGCGGTCTAAGAACACACACTAAGTGCAGCACGATGCAAACCACTGCCTTTTTCTCCCTGTGATAAAAAAAGCAAATAAAAGGAAAATCAACCTTAAATAAACAAGACTAGAGCACAAATTTCATCTTATCGACGGCCGCGGAGGTGGCGGGTATTCCAAGGCTCTGTGCGAGGCTCCTATGGCGATGCTACTGCGATCGTGGAGCCTCTGCAGGTTATGCGCAGGCAGGGGCCTGTGGTGGTCTCCAAAGTTGGAGAAGATGGATGATGTTAGTGGGATGCTCGAGTATATCCCTGGCTCAGGCTCGATCGTCATGAGCTTTTTGCGGGCGAACGGCGCGGTGACGATAGACGGGAAGCCGTTTTTAGCTGGCTTTTCCGTGACGGGAAGCGGCGGCTCTAGCTGCTGTACCTCCGGCTGCTGCACCTCTGGCTGCTGCGCCTCAACAACACTTTGCACATCGTCATCTGGCGGTGTCGCCGGTGCCACTCGTCTTCTCCGTCGAATGGTTGATCTGTGTTGTGCCGATTTGGACTTGTGGTAACCGTGATACTTGTAGAACAGACCTAAGAAAAAAAAACGTGTTAGCGTAGGAACCGTGGGTGGGCTGTTGGCACACAAACCACATGGATTGCATATCCTGTATCCGTTGTTGTCTCGCCGCCACATGGAAGTGATGGATGTTTTGCAGTTGTGGCATGTGTTCTCGCCAGATGGTTCCTGGGCCTCGGTATTATCACGGCTGGTGCGTTTCCCACCGGGCGCATTTTCCGAAGCTGATGAATTGTCCCTGCGAGAGGGTTGTGGTTTTGTGGCGCCCCTCAGCAGCCGGTTGTTTAGGACGGGGCATCCCACGCAGCTTGAAGTCCCTCCTGTGCCGTTGCAGAACCCGTTGCCTGGGCATGTGCCTGTCGTCGGCTCCTTGTCAGAGGCATCGGGGTCATTGGAGCTGGCATCATCAATTGCAGAAGCGCAGGATTCGATGTCCTCAACCGGCGGAAGTCCTTTATGGCTGTTGTTGTGCTGTTTGGGAAGCTTGCGATGAGTATTGCGAAGCTTGAGGTAGAGGCCGCAAGCGTTGCACAAGAGCCCCCCCGTGGGTGATCTCCTCCAAACAGGAGTCACAGTCGTAGCACAGTTGCTAAAAAATTGAATCAATTTAAGAAAAATCCTGGATCTTAAACGAAGGAAGAAAGAACGAAAAAAAAAAAAAAAAAAAAAAAAAAAAAAAAAAAAAAAAAAAAAAGCCAAGACATTTGGCGAGATCCAACTTACCGACACGAGTGCTGCTTCCCCACACTATTGTTATTAGGCTGAGCAGGAATATTCTTTTTCGAGGACGAGTTTTTTGACATGTTTCCAGACTAAACCCAGGCTATCGGAGCATGGGCGAGTATGGAAGCGGTCCTCCGAGTAGATGGCAGCTCAGCGGTTTTAGATGTCCCTATCGCAGCAGAGTCTCATACGATGTTCCTAAGATGGCTAATAAGGCGATAGCAAGGGCGGGTGGCGATAGGGGCCAACGGTTCTTTGAGCGGTGGCGCTGCTGGTGCCCTTTTCGCTTGTGCGGACGGAGACGTCAGTGCCGAGGCTGAGCAGGCTGAAGCACGCACACTGACAGAAGCTTAGAAATTAGATGTTGGTTGATTACTTTCATCAGGCATTCAAGCATACTTGAAGGTAGCTACATGCTCGCTTAGCGCCGAGACGCTCACGATTGACCCCTCGCGCGTGCGCTCATGGCCAGCCCAAATCCAGCCATTGGCTGCTCGCCGCACCCAGTGCTGCCCTTCACCACGTCATGCTCGTGTTCGGTGCTGGGTGCAACCTTATCCACCGTATCTCCGCCCCATCTCCGACCCTAAATTGGGGTGGGCGTTGCCTCACCTTGCCTTGCCCTCTGGCAAATTGTTCCGAGATGAGAC
>KV875263.1:251461-368580 GCA_001879505.1 Calonectria pseudoreteaudii | reverse complement strand
AACATTTAAAAAAAAAAAAAAAAAAACTCACATCATCTTCTTTTCCTCTCCTCCCAACTCGAAGCAACACCTCAGCATGGTTTCCAAAAGATTATGCGCTGCTACTAGCTGTTTTCTACCCATCCAGAACGCAAATTCGTTCATGTCAAATATCTAAACCCTATAGCGCCAAGCTCGGGAGCAACTCTAAACAGAGCATTATTTATTATGTACAAAGAAGATGTCCTTTAGGAGAATATGCAATCCTTTCTATGTGTATCCGGTTGTAGATATTGTCCGAGGTACATTAAACTTTACCGTTCCAGAATGGCCCGCAGCTAGCCCAGCTCCAATGGCCTAGTCCTAGTGTTACGACTTGGTTCACAGTACATCACGAATGTTTCTCAGCTACTAAATTTGAAATCGCTTGTAAGCAAAAAAACTAAATAAAAGATGCAACAATTCGTCTCGAGCTAACTACAGGGTAGTCGAGTCATGAAGTTCCTGCAAGGTACACAATAGGGTTTATGTTATGGACAATATCAGACGTGATGAGCAAGCGCCTACTAACTTCAAGTATTTGGTAGTAGCTCCTGGGCCTAAGGATATCAAACCTACTCATTACGGGTCTCGATGATTTGAAATTAAATGAGTCAGTGAAGAGTAATCAAAATCTGCTAAATATTAAACTAAATCCTAGGAATCCTAGATTCTGAAGGTATTTGATCACTTCTTAACTTAAAGCAACACCGAGGGTAAGAGTTAGGGCTTTAATGTAGCAATCGTAAGTGATCACTGTGATCACTGTGGTTACTTTGGTGTTCAGGAATAATCCCTCTTACAAGAAAATGGGCTCTTTTGTCATTACTAAAAGTGGATACGAGTGGTCATTGCACGTGATAGTGGTCCAGTCGCTAGGGTAGTTAGGCCAGGAGGTTGTGACAAGGATCTTGACGTTTGTGACAAACAAGTGCCGAGATATCTAAGTACGTGCATACTAATTCTTTGAGTGGCTACTTCATCAAGCACCTCACAACCAAGACCGCCGGAATGTCGAGACTTGTCCAGAAGGGAGAAAGCAGTCAGTGTTCTACCACATGACACTTTGAGATAACGTCTCTAACTTGCGTATCCAATTTCGGCACTTGTTCCTCGTACACTGCCCAATAACATGGGTGCTCACATGGTCAACCCAAACCGGTTGGGTCAAGCATGCATGCTCTAAATAGCCAATAGTCGGGGACGGAACTATACTAGGATCCACATCATCCCCGCAATGGTGGGTTTTTGGAGTTTACTTCCTCGATAATAGATAATCCTCTAAACCACGAATTCAAACAAGAACCTCAAAACGGTCCGTATGGTATAGCCTCTATTGACTGTGCCCCTAGTAAGAGGAATGTGTAGATAATGAAATCATCACCCAGTTTCAAAAGTCAGGGACACTTGCACCAACTCGCATGGGTCTCCTCCAGCCACGACACGTCTTCGCTAGCAGGATTGGGCATAACCCATGACTGCGGCTGAAGATCCGGCCCATTTCCCCCCAATCAAAAAGCAAAGTGGCTGCATGCTAAATTCCGGCTGCATGCTAAATTCCGGCTGCCTTAACGCCGAAATTCATAAGCAGTTCTGGTTTGTCTTGGCCTTTTTATCCTCCTTCATCTCTTGGCATTGTGCGCCGCCATGACAAACATATCCGTCTACACGGGGCTATGGAAAGACTATTCCCGTGAAGGGGTTCATCAACATACTCTCACCATCTCAACAACATGGAGCGCCTATCTCATCTCGGCCATGGCTCTCTTGGTCTCTTTGGCTGGCACAAGGCTGTGGACCATGCTCGCCTACGCGCTTCACCAGTATCGAGTCAAAGATAAGAGTCGGCAGGATGCGGCTCACGCTCAGATCCAGGCGCTTCTGCGCAATAGCATTTCCGCATCTTCAGCCATTACTGATGGGTTTCTCCTTTATCGCGCCTGGGATGGGACATCTTCACGAGTAGGCGCGCGGCTGATGCCAATCATAAGTCTCGCATCGTTCTGCTTAGTGCTCTTCACCCTTGCAGGTACCTTCATCTCTGGAGTTGCGACGGACAGGAACGCGGATGTGACTGTCTTGGCTAACCCGGTGGCTTGTGGTGGATGGCAATTCAACTGGACTGCTCTCTACGCCACATTTAATAGCAATTTCGAATCGCTGAGCGTGCTTGCACAAGACGCCATGGATGCGCGTGCTTATGCCAAGCTATTCTACTCGGATGATGAGTCTATTTTAATTCCACGATCTCAGTTTCCCATAAGGAGCCTCCCGTACACAACTAGAAAACAGTCCTGTCCATTCAAAGGGAAGAACAGATGCATATCCCACAACACTTCCTCTTCCGACGTCGCCATGACCTGGGATTCTGGAATATTAGACTCTCATACGCACCTGGGGACAAATGCTCCTGTTAGCGACAGAATCGGTTTCAGAAAAAAGCTCACATGCGCACCTGTCACTATCGAGGATCTCACCAGCATTTCTCAAGACGAATCAAGCGGATTTATGAATGTGAATTTCACAAGTCTAATTAACGAAGATTACAGTTTTCTTACTCCCCAGCAACTCAACAAAGGCTACGGAAGTGGTTACTATGGAAGGTCAGACATAATCATTCTCAATTCACGCCCGTAATTACCTAACCGATTTCTCATCTAATAGCTGTTTTGTCTGGTATGGAATAGTCAAGTCCCTAATTTGGGCAGCCGAGCCGTTCGACCTTGATGATGTAGATCTATCAATTTGCGTCGTCTTTCAGAATTCTGTCGAATACTCTTCCCCCGTTCAAGACCCCTTCTTCTTGGCAAACGGATCTAGAGTCTACAACTCTTCCATTGGAGTCGAATTTTACCTGGGGAATAACTACTTCAATGCCATCGGGTGTACCGAACAAGTTCAGTTCTGCAACTCGGAAACCAGCGCATGCACCAATCTCACTCACCCAGCTGCGGCTGTTAGCCAAGTTGGGAATCTCAACCTGAACATCAACCAAATCACCGCGGTTAATCGCACCGCAATGCTTATTGGGCTGAATGGTATTTCAAGATTGGGATTGGGTAGTCTTGGAGCAGCAGGTAAGTAATCAGTGAAGCAAAGGACTGTGAGAAATAATGAGTGCTAAAAATGTATTCGTTTTATTAGGCCTTCAAGCGAGTGATCATATCTACAGAGGAATCAATTCTGCTCCTCTCCCATCTAATCAGTGGCAGATTGAAGCTAAACTGTGGTTTGAGACCTGTCTGGCTTTGCTACAAGCGCACACTTTGCGGTTCCTCGACAGAATTGACCTGACTAGCGAGGATTCTTATGGGACCTATCTAATTTATACTCCACTTGATGATATTCCCGACGGACCTCTACACGATACCGCTAAAACGTATTGTCACAACCAAAAGATTGTCACATCGAATCACTTCCAGAACTTTCGCTTCTTTGAGCTCATGCTCATCATAGTATTGAGTTTCTTGGTCATTATCGCAAGCTTCCTTCTAGAACCAGCTGTCAAGGCGCTTCGAAGTTCAAGGGGCTCCACCGTCGGACAATCACGTCAGCTTGCCTTGGATATGGATAGCTACTTCTGGCTGGTCCGGTCAGCACTGGAGGGTATGGGAATAGGGCCTTGGAGGAGCGGGGGACGTAAAAAGGATTCAAGCATTCCCGTTTTAGATACTGGCAGTTATGAAATGCTGCTCAGAGGTGATGGGGCCTATAAAACTGGGGATGCTGTCTCATAAAAAGCAAGACCCGACGCGAATAAAGAATTCATTATAATAAAGTGCTCCGAGTAATTGTCTCACACTAGTGTCCTCGTGCCACTGGTCAATCTTACTCGGTCGCATTTTACTTTTAACTTCACAGTGCTAAAGGAAGAACAAGATATAGACCAAATTTCTATAATTGACGCGTTGCGCGTGGCTCATAATCTATCTAAATGTCCGAGTCATATTTTATCCAACCCAAAGAGCGAATGGATCAAACCCGTCGACAATCTTATTAAGGGTTTGATGCCTAAAAGTGATAAATGTAAAGTACAGTCTGGAGAAGAGAAGGTAGGTCTAGTCTATGTTCTAATTGTGTCTAGTTGGATGCTTTTCGGTTCTTTGGTACCCGCACCAGCCAGTACAGGAGGAAGGCAACAGCGATGTTGAAGACGCAGTAGACCCACATGAGTCCAAAGTTTCTCCAACGGTGATCAAAGCTCACGTTCACATTTCTCAAGAAAGTGTTGGTATCGGACATGGAGCAATACATGCACTGCTCACCGCTGCCAGATGTAGTGTTTGGGTTGACCATGTAGCCGCCAAAGTTGTTGACATAGGTCGACATGTACTCTCCGCAGGTTTGGCCGCTGGGTGGATCGAAGCGTACGAATTCGTTGTCGTCGCAAGTCACAAATGTGTTTGCCAGTGACGTTCCCAAGAAGCCCTCTATGACATACGTGAAAGGGTTGACACGGTACATGAAAATCCAGAAACCAGGCATGCCATTGGGACCAGAGAGAACACTATTGTCAAGCATGTTAGCTTAATTCCGGTACAATGGATGAGCTGTAGAAAAGTCTTCAACGTACCCGCAGAACGTAAACATCATGATGAGGAAGAGATTCATGACAGCTCCGGCAATCTCGGCAGTCTCGATTCCGGAAATGAGCATGTGTGCATATGTGCTGGCGAACATCAAGAAAATCCAAACTTGAAGCATCATGGTGATGCCTCGCGAGTCGACTGCGTCAGTCGGACGGGCGTTGCGGTACAGACCAATTGGGAAATACCAGCAGACGAAGCACATAACAGCCATGAGCTGCGATCTATGTTAGCAATCTTCATCCAATAGTGATGGGTATTATTCAACTCATCCCAACTTACCGAGTTCCACACAATCTCGACCAAGATGTTGGCAATAAGGAAAGCCTGCCACGAGTATGCCTTTGAGGGCCGCTCACGAGCCTCGTACAATTTTCGTTGGTCGACAAACATGGGGAAAATCTGGTGAACAATTTGTCCGAAAATAGCCAGAAACATGAAGACACCAAACATTTGGTTGTTGAGACCAGTTTGCGTATTCTTGGCGTTGAGGAATGACAGACCAATAAACAAAGCCTAGCGAGTGAGATGAAATGTTAGTGAGATGTATACGCACAGCAAAGTAAGTTTAACGAATTACTCACAGCACCAACAGACAAGATGACCTTGGAGTAGATGTATCCGGGGCTGCGCCAGTATTGTTGGAAGACTCGCTTTGCGACTTCCCAAAATTGCTGAGCAAAGGGCGCGGCAAATTCGTTGTAGCTGGAAGGATCAGTGTTGGCACCTTCAGCCGCAGCTGGCATGGCACGTCCGGAAAGCTTTCTAAGCTCCTCTTGAACCTCGATGTATTCAGGGGATTCCTTCCAAGCGGCGGGCCAATCGACATCCGTGTGACTTCCAGGAGCAGCGCCGATAGCGTGCAACATGTACTCTGCGGGGTTATCCTCAGGCGGGCATGGTGGGCCTCCGTTGCGGGTGAAGTAATCAACCAAGACCTTGGAGTTCTTTCCGATCTCGCCAAAGTAAATGGTCTTTCCCTTGGCCAGCAGCAGCAGTCGGTCGAAGCGCTGGAACAACATGGCAGAAGGCTGGTGAATGGTACACAAGATAGCCTGGCCGTTCTTTGTGAGCTTCTCCATCAGGTTGCAAATGGACCACGAGGTTTGACTGTCAAGACCAGAGGTAGGTTCGTCGAGGAAGAGAAGGAGCTGGGGACGGGCGGCGAGCTCGACTCCAATAGTACACCTCTTACGCTGTTCCACATTGAGACCTTCTCCGGGGACACCGATAATAGCATCGGAGTATTCTTGCATCTCCAAAAGGTCAATAACCGTGTCGACATACTGTAGTTTTTCCTCCTTGGTGTAACGGTCGGGCTGGCGCAGAAGGGCACTGAAGGTCAAGGCTTCGCGAACAGTCGAGCTGTGAAGATGAAGATCTTGCTGCTGCACATAACCAGTCTTTCGCTGGAAAGATTGATCACGAATTTTCCCGTCGACAAGCATATCGCCAGTCACCACACCCATGGTAACACGGCTAGCCAGAACGTCGAGAAGAGTGGTCTTTCCAGCACCAGAAGCACCCTAAGATGTTGTCAGCAGTCAATCTTAAACAGCGGTTCCAAGTATATGCAACATACCATCAGCGCAGTCAATGTGCCTGGCTTTACCCAGCCGTCAACGTTGTCCAAAATTCTGCGCGGCTCTCCCTTGATCTCAATATCATAGCAGACGTTGTTCCAGTGAAAGATGGAAACCTGTTTCTCCATGCCACCGGCAGGAGGAGTCTGGACGCCAGAAGCAAGCTGAGATCGCGTCGCGCTAGCCTCTACTCGTCCGCCTTCAACATCCTTGGATCCCTTCTCAAACACCTTGCTGGCAGCATTGCGACGGAACACCAAGACCTCACCCTTGGAGCGTTCAGAAGCAACGTACTCAGTGGCAACCAAGTGGATAACCGCCAAACCGATAAAAAAGGCGACCAAGATGCCAAAGTCACGCCATTTGTGGGATACGTCGTACCTGTAAGCTACCTTGATGTAGTTTGAGCCGCTCACCAAAGCCTGGCCGGCAACAGCACCCAGAGTATTGCAAGCTTGAACCGGAGCCTCCCCAGGTCCATCATATCCCGCACCTTGTGGAACGAGGGTGGAGCACTCGAAAGTTCTGCCTTGGAACTCGTTGATCATGACAGCTTCCAGGGCATAGTAGATGGGGTTGATCCAGCGGATCCAGCCAAGCCAACCCTTCATGTAGGACGGCGGGATGACGAAGCCAGTGTAGAGGGGAATGGCGAGGAGGACAATCGAGGAGGGGGCAAAGGCCTGGAGGATGGACTTTGAAACGGAGCCAATGAATCGGAACATCATTGACATGCACATAATGGCCAGGAAAGAGATGAGGAAGAAGTAAAAGAACGGGCCCGCTTCTCTGTTCAGATTTCCCATAAAATAGAGCGTCATATTCGTCAATAGCGAGTTGACAATTTTATAGGGAAGATCCATGACAATAGATGCAAGAGCCTCGGCACTAGGGTGGTAAAGAGCGTAACGACTGTGCTTTTCAATGATTTTGCGCTTGGAAAAGAGTGTGATGATTTCAAGAACGCTGCTGAATGCATTCATCAGCATGATGAAGAACAAGAGAACCGATCTTTTTCTGAGGTCCGTTGTTGTCATGCCGAGATTGTAAAAGATACTACTAACGACCAGAGCCTGGAACATGTTGCTAAAGAGCATGGAGAACATGATGCTAGGGTCTCCCTTGAGCATCACCCAGCTTCGCCAGAGACAGAGCTTCATCTGCTGCCAGTACGAGAGCGTGAAGGGGGACTGCGGGCGTTGCATCTTGGCCTGGTCCTTTTTGCGGGACTCCAGGAACTTGTCGTAATTCCCTCCGCCGAGTGGGTGACGCTGGTTGTAGTCGGCAATCTCCTCCATCAGGCGGGCTCTGGCGGTGCTCTGCTTCCAACATTGGGCAAACTCATCGGGAGACCTTGGGGTCTTGCCCTCCCATCCAGGTCGCACGACACGTTCATCGGCGCTGGTCATGGAGGTAAGGAAATCAGCCGTGGTCTGCTGCTCGGGGCAGATGAAGCCGAGTTCTTCAAAGTAGGCCCTGGCTTCGGTCGTCTTGCCGAAGTAGATCTGTCGTCCCTGGTAGAGAACAAGAACCTTGTCGAAAACCTGGAGGTAACATTAGCAATCCATACGACCTTTTCTTTTACAACAAGACAGGACTGTACTCACATCGTAAGCGTCTTGGGAGGCTTGATAAATAGCGACGGCAGAAGTGCAGCCCATGACATCAGCTTGGGTTCTAAGCGTGCGGCAAAACTCGAGCGCGTTGGCACTATCCAATCCTCGGGTACTGTTGTCCCAGCACTGGAGGGATGCATAGCTGAGGGAGGCTTCCGCGATTGTAACTCGCTTCCTCTCACCACCACTAACACCTCGCACGAAATCATTACCAACACGGGTGTTGATAGTGTGCGAGATACCAAGCATCGCCATGGTAACATCACGCAGGTGTTCAGCATACTCGCGACGGCTTATCCCCGCAGGGATGTTCTCCGGGCATCGTGCACGCGCCGCAAAGTAAAGAGCATCTCCCACAGTCAGGTGAGGAAAGTGGTGATCCACCTCGGCGGTGTAAATGGCCTCTCCTCGGAACTCAGTGCACATCTTCTCTGCAGGAATTCCTTGGTAGTTGAGGGCGGACCCTTGATCAACGTAGAGACCGTGGGTCTCGCCGGCAATGGTCTTCAGGAACGTGGAGCAACCGGAACCTGGGGGCCCAAGCACAGCCATCATCTCGCCGCTGTGGAGGACACCCTCGAGATTGTGCAAGATGTCTACCTTGCGCTTCCTGGAGTGCACGAGGTTCTTGGCAAGGGTGCCAACCTCAAGGAAAATATTTGCAACGCTCTTTTGAAAGTCTGTGTCAGAGCCGTAGCCGTGAACGTTGAGGTTCTCAAAGGAGACACCAGCAGTGCGAGGCGAGTGTCCATCAGACAATCCGGCGCGGACCTCGTAGAAGGCCTTCGCCCACCTTCTGGCGTCAAAGTTGGGGCTGTTGGGGTCAAGAGGACCTTCGTTTTGAAGAGGGAACAGCGCCCCGGGTGCAGCGTGGGAAGCGTTGGTGAGTCGGCGAGCAAGGTCTTGCATCTGATGATTGATGTCATCCTCAGACCTGCCCTTCTCGGAGGTGGATTCCATGATGGTCGAGTCAGTATCGGGAATTGGTGTTTTTTCTCCGCCCGCAGGCTCGATATCGTTGAGGTCGATTTTGCTCTCTGGGATCTTCCCCAGCTCTGGCGAGTTAGAGCCTTGCATGGTGACAACGGATTAGGCGAGGGGCCCTGTTGGCGTTCCCCTCTATCTAGATCGGATATACTTGTCTTCAAAAGAAAAAAAGAATAAAGGAATAAAGTACTATCTGTGGAAACTAGGGAAGGGATGAAGTGAAGAGTAGCAAAACAAAGGAGCGGGTGTAACGAAGGACTTTAATAAATGGCGTGTTAGCAAGGCAGCAATGACAAATTAAGCATATATACTTGCACCAAAACGGCTCCTATCTCCATCCCAGACACGCGGTCTCAAACCTGGAGCATCCAATCAAAATGCGCCTTCGGATTCCGGGATGTGCGAGATCTGCTTCGTAACCGGCAGCCCAAGCCGTTAAGGTGGAGCATCTAGCCGACGCTACGGACATTTCGGAACTTCGCACTTTTTTTTCGCACATTCGCACTTGGACCATGTTCGCTCAGACCCAATCTTCATTTCTTGGCCACCCTCTTTCATGCGTAAAACCTAGATTCCGCCCACCTTTGAGCTCGCCCTCCGCCATCCAAGCGAGTTCATCCGCCCAGTTGGATTCCTCATGCTTCCCTTCTTTGGTTAGCTCGTAGCCTGGGCAAATACGCAGTTGGTTATTCTATGGAAATTTGACTTCGCGGCCGGAGCTGGGCCCATCCCTGCCCTCGCACAATTCACTGAGGCCGAGTTGCGTCGGATATCGGACTCATCGCACTCTTTATCCTGCACCAAGGCCCTCTTCCTGTGATCTGGCAATTCTTGCTCTTCGTCCCGCACCCTTTCGGGGCTAATTCTCCATCCTTGATCCCCCAATACAGCCAAGCCCCCAATTCTCCAATCGGCCTTTCAAATGCCGGAACCCACACAGCGCCCTGCTCTCGCCGTTAGTCCGACCCAGAGTCCCCTCCCCAATGCAGAGAACCAACCCGCACTAACACCACCTAAAACCTCCAGTGCGAGCGATGCAGAGCCCAAAAGGTGCGAGTCACACGTGATGCATACGTCCCCCTGGCCTATTCCCGCTGCTAACCCTGCCAACTAGGTTCGTTGCAATCGCGCCACACCGAGATGTGAGCGTTGCGTGGCCAGAGACGAAGAATGCGTCTACCCTCAGCGCGCCAAGAGGAAGCGCGATCGTGCTATGCCAAAAACCCCTTCGTAAGCGAGCCCCCCGTTCATGAATCCTTCGGCCCGTTCCAGCCCTATATTGACCCCATTAACTCATCCTGCAGGAGTTCAATTGCCGATGCCACCCTGACTGCGATTCTCGATCGCCTTCAGTTACGTCTGCAGGAAGCTCCCGTGCCTGACCCATGTCCAGTCACGCAGAAGAAGCCTTCCAATTTCAGAAGTCTGTTGCCTGAGTCTCCCTCCTCATTCGGGTCAAGCTCCCTTCTCAGTCATGATGCTTCAACGCCGGAAATCTTCACCATTCCTGTCGAAGTCCAATTCGATGCGATAGCTATCCTTGAGGACGCAGTGGAGCAAGTAAAGGAGTTGCGGGTACGAGCTTTCGACAAAGTCTTGGTCTCCGAGGTTGTGGACATCCCTCGAGACGTAGCCAAGTCGTTGATACGCGGTAGGCAGCTCCACCATCAATTGCATGCCAACAATTCTCAAATCAGTGTTGCTGACAGCTCCTCATTAGCCTGTTTCGATCACATGCCTCGCGGTATGTTTATGAAAATAATCAACAGAGAAGTGATCGAGATGATACCCGATATTATCAACCTCCCGTACATTCATCTCGAGCCCGTCATCGTCGTTGTTTATTACACGCTCATGTATTTCGGATCCGCCCTACAGCCTTATGATCCAACAGACAAATACCAAAGGCTCACATACTTGGGCTGTCTTCGAGCGCTTGTGGCGTGGCACCGCAAGGCGACGGCATCCACCATTGATCTCGTGGCCGCTCTTTTCCTGGTACCCAAACCCGTGCACGAAAAAGGGAAACATCCATGACCCACCTACTTACTAACTGTTTAGATAAATATAACTACCCAGCTCTTTGACTATGACTTGTCATGGAAGATGGCCAAGCTGGCAGGCGAATTCTGCAAGAGGTTGAACATGCACAATCTCGACAATGAGCACTCCATATCTATTGGGGCCTCCGATACGGACGAAGAGCGTATATGCTTCTGGGAGATTCTACAGATGGATCTGGTTTTTCGGCTCGTTTTTGACCAGCCACCTCTTCTCACGCCGACAGAGTGGAAAGTCAATCTACCACAGTTCAGTGAAGAAACCAACTCAGAGTCTGAACTGCCTGTGATTACATTTCTCGCGGGCTCTCGCATTACCGTTACAACTCTAAACTTTTTCAGACTCCTGGAAGTCGCCAGAGTGGACCCCACAGTCGATGTCATGTCCAAAGCTGAAGAGCTCTGTGGTGAGATCCACCAGGTATTTGAGCATTGGCAGCTGGTAAGTCCGCCTTCTTTTTCAGTTACATTTCACGGAAGATCTGATTTTTTCTAATCCTAATTTAGAACGAACTGTTTGCAAACGAAAGAGGGCCAGGGAGCAGGTTGTGGTCGCTGGCCCATGTCTTGCTTACCGGCTATACAGCAATTATGTTTATGCTGCGCAAGGCAGCCATCTATGCCTCGGTTTCGGCCGTCAAAAGCAATGTAGACCTTTGCTATTGTCCAATCATGATCGATGCAGGACGCAGTATCATCCAAATATTCGGGCATCTCATAGACCGACACCCCAATCCACACACTCTATCTGCTCTATTCGGCTACTACCGAGGCCACATTCCGTATTCTTACCTGGCCAACAACATCTACAACGCCCCAGACATGAACCAAAGCCTGACTGACCTTGAATTACTTGAGCAATTTACAAATAAAATGAACACCCTGTCACCGGGCCTCCCGGACTTGGTGCCGTTGATTCGGGGGATTGAGAGGATTAATTCTGAATTGCGCCAGAAATTAGCAAAGGATTCATTACAATCGCCATCTCAGGATGGTCTATGAAATTAATTTAAAAGGCTTTTTTGTCCACTAAAAATAATAAATCTTTCTTTCCAAAAAAATTCATCAATCCTCGTGCCCTTAATTCTTGGGGAAGTTGAATTTCACAATGCGTAAAACTCTGATGTTGCCCTACCGGCGTCGTACAAGTTTCCCAGCTAAGCAATTAATTATACGAAACAACTCGTATTAGTAACTCTAGGTTTCGGGACGGGGCGAGCCTATTCTAACGACATTCAACTGTTAGTTATGTTATGGATGAGTCTTGCAGCAAGATGAATCCAAATATTGTTCTCTGAAACATCAGCCATACGAGAGAACGGGGTTTACGGACTCCGGAACCTCCGAAATAACGGCCAAAGGAAAGAAAATGCAAGAGAAATTTGGTCGTGCCGACAAGCGACACCAGCCTTCGGCAGCTGGAACCCTCGGGTCCCGAACAGCTCCACACCACATGCAGATGCAATCAACCAATCAGCAGTCAGCAATATGTCTCTCGGCTATCTTCTCTCGACAGTCATATATATCAACTACTCAGAAAAGCCCAATACCAGATCCTAATCACAGAGCTCCAGGCTTCTTCATTCTTTCATTTGATCCAAGTCTTGTGTCTTGGAACGCAGGGTTGTAACACAATTCTTTGATTGGCCAATATCCACTTGATTTTGACAAAGCCGTTGTTCAATTATACTGCATCCAACAAGCCATGTTTATAAAAGAACCTCTACTTGTTGCCTATGGCACTGTTGGCTTAGCGTTCATACTAGTCGCGAATGTGAGAATTTTGCGTTTGCCTAAACATTGCTTGGCTAACACACCAACTCTAGGCTATTTACCAAGCTTATAACAGCCCTCTCAAAAGTATCCCAGGACCATGGTACACTCACTTCACCCATTACATACTCAAATACTACAACCTTGTCGGAAAACGAATGCATTATGTACATGGCTTGCACCAGAGGTACGGTCACGTGGTGCGCATATCGCCTACACAAGTCGCCATTTCCGACCCCAACACCTTTGCTGCGATCCATAAAATCGGCTCTGGCTTTGTGAAGTCATCATGGTATGAAGATTACATGGATGGCATTGATAAAAATAGCGGCATTGGCATCGGTCTGTTTGCATTCAGGGATGTAAAGAAGCACGCAGCCCGTCGTAAGCTATTCGCTCGAGCTTTTTCCGTCGCCTCCCTGCGTCAAAACTGCGAGGGGGTCGTGAGACAAAAAGTTGAAAAGGCTGTCGCCAATATTGTGGCAGAAGCATCCTCGGGGAAGTCCAATATCTTAAAATGGTGGATGCTGATGACCTCGGACGTGATTGGACAACTTTCATTTGGCAAGTCTTTTGATCTGCTGGAAGCGGGCAAGGTGAATAAATTTACTTGAGCTAATGTTGCAATCTCCGCAACCTATTTTGCTGACAGGTATATCATTAGAAAAGTCATTACATTGAGGTCTTGGAAACCGCAGCTCTGAGTGGAACAGTTCAATACGAACTGCCTTGGATCTACCACGTGTGCAAATACATCCCTCTAAAATCCGTACAGCTCTTCGTAAACGCCTGCGGTCTAGTCAACGCGTATGGCGGCCAGGCTGTTCTGAATCTGCGCAACAATAGCGACAACAAGGCAAATCTCTTTGCCAATATCCTGTCTGAAACTGAGGATTCAGACTCAAAGTCTCAACTTACGGACCAGGACATCCGAAACGAAGCCGGCAGCTTCATGCTCGCCGGCTCTGACACAACGTCCAACACTTTGACCTACGCAATCTGGTCGGTCTTAAAACGACCCGACCTGCACAAAAGACTACGCGATGAACTTGACACGGTAGGAGATGTATTTGATGATGCAGCTTTGGAAAAGCTGCCACTCCTCAATGCTGTCCTTCAAGAGACGCTAAGGCTCTACGGTGGAGTCCCGGGCAATTTGGGAAGAGTTGTTCCGGCAGGAGGTATGACTGTTGGCGGCCACTATATTCCCGGCGGCTATGAAGTAGAAACGCAGGCCTGGACACTGCACCGAGATCCAGAGGTTTTTGAGGACCCGCTTCGGTAGGTGACATCACGATGCTGCATGCCTCCCAGTGAACTGACTTCGATAGATTCGACGAGAGCAGGTGGCTCGACCCCGCGGCCATAACGCCCCAGCAAAAAACGAGCTTCTGTGCGTTTGGCGCTGGCACACGCATCTGCCTTGGAATTCATCTGGCGCGCATGGAGCTCCGCCTTGGCACAGCGTTGTTGCTGAAGCAGTGCCCAAAGCTGAAACTATGCAAGGAGATGAATGACTCGATGATGGAAATGTTCAACTTTTTCCTCGCCGGGCCGGTGGGACAACGCTGTGACGTTACCCTTCTCTAATTACCAGAACAGTGAAGGTAGGTAGGTGCATGGACACTACGGCCTTCACGGCTATATGGGTGGCGGCTGTATGGTGTCCCAAAATACGAGCACGAAGGGGATTGATTATATGGGAGTCCACGTCATGCTGCAATCATAGAGATGGAAGAGTAAACCAAAAACGTACTGGCAAAAAAAAAAGGAGCGTGCACCGTTCGCACCACAGTCCTAGCGCCTCAACCATAAAATGTAAAAATGAAATCCACATGGACCACAGACTAAAAAGAAAGGACCGAACGTGGTTCGAACACGTGACCTAGAGATCTGCAATCTCTCGCTGTGAAGCTTGTTAGGATGCTTAACTCGTAACTGAGACATTCGAATGAACTCACCTCTACCACTGAGCTATCGATCCTGTTGTTTGATGGAGACGGGGGCCGCTTAAACGCATTCTTACTCGCTCCGACTCCCCGTGCGAAAAATGTTAAGCGAGAGGCGGCCCTGAAGGAACACGTGATCTGTGTTCAGGGTCCACTTTAGCGGGATTGACCAATAGCGGTTCATTATCAGTGACGGCTGAAGGTCGATGATGTAAACTATTCCGGCGCTAAAACGGGTTTTTCTTTGCTTCTTATAGTCAAATGTAAATAATTTGTCCTTTTATTTTATTTTTAAGGGAGTTTTCATGCTATTTGAACGATAATATTAGGGATGTGATAAATGTGTCTTGATTCTTTGTGTGGTAAAATCGTCAATTTAAAATTAAAAGTTGATTGGTACAAGATCTACAATTGTAAGTGTTAAAGTATACTTGATACGCACCAAAAAAAAAAAAAAAAAAAAACCACCCAAAAAACTACAGATAATGCCAGCCAATTTTATAAATCTACAATTAGATGATCTGACGTTTACTACCTGATATTGCAGAGTTGAACCCGCCATACTCCACGATTTAGGGTAACTGAGACTGGATGGACCGTGCGTCAGTTGGGGAGGATGGACAACTTGGTCCACTTGACGAACTCTCACCTCCCGCGAACCACCAAAAGAGTCTATTTAATCGTGCTTGTTCCTTTTCTACCGGACCTCCAACCTCTCAGCAGCCTCCGTATCTAAACATAGCGACACGTCAACTCCGTCATCACCATCCATCACTTGCAAGCAGCCGTCCATCTTGGGCATTATCGCGTGGACATGCGCGGGTCGAGCCCCAAAGGCAATATCGTACACGTTTAGTCGCAGCCACGACGTGACGATGACGTGCTGGCTACCGAGGAACGCCTGCCACAGCCTCTGCGGCGCGACTTCATGAGCGGCGTCGTGGAGCAAGGCACCCACGGCGTCTGGCGTGAAGCGCGTCAAGCAGCTGCGGATACGCGTCGAGGCCTCAGCCACGGAAATGTTGCCTGATGAGTGGACGTGAGTAAGGAACAACGGCGATCCGACAAATGAATCTGGCAATGGAGGTTCCACCCTGCTTCGCGCACCGAGCGTGAGGTTCAGATAAGACTCGGTGGAGCGCCGAGCGCGATTGATGGCGACCCAGCAGTGCCCCAGCAGTGCATCTAAGCGAGAAACGCTCCCCGCGGCCTCACGGAGCTGGCGCAGCTCTGCGTTGCTGAAATGGATGAGCATCTGTTTCAATGGCCGAGCTAGGTCCCAAGTGGTCCACGGGGCGGGCTCAGCGGGGGATAGAAGCGCCGTGGCAAGGAGGTCTTTGTCCTCGGGCTTGGACTTTTCAGTTGTCGGGATCAATGCCACCGGATACCCAAGAGCTGAGGTAGCCCACCAATCAAAGCGATGCAACGGTAGAGATCTGGCAACCTTGACAATGTCCGGATCAGCAACTGTGTCGATGTCTCCAGATGCATGGCGGTCGAGCTGGGCCGGGTCGAATAGGGGTGATGCCGGGACATTCCCATGGAAGAATGCTGTCCAGCACCGCATGAACAACATCAGCGTGTGCGCATCTGCGAGAGGGTGTGCCAGCTTTACTGATACGGCATAACCCTCGCGCAAGAGCGTGACCTGGACTAGCATGCTCGGCAGGCCGGCGCATTGCTGCAGATCGTGCAAGGCTAGGGAGGTCGAGGAGCAGAGGTCGGATTGCGGAAATTGGCTCATGTCAACCGTCCCTTTCCTCTCGGGGATGAGGGATGCCGCGAGGTGATGCGACCGGGTTACTGTCCACTCCACGCCTGGATCCGAATCGGCGCCTTGGACAATCATGGGACGATTAAAGCGCGTAGTATGACCTCCATTTGGATCGAGAGGCGCCCACTGTAGCTGACCTGCCCATTGCGGGAACAGCCCCAGGGCGTCGACCAAGGAACTTTTGAGGCGCGTCAGAAGCGTGGCATCTGTTGGATGATCGTAGACCCAAATGGCTCCCGTAGGTGTGAACCGTGCGACTGCAGCATCGAGAATAGATAAAGGAGTTGAGATTGGCTGCGAAGGACGAGTTTTGGGAAATAGTCTAACGGACTCGCAGACGTCGGCTTCTTGGGAATTGTGCATTCTGGCTGGTCTCAAAGATCAAAGGCGCTGTCTTGTTGTGTTTCGCCGCCTACCAACGACATCCTCTAAGATTCTTAACGGCTGCAATCAAGAAGTTTTCCTGGCAATAGCCGTGTGTGCATGTATCACAGTAAATTGCTTCATATTGTAGGATTTTCTCATCATTGAGGCAACCTTCCTAATCCGGATTGATTCATTTCGACTCATCATGACAGGCCAAAAGCGGTGTTCGTTCTTCACGTGACGAGACGAGACGAAAAATGCACATGCAGCTGTCGACAACAAATGTGTTGAAGATCGATAGAGCACTGGCAACTGACTGTCCCGATGCAAATTTAGGTCATGGGAATGAGTGTGTTGCGCCGATCCACCCATGAAAAACCTAGCAGAGGGTTCTGTAAGGTGGTTAGCTGCGGCGACGCTGGTGTGGAGATCATCAAGATCACGTCTTCTTATTCCATGGATGTCGTCGGTCACCAACTGCTTGGGACATGGGTCACAGCCTCAAGGTCTGGCACCTAGAAGGGTAGAGGTTGGGCAGGGCAGGTGTTGGGGGCAAGCTTGCATTTCTATTTCCGGGAAGTTTTCTAGCCAAAAAGTACTAAAATTATATTCATTTGATTCCGTTACCTTGTCATCATGACTTCTTGTCCTCATGGTCAATCAATGCTCTCTGTTGTCAAAATGATGAACTATTTCATGCTCCGCCGTTGCAGTGCCCACAGCTTTGCTGCTTCTTATCCCTGGTCTTGCACACTTCGGTGAAGAAATCCAACCCAGCATCCTGTCTTATAGCTCCATACATCGAACTGCTATCCAGAGGTCTGTCAGGCTGCAGCGCCCTCGCCGTCTCCATGTGCCTCAGCGCCAGCTCGCTGACCTCGAGCTTCGTGCCCGCAGCCTCGGCGCAGTTGAGGGCGTGCTTTGCATCCTTGATGGCCAGCTGGACGTCGAAGCCGGCCTTTTCTGCGGGCGCGGGCGCGTACAGACCGGTCGTGACCCTCTTGGAGTAGCTCTCGAGGACGGGGCCGAACATGTCGGAAATCATCTTCTCGAGCACCTCGGATCCCAGGCCCGTCTTCTCGGCAAAGACGTGGGCCTCGGAGATGACCTCGACAAAGGAAATGACGCAGATGTTGCCGGCAATCTTGAGCAGCGCCGACTTGGACACGTCCTCGCCCATGGAGATGACGGACCGGCCCATGACACCCTCGAGATACGGCGCGATTCGGCTGGTTGCCGAGGACGGACCCGCCGTCACAAAGATAAGCTTCCCAGCCGCCGCCATGGGAGACGCGCCGAAAACGGGTGCTGGTGGGCAGGAAAAAAAAGGGCTCTATGTTAGCCTGGTTCAGGTATATTACAGGTGGGCCTTGTCCATACCTGCGACAAACTGGCCGCCGGCCTCAGTAATCTGCTTGCCCACTGCTACCGAGGTGTCTGGGTGCACCGTCGAGCAGTCCACATAGACCTTTCCGGCCAAGTCGCCCGATGCGACAATGTCCTTGGCGACATCCTGGAGCACCTGGTCGTTGCTCACCTGCGCCGCTGCACATTAGCCTCGCCGGTTCCGACCAACTAAAATGTGTTTCGTTTCGTAGAAGAAAAAAAGAAAGAAGGACAAAAAAACATACACAGGAGAAAATAATGTCAGACTTTTTTGCGACCTCACCAACAGTGTCGATGGGAATCCCACCCCACTCCTTCAGCGCCTGGCCTCGGGACATGGTCCGGTTGGTGTATAGCAGACACGGCGCGCCCACGGCAGCAAGGTGTTTCTGAAGCTGCTTGGACATGCCTATGCCCATGGACCCGAGTCCGATCCATCCAAGCTGCGGGTGCGTCATGATTCGTTTGTGGTGATGCAACGAGATGATATTTTTTTTCCTTATTCAGCCGATATGCCAATTCCTTGAGATGGGTACGTCCTTTTCCTTTTCCTTTTTTTTCGTCCTGTTTTTGTCCCTTGGTGAGAGACAGCAGGGCTTCTTGGTCCAACTATGGCTGCTCTTTTGAATGACGCTGTCTTGCTCCACTCGCACCAGCTCGTCCGCCCAAATCTGTGCCCCCTCGTCTGCGGAGCTCCACACCACCGCACCGACATTCGGATCGATAACCGATCTAGGAGCTCCTCCAGCTCACAATCCGGGGACAAGCCGCTAGTGTATCAATATACCCTCAGATGTAAGTTGTGCCACTACCAACGAGATCCGCCCGAGACATTTCGCCATTGGTTCGTCAAGGGCTGCAGAGACTCTGTTGCCGCTTCTGTGCGGACGGGACACCCACGTTACTCACCATGAATGCGAGAGGAAACAAGTATTTACGATAAAACAAAAAATAAAGACATAGTAAATTATTCAATCCTAGATGACTCATATCTATACTACCTCTGCTCTCCCTCTCAACCAGACAATATCCACCGGCTTCATCCTTTCTTGCTCATTATCCATGATGCCATTCCCAGGGTGACAGCACTCCAAAAGTATGCTGTAAATCTTCCGAGAGACCAATCCCGCGCAGGTCTATCGCGTGATCCTGGTCCGTCTTTTTCTGAATGTCCATGCTTTGACCTTCCTTTCAGGGACGATTCTTCAGATACTCTTGGCGCCGTCGCGTCATCCTAGGCAGAGGGAATCTTGATCTTGTGCTGGATGAGCAGTCGCTGGTACTTGTCCTTCTTCTCCATGAGTGTATTGTGATCTATCCTGAGCTTGCTGAGTTCAGTGTGGGCGCGACTGGCATCTTCGAGTGAGGATTTCAGAGTCTCCCGCGCCTGGTCGAGATCGCGTGCGGCATCATTGTAGAGGTCAGTCGTCGTGTCCAGATTGGATTTGAGTTCCTTCTCGGAACTTGTCATTTGTTCAACCTGGGCCTGGAGCTTGTTGCTGCTGCCCACCACGGCCTCGTGGTCGGTTCGGAGATCGGTAAGCTGGAGCTCTAGCTCAGTGATGCGAGACGACTTGGTGTCAAGCTCAGACTGCTGAGATTTGCTGGCGAGGACGGCGTCATCCAACTTCTTCTGAATGTCGGCGGAGCGCTTCTTCTCTTCGGTGAGCTGGCTGCGCGTGTCCTCGAGGATGTTGAGCTTGACTTGATCCTCCACGGCATCCTGGTTGATGTAGTCCTGGAGCTTCTTAACCTCGGCACGGAGCGCCTTCTTCTCACTCTCGGCAGTCTCGCGCGTCTTGTTGAGCTGCGCCTCCAGGTCGGCATTCTTGGACTTCTCCAGAGTAAGGCTATCGTTCAGCTTCTTGATAGCATCGGCGAGGCTCTTGTTCTCGGCCTTGGCGGCATCGAGCTGACGGCCGCGAGCGTGGAAGTCGGCATCAAGAGCAGCAAATCGCTTTCAATTGTTAGTTGGCTTTTTGTCTCTCAATTTCGGGAACATCCGTCACATACCTCGTTAGCGTACTTGGCAAGGTAGCCAGCCTGGTCAACAAAGGCAGCAGTGTGTGCCAGAGTGTCAAGAAGCCCCTTGGGGAAGGGCATGGGGGTCAGGATGCGAGGAAGACAGTCCTGGGCCTGGGGAAGGCGGACTTCGAGCTCCTTCTTCTTGGGAGCGGGCTCGGGAGGGTTAAAGCCACTACAAAATCCGTTGTTAGCAATTGTCTGTTACAAGGCCAAAGGATGCAACTTACTAGGCGCTGCGCTCAATTCGAGCCGCAAGGCTCATCTCACCGAGCGGCTGCTTCTTTCCGCCATTCTCGCTCATGTGGACGGAAAGCCTCTCGGTGCGCTCATCCCAGGTGCAAGAGACGTCGTAGTAAGACTGGTAAGAGAACTTGACGGTTCCCTTGGCAGCGCCGGGCTCAATCTTCTGGGTGGCGACGCGGGGGGATGGGTCGTTCTTCTTTCCGGCCGAGTCCTGGGTGAACTGCCAGACGGAGATGATGGGCTTGCCCTCGCCAAAGCCTTCGGGGGCGATGAACATGGCCATCTCGTTGACGGCAAACTTGAGCCAGTTGACCTTGCCGGTCCAGATGCGGCCAGCATCGGTAGACTGCTCGCCGGCGGCCTGGTAGATGCGCTTCATGTGCATGGTGCTCTTGGCATGGCCCTTGGAAAGGGAGACGTGGAGCTTGCTGTATCCCTCCTCGGAGTGGATCTCGTACGAGTCCGAGTGGTGCTTGAAGGTGAAGGTGTCATCGCCGTTCTTGTTCTTGGTCACCTTGTTGACGACAAGGTTCTGGAACCAGTTGGTCTTGGCGGCGCCGTGAACGTCAACAGTCCACTGGGTGAAAAGGTAGGCATTGTCGCCGACACGGACGGGACCGTTGGGCAGGACGATGACAAAGGTCTCATCGTGAATCTTGTTGTTGTGCCATGTGAGCTTTCCGGTGTAGACAAACATGTTGCCGGATTATGGGAAGATACCCAGGATGTGTTGAGGTTGTGAGTTTTGTCGGTTCTGAGGAATGGATAGTTCAGGATGAGGTTGATGAGTGTGAAGTGTGAAGTGTGAGTGATGAGTGAATGAGGATTGTTGGATATCAAGACGACGACAAGTTCTTTATAGTTGTCAACTCGAGTTCCTCAAGGCCTCCAACCGTATAGTTCTCCAGAGTGTGGCTACCTAGTGTACGAGGTGCTGGTCCACCTTCCAGCTCGCATGCAGTTCCTTTGTCCGTGATTGCTTTTCGATAGTGCCCTGCATGTCTTTGCTAGCCGCAAGCTGAGAATGCTTCTGTGGCTGGCCACCGGACATCGCCAAGCACCACGAATAGACAAGACTCAGCTGGATACATTCTCAAACGCCATTGCAACTGCTGACATCCTTGCTGCGTGACAAGCCACGATACCCCCAATTAAGGCTCGCCGTCCGGGCATTAGGCCATTTTCGTCAACCCCCCGTCGGTGCTGAACTATTGGCAAGCCCCCGACACACTCTGTCTCAGTCATCTGTGCCCACCATCGACCTTGTGGAGCTGCGGTGCGTCAGGGATTGATTGGCCTGAGCATTGCGGGCCGCGACAAGCGTCAACATTAGCTCGTCTCGAAGTGGTCATGGCGCCCCCGGGACTAGTGGAGAGCCGATGGGCATTGCCTAACGGGCTGGCACGTGGCTGGCTGCTGTCTCGCTAAGACCGGCAGTGATTGGGGATAGCGTCAGATTTGTCGAGCGTTTGCTCTCGGGAGCGAACTCTCTCGGGAGACCAGGGATTCGATCGTCACATTTGTGGCTAGCTGTGATCATCGCCTAGGGTAGATCCGCGCCCTAGAGTGCATGAAACTCAACGGCATTCAACATTACCATTGCACCGGGATCGATTTGTATCATCTATGAGCATTGCGAATTGCGTGTCCAAAAAGAACTGAATTGTTCCTAGCCCACGGTAATTCATTCGTGCTGAGGTTTGCTTCATTTTTACGTCGTGCATTGGTGCTCCAGACTAGTACACTTACTACCTTCTACTGTGCATTCCCAAACTGGTTACTTCTCCGTGGGTCTCAGCTGGGCTGCGACGTCTGCCATGGGAAACTCTCAAGGTATGCTAATCAATCAAGGAGGCCACCATTGATTGGAGGCGTCGCCGCTCAACGCGTGGCTGCTCAGCCTTAGAGGGGGAAAGGCAGCCACTGCCTTGATTGTGATGGGGCCTATCGTGGCGTTTCCTAGTAGCCAATAACTAAGCATTTCGCTTTTGCATTGTGGGACACACGAAAACAACTAAACTGTGTTTGTCTACAACCCCAGCAAGGCAAAGCCGACTAGTGCTGAATGGCTTCAATAGTCTCGGCAGAAAGAAATGTTTATGCTGCAAAGTTTGATGTTGTCCCATGGAACCATAGGTAATCTGGACCACGCAATGCGGGTGGGTTGTCTCATTTAGTTTGAATATAGCCCCCAGCGAGGGGGTTAACTAAGAGGCGCCACCAGCCCGAAATAAGATAGTCGTCCCAAAGCAGAAGGTTTTCAGCTACAACAATAGGACGCGTGTTTGTCGTTCTGGCATTTCAGTTACTGACAACATTTCCGTTGTACTAATATGGCACAATGTCTTTCGGCTGTTCCCCTGTCTAGGATGGCGAGAGGATGGAGGAGAAAGCGATCGTAAAATGGAATGTGAGGCAGTGAGGCTATGCAGGAGGCCAACCTTATGTCACGTGGAGGCTAGGCATCTATTCCCAGCTGCTGCAGCACATTCCATCCATCTAGCTATGAAAACGTTAATAATCGTCCCTGTTGGTGGCCCTGGTAACTCCTCTGCTCCAATATTACACATCAATTCCTCCGTCAAGCCATGGCAACCCCGGAATTCCACTGTTTCTCCTCACTACCTTTTGAGCTGCGCCAAGAGATTTATTTATGGGCCACACCGCCTCGCGTTGTCCAAGTCGAGGAACGCCTCGATGAGGAGTATGAGGAATTCCTAGAGGAGATACGCAATGTTCCCAATAGACTAACGCTCGATTCATCTCTGGTTTACTTTGCCTCCCACTGGCGCCACAAGGTCCCGCGCCGGCGTCAGCCCTCGCTGGAATCCTTCGGCTTCACCAATGACAAGCCCGCGCGTCGTCCTTGGACGCCGAGTTCTTTTACCCCAGAGATTCCCATCGATTGGCTCGATGAAAACCCTCGGGTAGCTTGGGAACTTGCCAGAAACAGCCACCTGCACAGCAACGCCCCCATCCCCGCCCTGCTGCATGTGTGTCGAGACTCTCGAGCCAGCTTAATGCAAACCGGCTACCAGCTCGCATTCCGAACACGATCCAGCCCGCCACGGACATGGTTCAATTTTTCTCGCGACTCTTTGTTCATTGGATACGTACACTATTACGGCGATGACTACAAATTTTTAAACGGCGGCAAATGGGACTTTGGCCAGTTCAGCCCAGGCGATATGCAAATGGTTCAGAAGTTGGTCTTGTCAGGTTCCTCTCTTGATATGTTTCAGTCAAACCCGAGTACATATGAGCTGGGCAATTTATCTCCTGTATTTCCACTCTTCCCACGATTACAAGAGCTTATATTTGCAGAATGGACCGACTCATGCCTCCAAGAATGGGCTGGCTACTCAAGGTCCACAGCTCATGTTGAGCAAGCCACCCGGGCTCGAGACCATTGGGTTTGCAGGCCCGTGGAAGATATTGACTCCTGCTTCCATCTTTTTTCTTTGGACTCGTGGTTGCACAACTCCATGCGATCGACCGGGGAAGATGGATTGTGCGTGGTCGCGCACAAACGGAAGAATGGACTTGATGCACCATACCACGAGGACACTGCGCGTCTCATGGAAACGGCAGTTGCTCAACACATTAATTCATTGGATCTTTCAGAGTCAGGCATTCCAATTATCCCATGGAAATCCCCTAAATTTACAATAGCACACGTGCTGTCATCAACCGCATACGAATTCCTCAATGCGGAGCGAGGGAAAATGGCAGAGACTTTGTGCCATCTGCAAGATGAATGGTCCTCCATTAGAAGATCACGGGACAGCATTGCGGGTCAATCTTCACAGGAAAAAGAAGCAGAAGAAGCATTTGTCAACTTACATTGGCCTCATATACAACTTCACAACTGCACAAATTGCGCCGGTTGGTGTTATGAGCAAAGGCAGCTTAACATTATCAAGAAGTGGTGGATTGAAGAGTCCTTGCCAATGTATTACCGGCGCTCCAGGGACTAGGCTAGCCATTGAAACTATACGCCTGCGCCCGGGAAGGATTAAATATGCGAGTAGCTAGGTCTAGCTTGCTATTAAAAAAAAACTTTTATAATTGTTACTTTCGATCTGGGCGAAAGGATCTTCACGTTTGAGCCAGCCTCTCTTTCTCTCTCCACGACAAGTAAACGCTTATATAAAATGGCGTTGTTCCCAGATGAATTCACCAATGTAACATCCCTAGGTTTGTGCATGATGCTAGGAAAACTATGAAATGATCCACATTACAGACTTTCTGCCCCTTGGCTTCTATGCAGTGGGTGGCAAGACATCACGTCTGACTCTAGATTGCGGGTTGGTGCGGGTTCTAAGAGAAACTGGTAGGAAGAAAGTGATGGACAATTTAGAATCAGGACAATTCTTGTTAATAAGAAATCGGTTTGTATTTTTTTTTTTATACGTAGGCATGACTGGATGAAAATAGAGCATGGATCTGAAGCGGCTCTGTAGGATCGGCTGCATGCGTCGTGGTGACCCGGAGCTAGTCGCGCACAGCCGGATCGTGTTCTGGACTAAAGACGGGCACTAGCTTTTCGACAATCGCGATTCCAGGCCGGTCCACATTTTTTGGTGAGAGTCATTGGATGAAAAAGGAATCATGTCCAAGGTAATGGTGATGGCGGACCCCTCATCTAGGGAAATCTTTTGCATCTGATGGTCGACGGGCAGCTGTGACAATGAACGTGACGAGGCCTCTGCGGGGCATTTCGTCCTTGGTTCTGCAGAGTTTCCGGTATCCATAGGCGGCATGTATCCGGGCATGGCCTCGATTAAAGAGTGATGATGACCAAGGGCGTGAATGAAAGTATGTAGTGGCACCAAGAGATGCAGCTGTCAATGACCGATGGCAGGGTCTGAGTTGGAGGCCGAAGGGAGTGATGAGTGGCACAAAATAAAAAGGCAGAGGAGCAGACGTGATGAGAATGGAAAGAAGTCGAGCATTTGAAGTTCTTCTAGGCCCGCTCACGAGCTCAGGTATGGGTGCGATTCCAGGATGATGCCGTTTGCGTTTGGACCCCGTATCAGGTGATCTCGAAGAAAAAGTAAATGGCTGAAGTCGCAGGCCAGTGCAACGGCACAAAAACTCAATTAGATTGCGGTATTGTAGGGGATTGATTATTAGGAATCTATCTGATTTATATGATTCCGCCCCCCATTACATTTATTCCAGGCTTCTTATTGGTTTCTTGGGTTCTTAAGTCATCTTCACCATCGGGTGATTTCCTGTTCTGTCGCTCTTCGTCTAGTCCTTCATTCGCACCATGATTATCCGCGGCTACTCACAAGCGTCTGCAATATTTCAAGACAATAGATTCCGGATTCTGCAAATCGAGAAACAGAAGGCAACAGAGGATGAGAAGGTAGATGCCTTGATGGCTGCGACGACATTTGACAGTCTGGCCGTTTGTACTTTGTCCTCCCCATCCTGAGTCAGAGATAGAAGAAAATCATGCACTTCGAAATATATTTTGAAAGCAAGAAAAATAACCATCAATTTATCCCTCAAGAGCTAGGCATGGTTTGCCTTCTGCTCATGGACGAAAACCATGGCATTCTCAAAATAGCGCGGTTGCTGATACCAGTGCTGGCGGGGTCAAATCCACTAATGGTTGATGATTTAGCGCTTGGGGGACCCCTAAATACAGGGCATGAGTGTGGCCGAGCGGCAGTTGCAGCGTTGATAGGCTCCGCAGAAATACGACGAGTGCCAGCTGCTCAGGGAGCCCCGGTCATTAATCCAAGCCAAAGCGACCCCGATCGGATCTCAGAGTTGGGCATTGAGAGCTCGATTCCAATCGCTCAGATTGCCGCGAGGGGTTCGGGTATGCACCGTGACACGCTAACTCGCGGGGTATTTGGCGGAGCTCCTCCAGCAGCTCCTCCCACTGTAGGCGCCTCCCAAGTGCGCTCCGCATGTAAAAACAACACCCGACGATAATGAAAAGAATAAATAGGTACAAGAGTCTATCGTTCAAAATGAAATAAATCTACTCTCTGCAAAACAACCATTTAAACCCGGTCTATTTATTTTGATCTATTTTTTTTTCGAGGTTTGCATTTGAACGAATATCACAATGGCCCCGTAAGTGTGCCAGCTCCACCCACCACTGACAGTTGCTTACTTTTCCAGGACCAAGTTCAAGCTTTACTGGTACCCCAAGGCCCCTCGGGCCACCATGTGCCTATACATTGCCGAATACAACAAGTAATTGACACGCTCTTAAAATAGAAGAAACCCATCATTGACAAGCTCCCAGGTTAGATGTTGAGTACATTGAGGCATGGCCTATCAAGGTCGACGCTAGCAAGGGTGGCGTTGGCGAGGACTACCTTTCCAAGTTCCCTACCGGCAAGGTCCCTGCTCTCGAGGGCCCAGATGGCTTCACTCTTTTCGAGTGTATCCCTGTTTCCGTTTACTGTAAGTGTTTTTTTCTTGTTATTATTCATTTATCGAACAGCATTGACAAGTCAACAGTGGCCAAGCAAGACCCCAACACCACACTTCTGGGCTCGACCCTTGAGGAAGAGGCCACCATCCTCAAGTGGTCCTCGTTCGCCAACAGCGAGCTTCTTCCCCCTATTATGGCCTGGATCAACCCCGTGATTGGCAAGGCCCCATCATCACCCGAGATTCTGGCTGCTGCCGAGAAGAACAGTGAGGGTATGGTTAGCTACGTCGAGAAGGCTCTCGAGGGCAAGAAGTTCCTCGTCGGTGACAGCCTCACCATGGCAGACCTGTTTGTGGTGGCTGCCATTGCCCGAGGTTACCAATTTGTGAGTATACAGCCATCATGTCCCGCAACCGGGGCCCGCTTTGGGCACCAGCTAACGTATTCCAGGTGTTTAAGAAGAGCTGGGCTGCTAAGCACCCCGCCATTCATGACTGGTACATGAGGCTAAAGAGCGACGATATCTGGAAGAAGATTGATGGCGAGCCTTACGTCCTTGATGATTAATTATAGATTTATGAGTATAAAAATTGGAATAAATGGGATACAAGTTTAAGATAATATGTCTTGTGTGAATATGCGTGTGCAAACATCTTTTTCTCTTCTCGTAAACTCTCCGAGTAGATGTGAGCAACTTACACTTTCTCAACAAGCGAACCAGCCATTCTCTCATCTTTATTCCGGCTTCAGAGAATTCCTTCGCAGGTATTCTCTGCAAGCTAGCATGTTCACAAAAACCACCTGGAAACCACAGAATTCTTTGTTTTTTTCCTTTTTGTCTTCTCTCTCTACATTGCACAATTGTTGTACGGACGCATTTAAATCAAGGTCATTTCATTTATCATTATTTAATCTCATTTATAGCGAGTTCTCAAAGTCCACCAGGCTCTTCAGAACTACATCGCGGTCCCCCTCAAACTTTGCGCTGCTCACAAGCCCCAGCGGCCGACGGCTCCTGCCTCCACCGTAGCCGTAGTACCTGTCCAGCGCGGCCTTCAGCCCAGCCACTCCGAGCTGCACCAGGGCCCAGTCCGCCTGGCTGAGGCGGGTCTGGATCTCCTGAGCCTCCTTGAGCTTGCCCTCGTCGTAGAGCTTGAGGAGGTGGACGTGCACGGCGGGGACGAGGTTGGCGGCGGCGGCGATGACGCCGTTGGAGCCCGCCACGAGGCCGTGCAGGAAGAAGTCGGACTTTCCGGCAAAGGCAGCAAACGGCTTCTTGACTCTGGCGTCGTGGGCGACGCGCTGCAGCTTGCCCAGGTTGCCGCACGTGAGCTTGCAGCCGACAATGTTGGGGTTGGCCGCTGACAGCTCGGCAATCATGTCCGAGTCCAGGTCAATGCCCGAGGTGACGGCGGGGAAGTTGTAGAGCAGAATGGGAATGGGGGATTCTTTGCCCACGTCGTCGAAGAACTGGAAAATAACTGGCTTCTGCATGGCCCCGGCTGTGTGTTGTTGGTGTTGAATTAGCACTCAAAACGGTAATGCATACGGCTTCCGTTCACTTACTCCAGTAGCTGGGTGACAGGACCAAAGCAAAATCGGCGCCAGATTCCTTTGCCTCTTGACATAGCTGGACTGTCTCGCGTGTGCTCTGGGCACCGCAACCGGCAATAATGACTGCCCCCGGGATGCCATTCTTCTCTAGAACCTCGCGGGCCGTGGCGATAATCTGCTGTCGCTCAGAGTGCGATAGGTGCGGCGCCTCTCCATTGGAGCCCTGGATAACGAAGCCAGCGACTCCAGCCTTTGCAAGCCGAGTTACATGGGTCTTTAGCGCCTCCAAGTCCAGCGTCTCATCCTCATGGAAGAAGGCGACGACCGGTGCATACACACCACGAGGAGGACAGGTTGCAACAGTCATGATCGTGATTTTACCCTGATAGCTAGAAATATTGTTTCAATATTTGAAATGGCTTTTTCTGGAGTCGCACTTTTTTTGTTTGTTTCCATCTCTTTTCTATTTGATTTCGCGAGATCCACCAAGAGGAGCATCACCTTCAGCGGGTGTTAGCCGTGACTTGTGGGCCTGGAGTGGACTGCGTCCGCAGGATGTGGAGGAGTGGGTGGAGCTCCATCGGATGAAACCCGAGGTGTAGATGCCATGATTTGGTATCAATTGATCAATTCACTAGCTATCTATACATTGAAAGCGTTGGTTGACAAAATTGCCTTGTCTGAGAGTGTACTTGGCCATTTTACCCATTTTCTCAGACAACAACCACGGACGCTGCCATGGCTAGTCAACCAACTTCAGTCTTCTCCAAGGGCGAGTATGTGCCTCCGGACAGCATCTTTGACGTGACAAGGAGATATGTGGCCGACGAGTGTCCAGAAAAGGTGAACTTGGGACAGGGAACGTACCGGGATGAAAACGGGCAGCCGTGGGTGTTACCGTCGGTTCGCATGGCCAAGGAAATCGTGCTGAATGCGGGCCACGAATACCTGCCCATTGCTGGGCTGGCCGGGTTCCGTGAGGCGGCAGTCGACCTGGTGTTCCACGGCACCAACGCCCTTTCGGAGGGCAGAGTAAGGCCCCTACCATTTTCTAGTAGCCATTGGTTGCGCTGGAACTCATCGCTAACAAAAAGTTTTCGTGCTGCAGGTGGCGTCGTGCCAGTCAGTCTCAGGGACGGGCGCGCTGCTCCTCGCGGGGCTCACGCTGAAGAAGGCCCAGTGCGGCATCAAGACGGTGTACATCACGGACCCGACATGGTCCAACCACGACCTGCTCTTCGCGTCCATGGGCTTCGAAGTCAAGAAGCTGCCCTACTACAAGGGCGGCGAGTTCGACTTTGAGCGCTACATGGAGACGCTGCAGGCCGCCGATGACAACTCGGCGCTGGTGATGCACGCCTGCGCGCACAACCCGACCGGATGCGATCCCTCCCGCGAGCAGTGGCGGGAGATTGCTGCCGTCGTCAAGGAAAAGGGAATTTTCTCCATTTTTGACTCTGCGTACTTGGGCTTCAACTCTGGGTCCGTCGATGAAGATGCGTGGGCCATCCGGCACTTTGTCGAGGACCTCAAGCTGGAGGCGTGCGTGTGCATGTCCTTTGCGAAGAGCATGGGCCTGTACGGAGAGCGCGTCGGGCTCACGGCCATGATTGCCAGCTCGGCCGACGCAGCGCGCACCGTGGGCTCCATCCTGGCCAATTCGCAGCGCGCCACAATTTCCAACCCCCCCGTTTACGGAGCCCGCATCGCCGCAACGGTGCTGTCCACTCCCGAAATTGCTGCCCAGTGGAAGGCCGACCTGGTCACCATGTCGCAGCGGATCGCTTCCATGCGCCAGAAGTTGTTTGATGCCCTTGTGAAGCTGGACACGCCAGGAAATTGGTCTCATCTGGTGAAGCAGACTGGCATGTTTGGGTACCTGGGCATCACTTCTTCCCAAATTTCTCATCTTGAAGGTATGTTTGCTATTAACATGGGTTAAAACAAAATCAAGTGATTTTCATAAGCCTTGAGACACTTATAACTAATCATTGGGTTCATAGATAAATATCACATTTACATGGCAGATACGTCTCGCATCTCTATTGCAGGACTTAATGATGGGAATGTGGAATACGTAGCAAAAGCAATGAATGAGACTGTTCGTACAATTGTATAGTAAAACAGTTAGCCATAATATTAAATATTACTTAAAAAAGACTTTGATACCATTTTATCTGTCCTTATCCTTGAACGTGAAATAAGCATCGGATCGCAGTAAACCCTACAAACTACCCTATACTGATTTTTGACGTCGATCGGTGTTTGGCAAATCCAGATCCCTTCGATCGCAGCCGTCCCTCCACAAACATCTATTAACTTCTGGGCCAATCAATAGCATCAAATTAATAAATTATTCCTGTCAATTAGTTGTTGCAGCCATACAAAACGACCACGTGATTGCTGTCAGGATGGTCGCGTGTGGGTGCCGCCCTATTTCGGCCGTATCAAGATGAGTGGAGGCGGAGCTCCATCGCCGTGTGGAGCGAGCCATGCCTGATATGCCCGGCTCTGCTTATCGAGATTCATTCGCATCTCCCTCTGCCGATAACCAGATTGCGACTCGGCCCAGAACCGATTGGCCAGAAGAGACGGCGTCGAGGAGCATCGCCATCGAGGGAGCGTTATTGCGGAGCTCCCATTTCCCCGCCCAAGCCACTCCTCATCGTCTCGCGCAGCACCGCCATCGGCCCTGGTGGCCGGGTAATGGAAATGGAGGAGCACCGGGGTCGGCACATGCGACATTTGGGGGCGGCCATCCAACTCCGTACCAATTGCTGATGTGCCAGTCGCTCGCATTATATCATCCTTGTATCGCACTGGAGTTTCCGTCAACCCTGCCTGTTTTCCCATTCTTTCTGACCCTGGATGAACTACTGTTCCTAATACATCCGCATCCTCCATACACATCCCGGCAACATGGGTTCGCTTCCAGATCGCACACAGGGCATCCGCATCTCCATCGATAGAGGTGGCACCTTTACTGACGTAAGGTTTTTCTTGGAGTTTTGCAGGCCATTGCTGACGAGTTTACAGTGTGTCGCCACCGTGCCTGGCAAAGATGACATCTTGATCAAGCTTCTTTCTGTAGACCCCAGTAATTACTCAGATGCTCCGGTTGAAGCCATTAGAAGGGTATTGGAGCGGGCCACAGGGAAATCTTACCCTAGGGGGCAAAAGATTTCCCTAAAGGGTGTTGGTAAGCGACCAGCTCATCGAACGCTACATTGTGCAAATTCTGACATACACAGAATCCATTCGCATGGGTACAACTGTAGCAACAAATGCGCTACTCGAGAGAAAGGGCGAAAGGACTGTTTTTGTGGTGACAAGAGGCTTGAAGGTAAAAACTCTACGAAATCTAGGCGTAGCATACGCTAAAGCTGGCCTAGGACCTTCTCCACATTGGTAACCAGTCAAGACCAAAACTCTTTGACATGACAATCAACAAGCCGGAAGCTCTTTACACCAAGGTGGTCGAAGTGGACGAGCGTGTTACACTAGAAGCCTGGACAGAGAGCAAGGTTCCGTCCGTAGTGGACATTGCCTCGGACCCCGCTCTTGTTGAGGGTGTTACTGGCGAAGCTGTCAGAGTGCTCGAACCTTTAGGTGAGCTTAAAAACGAACCATCAAAAGAGTGGTTGAACTTTCGAATCCTAACGCTTTCAAGATATTGAATCCACTAGAAAATCATTACAAGCTGCATACGATGACGGCTATCGCTCTGTTGCTGTTTGTCTCATGCACAGCTTCACATTTAGGGACCATGAACTGGCTGTGGGCAAGCTAGCTGAATCGATTGGATTCACTCACATTTCTCTGAGCGCCGAGCTGTCTCCCGTTGTCAAGATTGTTCCTCGCGGCCACTCGTCCACAGCCGACGCCTACCTGACTCCAGAAATTAAGCGATATATCAAGGGATTCGAATCAGGATTCGAGGACCTAAGGACCAGCAGCTGCCGCTGCGAGTTTATGCAGAGCGATGGTGGCCTCGTCGAGTTTTCTCGTCTGTCTGGACTGAGATCGATCCTCTCAGGTCCTGCTGGTGGTGTGGTTGGGTATGCGAGAACCTGCTTTGATGAACAGGATGGTACCCCGGTCATTGGATTCGACATGGGTGGTACAAGCACAGATGTGTCGAGGTGCGTCTGACTTGTGATTACGTACCTATCTCGCATGTTGCTAACACATTGATTAGATACGCTGGCGAGTTTGAGCAGGTATTCGAGACGACCACTGCAGGTATCATTGTCCAGAGCCCACAGCTGGACATCAACACCGTCGCCGCTGGAGGTGGCAGTATCCTCTCATGGCAAAGCGGCATGTTCAAGGTCGGACCAGAGAGCGCGTCTGCACACCCAGGCCCCGCATCGTATCGAAAAGGCGGTCCCCTGACAGTCACCGATGCCAACCTGATCCTGGGCCGTCTTCGCCCCGAGTTCTTTCCCCATATTTTCGGCCCTAATGAGGATATGCCTCTCGATATCGAGGCTAGCCGTCGCCTCTTCACCGAAATGACGGCCGAAATCAACAAGGAATTGGACGATAAGTTGACTATGGAGGAGGTTGCTATTGGATTCCTGGACGTTGCCAACGAGGCCATGTGCCGCCCCATCCGCACACTTACCGAGGCCAAGGGATACGATGCTGGTCTTCACAACCTTGGCTCGTTTGGCGGTGCTGGTGGCCAGCACGCATGCGATATCGCCAGTACTCTTGGAATTTCACGCATTCTCATTCACAAATATTCGTCGCTCCTTTCAGCGCACGGCATGTCGCTAGCAGATGTCGTTCACGAGGAGCGAAGCCCGTCCGCAGCTACCTACTCTCCCGAAAACCTTTCAACCTTTTCAGACGAACTCAGCAAGCTTCAGGAGAAGGCTGAGGCTGCTCTGCTGGCCCAACGGATCCCCAAGTCGCGCATCGTATCGGAGAAGTACCTTAACATGCGCTACCATGGAAGCGACACCGCGCTGATGATCCAGGATAAGCCTGGAACAGGAGGTTTCCTGGCCGAGTTTGAAAAGGCCCACCAGAGCCAATTCGGTTTCTTGCCTGTTGGACGCGATGTCATTGTTGAGGACTGCCGCGTGCGCTCAATTGGACAGAGCAACCATGACTCTTCCAAGCCGTGGCCCGTTGAGCTGGCTTCTGCAGAGCCCATCTGGACAAGCAAGGCGCACATCACAAAGGACGTGTATTTCAAGGGCCTCGGGTGGAGCAAGACGCCCGTCTATCTACTTGGCGAACTGAGCCCCCACTCGAAGGTTCAGGGCCCTGCGTTGGTCATTGACGACAAGCAGACAATTGTGATTGTGCCCCAAGCAACAGCCACCATTCTCTCCAACATGGTTGTGATTGATGCCCAGGTTGGTACCAAGGCTACGCTCTCCGCAACGCAGGCCAACCCTATCCAATTGTCCATTTTCGGCCATCGTTTTATGGGTGTGGCGGAACAAATGGGCCGTGCTCTTCAGAAGACGAGTGTGAGCACTAACATCAAGGAACGCCTGGACTTTTCCTGCACCGTCTTCTCTCCGGATGGCGGACTTGTGGCTAATGCCCCTCACGTTCCCGCTATGGTAAGTCGCAAACCCAGGGATGTCTTGTTTTGCAACGGGACAAGCTAATTGAGGGATAGATTGGAAGTATGGCTTTTGCCGTGAAGTGGCAGATTGACCACTGGGGAAGCGATCTCCGACCTGGAGATGTTATTCTTTCCAACGCACCCGGTATGGAACCTGAAAAATAGCAACTAAGGTTGAGGCTAACACACTTTTTGCAGATTGCGGCGGTACTCACTTGCCTGATCTGACAGTCATTACCCCCGTCTTCAATGCGGAGGGCACCAAGATTATCTTCTGGACGGCATCCCGAGGCCACCACGCAGATGTAAGAAGCTCCCACATGATTCTGTCAAGATTATACTAATTGTTTCTAGATTGGAGGTATTCTGCCTGGTAGCATGCCACCAAACTCAAAGGAACTTTGGGAGGAGGGTGCAGTCATCAAGGCCTTCAAGGTTGTCGAGGGCGGCAAGTTCAAGGAGGAGGAGCTGACCGAGCTCCTCATGGCACCTGCAAAGTCTCCTGGGTGCCAGGGAACGCGCTGCTTGAGAGACAACATTTCCGACATCAAGGCCCAGGCCGCGGCAAACCACCGCGGCAGCCAGCTCATCCATGGCCTTATTGAAGATTACGGCCTTGAAGTGGTTCAGTTCTACAGTAAGTTTCATCAAACCAAACAGCAGACTAAAAAGCTAACGTCAAACTAGTGGACGAGATTCAAGGTGCTGCTGAGCGAGCTGTAAGAGACATGCTGAGAACCATCTACAAAACGACGGAGGGCAAGCCCCTCGAGGCGGTCGATTACATGGACGATGGCACACCAATTAAGCTGAAAGTCAGCATCAACGAGGCCACGGGCGGTGCGGTGTTTGACTTTGAGGGCACAGGACCTGAGGCTTATGGTGAGTTTTCTTCCAACGCGGTGATTGCACGTCACTAAACGTAAGCAGGAAATTGGAACGCGCCGATCGCTATTTGCAACTCATCAATCATTTTCGCCCTCCGCTGCATGGTCAACATGGAGATTCCTCTGAACCAGGGTGCCATCCGACCAATCGAGGTCCGCATCCCGGAGGCCTCGCTTCTGCGGCCATCTGAGGATGCGGCCGTGTGCGCGGGCAACGTCTTGACCTCTCAGCGCATCGTGGACGTCATCTTCAAGGCGTTCAAGGCCGCAGCCGCCAGCCAGGGCTGCATGAACAACCTGACTTTTGGCACTGACGATGCTGAGAACGGGTTTGGTTACTACGAGACCATCTGCGGTGGTTCCGGCGGTGGTCCAACTTGGGACGGCACCAGCGGCGTGCATACAAACATGACGAACACGCGCATTACTGACCCAGAAGTATTGGAGAGACGGTATCCAGTCATCTTGCGCCAGTTCTGCCTGCGAGAAGGCAGCGGTGGTGCGGGTGCTCACCCTGGTGGAGAGGGTATCATCCGCGAGCTGGAATTTTCCATCCCCACCAAGGTGTCTATCCTCAGTGAACGACGCACATTCGCGCCATATGGCCTGGAAGGAGGCGAGGATGGCGAGAGAGGCCAAAACCTCTGGATAAAGAAGACGGGCAGAGTCATCAACCTGGGTGGCAAGAACACTGCCATGATGGGAGCAGGGGACCGAATTGTGGTCAAGTCTCCCGGTGGAGGCGGATGGGGAGCTCCTGAGGCTAGGTTACCTCAAACAGCTGCTCCCAAGCACACATTTGTGGGAGTTGCTAACGGCACGGTGGATATGATTCAGTCAATGGGTGAATCAGCATAAGGTGTTTCATTGTAGACGGCAGCAATTACTCGTTTTGGTAAAATTAGACAGCTTGGTTTCGTCGTATTAGCATCGGATTTAATGCATGGCAATTTATGCACCCCATTCATAACACTAAACTGTATGATGCACAAGATATGGCGTTAATGCTGACCCAGTGATCTGGGAGTGATCGGTGGCTCCCGGATGGCTCAGATGGCAGATGGCCAAGGGTCAGGGATTCTTCTCAGATCATGTGGCTCCTCTCGGCAATGTTTCCAAGTTGGAGCCGGTCTCCGCATCATCAAAGCGGGACCGGCCGTGTTAGTACCGTCCTGTGCAGTCCCTGTGCAGGTGCACCGCGGGCACCCGTATGCTCCATCCTTACCTACGCCTCAGTCCAGCATCTGCGAGATCTGGAGCGGGTGATCCGAGCTCCCCAGTCATGGAGTCTGTCTAATCCCATTTTCATTTTAATTCAATGATTAATTTGCCATGTTGTGTTATGAACTGGCATCTAGGTGATAGATCAAGAGAGCCATGATAGCACTGCGCTGCGTAGGAGAGTTACTCCGTCCGTCCCGAAGGCATGAAACGAAGAGGTAATAATCTGCACGAGGCTCCCGCTTGTCACAAATCAAATTTCTCGTGCATGGATAGTAGCCAATTCCGTCGTTGCCTTGTTTGCGCCTCTGTTAGAGCCCATTTAGAGGAGCTCCTAGTTGCAGTTCGCCACCGGCGCCAGGAGGAGCTCCACGCTCCATGTATTAGCGCGGCCTCAATGCAATGCAGATGCTCCTCCCAATCCCAGGGCGTCCTCTGCTGCGGCTGCAGACTGCGCTTGTCCGGCGACGACAATCCTGATCTCTGGTGTCAGGTTTGTTGACGGACATCAGCGAAGTCGGACTCATCGTCAGATATATTTATGGCCGTCTCTGGTCTTATTCCCAGCATCAAATCTCGTTCTACATCATCAATCAATAATCAATAACCACAACAAAACCACAAACACTTGAATTGATATTTTCTTTAGCTTTAGAGCTGGTCATCCGCCATCATGGTTGCCGATATCAACATTCTCCCGGAATACACACTTCCCACACCTACCAAGGAGGACCGTAAGTGGCCACTTTAATCATACACCCGAACCCCTTTCTCTGATATCGCTGTCTAGTTGATTATGTGGACCTTGTGAACATCGACCTTTCCAAGTTTGACAGCCCCGAGGGCCGCAAAGAGCTCGCCAAGGATCTTTACGAGGCTGCCACAGGATATGGATTTCTCACACTAACCAACCATGGTATCTCTGATGAGACTTACCAGCGCCAGATGAGAATCTCCAATGCCATGATGACTCTTCCACCCGAGGAGAAGGCTCCCTATGAGGGTATGTGATGGTGATGGAGACATGAATTCGCAGGCTGACCCTTCCAGTGACACCCGAAGAGGATGCTCGTGGTCTTTACGTCGGCTACAAGCCCGCGGGTCCCCTAGGCCACAAGGGAGGTTTCCCTAAGGCCCTCGATCACTACAACATTCTGGTTCACGACCCTAAGAACCGTCCCCACCCCGAGATTATGCGTCCCTTCCTTGAGGAGACCAATGAAGTGATGCACTTCATCCGAACCAATATTCTTTCCAAGCTTCTCCAGCTTGTGGCCATGATCCTCGAGGTTCCCGAGCAGGCCGTCCTCTCTACTCACGCCCCTGGTGGTTCCAAGACTGAGTACATCCGATATGCAAGTATATCCCACGATATAGAGGAGAACAAGGCTGACCGTATCTGCAGATGATGTGTGAGCCCCGACCCAAGGAGGAGAGCGAGAAGTACCGCGATATTTTCCTGTCCGGCCACACTGGTGAGTGGATTTACCCTCTCTTTTTCTTGTCAACTGTGAACTAATCAAATGAATACCAGACTGGGGCACTTGGACCTTCCTGTTCAGCCAGCCCATTGCCGCTCTTCAGGTCCTCTGCCACCAAACCGGCTCATACCGATGGGTGCGACACCAGCCCAACGGCCTCGTCGTCAACTTTGGCGAGGCTCTGGAGCGTCTCACCGGCGGTCTCTTCAAGGCCACCGTCCACCGCGTCATCCAGCCCCCCGTTGACCAGCGCCATCTCCGCCGCATCGGCGTTATTTACTTCTCCCGCCCCGCCGACGAGCGCGAGCTCGTGCCCATTGAGAACTCGCCTCTGCTCAAGCGCATGGGCACCGACAAGCCCATGGACGAGAGGGTGTTTTGCATGGCCGATTACCTGGATGCGAGGAAGCATGGCTGGAAGCGATACGAGTTTGACATTGACAAGCCCAGAGATTCCGCCAAACACGCCGACTTCTTCGACGGCGAGTACCCTGACCCAGAGGGCCACAAGAGCTTGGGCAAGTTTGATAACGTGCCGAGACAAGTGTACGAGATCCCTCCTGTCAAGGTCTAGACATGGTCGTTTATTTTCCCTTTTGTCATGCGTCACGCTTGTATCTGGCAAGATTAGCTAGGCCTTCGCTTAGGCGACATGAAGTCTGTTGTCTAGCATAGTGTTAAAGAATGCAATCAAACAATGTTTCTCTATCAAAGATTGGAATATTCTAAAAAAAAAAAAAAACACATGCCCCGCTGATTGTGACTGGTTAACCATCAATCACACCACGTTGGCATCCTGAAAGTGAAAAATCACACGTTGCCGACAATCTACGGTCGCGGGTACTCTTTTATCCATTCGTTCTAAATCTGGTTATCAGGACCCTGATGCTGCATCACGTCAAAAATACCGATTGACTCTGCACCATCGCGCATGCCATGGCCCTAACATGCGATATGAGTAATCTGGACACAGCAGACTGGCGATAGTGAATTTCTCGGAGTCTGACGAGGCAAACCCAAGTGATTCGGTGCGAGCCCCAAGCTACGTAAGATGTGGATACCGGCTAGTTCCCCGAAAGGCTGCGACGCTATCTTCTGGCAGGGGTTCTCCACCGCTATCTCAAGGCGGGAGGTGTTGTGCGCGAGAATGAGTGGGGAGCGCCAGCAGAGTTATGCCCCCCCCCCCCCCCCTCCCGGAGATATGCAACTGGACAGAGAGAGAGAGGAGGGTTGTTCTTCGGATGCCGGCGCTTTAGCCCGAGCTAAGCAGTGAGAGAGAGTGCGAGAGAGAGAGAGCGCAGGGTCCTCCCACACACACATGCCCACATCCCAGCGAGGTGAGAAATGGCCCGTGTTGCTTGGGAGGAGCGCCTCCTGGGCCAGGGGTGTCCTCCCATGCGTGCCCATGCGTGGCTGCCAAGCGCGTCGCCCTGCTTGTGCTTATCACACGCGGTGGCTTTCCAGCGGTGCTGTCGAGGCAGCCCAGTGCAGCGCCGTTTGAACCGCTGTGGCTGTCCCCGCACATTAAAGGCCCCCCCAGAGCTGATTAAACCGGGGGGGCGTGCACTTGTCAATTGGTACGGAATGCAACATCCGCAGTGTTTCTGGGGTAATGGTGGGAGAGGAGCACCGCCAGCTCGAGTGACATGATCCTATACACGGTTGCGCGTTGACGAGGCCAGTTTGCTAACGTTCCGAGGCAGCGCAGATGCATTGACTCTCGCCGCCAAGTTTTTATCGGGCAAAGTTATAAGTACTGGAGGGGTTGTTCATTTCAAAGTCGGGGTTTTCCCTTGCAGATAGGCCCAGCGTGCGTTTTTCTCCCGGGGGAATTCGATCCAGGACTCAAGCCTCGCCCATTTTCCCCAAAGAAGCAGTAGATTGACCGCCCAAAATGTTTGAGCGGCCGAAGCAATACTTTCGCGCCAGCTATCGCTCTCCGCTGGAGAAGAAGCTGGTGTTCAAGCTGGATGTTTTCATCCTGTCGTTTTGCTGCTTGGCCTATTTCATGTATGGGATCGACCAATGAGCCAACAGCTGCAGGGTGCTTTACTGACCAGTCATAGGAACTATCTCGATCGCTCCAACATTACCCAGGCCTATGTATCTGGAATGAAGGAGGATCTCGGCTTCAAGGGAGCAGAGCTCACCGCCATCAATTCCATCTACCAGGCTGGATATATGATGCAAGTATCTTGTTAATGAGCCTGGTCTGTCACGCAACTAACATCCATTGTAGTGGTATTGTCCCGAATAACCTATTGCTTACCCGCTTCCGACCAAGAATATTCTTCCCAATCATGATTTGCATCTGGGCTTCCTTCACCATGGTTACGTCCGCCGCAAAGACCCCGCAGCACATCATGGCTATTCGATTTTTCCAGGGATATTCCGAGTCTTGCGTCTTTGCTGGCACGCACCTGATTCTCGGCTCGTGGTACACCGAGGAGGAGCTTGGAAAGCGAAGTGCTATTTTCACGGGCTCCGGATTGGCTGGCGGCATGTTTGGCGGGTTCTTGCAGTCTGGCATTCACAAGTCGATGAATGGCCTTCGCGGGCTTGCTGGATGGCGCTGGCTATTTATTGTGCGTGCCCCAGAACTGTCTATTTGAACGTGTAGAGGTGACGAGGAAACTAACTGAAGATATAGATTGACGGTATCATCACCTTCCCAGTCGCTATTTATGGCTTCTTGCTGTTCCCCGATACTCCAGCTACAACCCAAGCGCCATACCTGTCTGCCGAGGAAAAGGCGCTTGCCATTGAGCGTGTTCCTATCAGCGAGGACAAGCCAATCTTGAATAAGGACTTTGCCAGGAGCATATTCAGCTCATGGTACTTTTATGCATTTGGCTTCTTGTGGATTCTCGGAAACTGCTCCGAGGCTTTCAGCTCGCAGACGCTGCTCAACCTCTACATGCAAGCGCACCCGACTATCACGTACACGGTGTACCAAATGAACAACTACCCCACTGGCGTCCAGGCTGTGGGTATCGTTTCTACGCTGCTGTGGGCCACATGGACGGATATTTACGGCAAGCGGTGGATTACGGGATACTACAACGCCATTACAGGAATCGTCACATCGGTCATCATCCTGGCCCCGTCGACGACCACTGCCGGCATCTTTGGGGCCTACTACTGGGCCGGATCCATCTACTGTTGTCAGGCAACCTTTTTCGCGTGGGCGAATGACACTCTTCGCAGCAAGCCCCCGGCCTACAGGGCTGCCGTGATTGGAGTCATGAACTTTGGCGGAAACCTGTTTCAGGCATGGTGGCCGCTCATCTTCTACCGCGCCGATGCCGCACCCATGTTTACTGTGAGTATTCCTTACGTACTTGTTTGTAGCACAAGGTGGTTGACTAACCGTTTCCGCAGCGGGGCATGATTTGTATGATTGTGATTTGCTCCTTGCTGGCTATTTGGGTGACCGTCATGGTGTGGTATGAGAGGAGGGACAAGCAGCAGCAAGCTGTCTTGGAGGGAATGGCCGTCGATGGGACGACGGGCAAGGATGTGGACGATGAGGATGTTGATGCTGGCAATGTCGGCGGGAGCAGTGCCGACGCGGACAAGAAAGTGTAGCAACCATTCTAGAATTGGTGCATCCATGTAGTTGACTAGAATAGCAGTGACCCCCCTGCCACGGTTCGATCGATTGATTCTGGGGTACTTGCGGATACACTCGTCATGCTCGCTGCCCACTGTGGTCATGAGTCTTTCCCACAACTCGTCTATCCCCAGCCACGTTGCACGGCCCACTTGTTATCTGCAGCGCTATCCTTTGGGTCATGGCTCTGGGAGGAGCCCCGCCTCTCCGCATCCCATCTTGTCCAAGGGGATATCGTTATCCCGCCAGTTGATTGGCCTCTGCCCCAGCCGATGTGACGTTCCTCCCCGCACCAGCACCAGAGCTAGCCAATGGCCTCGTTGACATTACTCGGGGCGTCCTGGGGGGGCCTGTGTCAGACATCGATGAGAGCCAGACGCTGATTAGATATGCCAGCTCTCCACAAAATGATAAGGTTCCGGGGGCCAATTACCAGCCTGGGTGCGAGTTGCCCGGTGTCTTCTCCGGGCGCGCAACACCAGCTCGGCGCGTCTATCGGCCCTGGGAAGGCCTTCCAAGTAGCACATCCCCTCACATTCCCAACCCGTTGCTGCGCTTCGTCACCGGGTCCATACGCACACATCAGAGACGAATTTTACTTTGGGACGACGGCTTCCACAACGACTCGATAATGTCGACCACAACGATGGAGGTCGCTTCAACTCCAGCAGCTGCATCGAGTGCCACATTGCGGCCTTTTGCGTGCCCGGCATGTTCAAGTCGCTTCACCCGGCTGGTAAGCCCCTGCTCTTTGACATGGTCTCTCTGCCACATCTAGTTTTATCCTGACAACCCCAAAGGAAAACCTGAACCGACACACTCGATCTGGTAATCTTATCGAGATGCTGCCGTGCCGCAATTGCCCACTAACAGATTGCAGTTCATAGGGAGTCGAACCAGAGACCATTTCCATGCCCGTATTGCGATGTTTCTTTCTCGAGAAGGTGAGTGCTCACTTGCGCGACGGGAAATTTCTCTTGCTTATGATCCCCAAAGCGACCTGAGGAAAAGACACATCAAAAAGTCACACCAGAAACGATCAGCATCTCCGAAGTCACCCGTGCAACCAGTGACCCAAAGTAATGCCCAGACTAATGGAACGAATGAAGAGGTGAGCTGGCTTAATGAGCCTATGACATTGACATGGCATCTAACCCGACTCATAGCCCGCTGATATGTTTTCGCCAAACGACATCTCATGGCTCTTCAAACTTCCACAATTCATCGGCGCTTACTTCGAAAAGTTTCACCCCAACTTTCCGGTCTTGCACAGGCCAAGTATCGACATGTCCAGCACCAGGGAACCACTGCTGCAGGCCATTGCATGTGTGGGGGCAGTATTCCACGACCCTGCGCAGAGGTTCAGTACCGCGCTTTTTGAGGCCGGATTGAAGACTCTGGACAACTATGTAAGTCAACCAACCCCTGTCAACTAACACAACACGAGTTTTCCGATAGGATAAGACTGATCACGTGCACAGATTAAGGAAGACCGCTCCAGGTTTCGCGAGATCTGGGTCCTCCAGGCCTATATTCTCTTTGAGCATTTTGCAATATACAGCTGCCAAGAAAAGTTATACCCAAGGGGAGTTGCTATTCATAGAACTCTAGTAGATGTCGCTCGAGAGTTCCAGATGCTCCAGGATGGCGCTGCATTGACAACAGGCAGCCCCGATGCCTCAATGGACCATGATGATCTGATGACAGAAGAGAGCAGATGGAAGGCATTTATTGAGCATGAATCGCAAAAGAGGTAAGCTTGTTTGACCGTATCATAAGAAAGTTTCTTACCTGGGATAGGGTCATATTTTCGCTTTACTACCTTGACTCTCAGCTAGCGGTCAGTTGTAATATGCGGCCTTTGCTCTCAGCCCTTGAACTCAAATGGGAGCTCCCTTGCCCCGATAACCTATGGTCCTCGCCAAATGCCACCGCTTGGAGTCTGCTTTCACATATTCAGAATTCGTCTTTCAACATGAACGAGGAGGACGACTACGAGGCCAACCCCGACCCTAGACCAGCACATGGCGATCTCTACGAGTGCTTACTTCACCTGATCCACCCAACCCGGAGTGTAGGAACACCACTTGGCCTGCTTTGGTATTCGCCATTCGCCTCCCTTATTCTCATTATTCAGATGCAAATGATGATTCGCGACATGACCATGGCGAGCGTCTTCTTTTGCACAAATGTCACGCTTGGCTCAACCAGGCATAACCTGTAATTCGTACTGTCCCAGTTTTGATATCGCTTTCTAACAGTGTGCATAGTTCAATAATATCCGAAGAAAATCGTGCTCAGATATTCCAAGCTCTTCATAGCTTAGCTGGTATGTAATATTCTCCTTCATGTAATTCTTTTCGCATCTAATCTTTCTTAGACTTGATTCCGAAAGTCGCAACACTCAACATTTTAGATGATACTACCGGGTTTGGCGTAGAAGACTCTGCCCAATCCGATAGAGGCAACAAAGCGCTTTGGCACTCAGTTTGGATCGCGTGGCATTACACTGCCATGACTTTGAGCCACCAAGATTCTCTACTTACGACCGGAATCGTGGAACTAGGACTTCCAAATGCAATTTCCAGTGAGCCCAGATTTTTTGACTTCACTCAGCTGTATTCTAACTTTCTTGGTAGCATGCTGGGAACTGGGAAGGCCTCGGTCTAAAAACTATCGAGATGTCTACAACGACCGAGATTTCACTCGGATTGTGAGTCAAATCAGACCTCGTAAACTCCACAAACTGACTCATGTGTCAGGTTGATCACTTGGAACAAATAATCGAGCTCATAAACAAGCCCAGCATCTCGCCAGTTGAGCCCGGATCATCGCCACAGAGCGCCGAAGATCCCTTCATGACCATGCTTGGCTTCAAGGCATGCATCATGGGATGGCGCGTTGTTCGATTAATGGCGTTGAGTGTGGAGCACATGACGTTGACAGAAGATATGCCACTCAGATCGAGCATCTCCACCACCTTAGCGCAGGTCGTTTTGGCGCGGCTCATGGAAGCAATTAATTCCGGGAGCCAGGAGTTTATAGCTGGAGCCACCTCGGACGTTCGATATCTCAACTGGGCAGCGAAAGCTTTTTCGCTGCGAAATACATGGCCTACGGGTCCGTGGATGGTGGCGGCATTCCAGGATACTCAAAAGGAAGTAGTGTAATAATACAGCAAAACGGTTATGAAGTGACATTGGTCCATCAAATTAAGCCATCACCCCAAACATCTATGGTACGCGAACGACAAAACTATGTGTTTCTCTCCTGATGCATGGTGATTTTTATCTTTGGCAGATCAGCACCTAGTTCGTGCTTTCTGACTAGAGAACCTCCAGCAATGCAAGCTGCGGATTGATGGCGCTAGTCTATCCTGTGATATACCTAGGTTGAAGGATGAGACATTGGGGACCTCGGTCGGTAAACGAGGAAAGAGACCCTTGCGCAGGGGGTATTATGCTGCGTTTTCAAACTTGGGACAGCGTTGCTAATCTCTGCTGCCTACAGCCTCGTTCGGCTGAGACCCAACTCGCAGGTGGCTGCTTATGGCCCTCTCAAGCGGCCATGCGTCATTTTTTTTTCATTCGCCATGCTTCATCAAGCAAGCCTACCGAACCCATAAGCGGCATTCGGTGAGGCTGAAAAATGGATTCGTCACATCGCGCGGTAACAGCTACCCATTCTATCCTGGAAACAGCCGCGTCATGCCATCGGGATGAGCACAGCCTGAATTACAAGCAAGCCACGCGCTGCGCATTTGCGAACCATGGAACCAACTGGAACAGCCCTCACATCCTCCTTGTCACGTAATGTTATTTTACATTGGCACATTTGCGGCCAATCCAAGTCTACCACATCGCGCTAAATGCGCAAGGTTGTGCGGGAAGATGAGCTGAATTGACGCCACTTTGTTATAAAAGGGCATGGATGCGGAGATAAATATTTATTCATTCTTCTTTCATGTTGTCATCTATTTGACAGCAAATTTAATCAAATCCTACCTGCCGTGATCAAAGTTCTTGTCACCACCCAGCGCATTTTTCCGCTTTGACTCTTTAGGAAAGATGCCTTCACGCGACGCGTATTGGGTCGGATGGATTTGTGGTTTAGTGCCTGAACTTGTCGCCGCACAAGCGTGCTTAGATGAGAAGCATGAGAAAGATGGCTTTACTGTTGCGCCCAATGACAACAATACCTACGTGCGTGGAAGAATTGGCGACCACAATGTCGTTATTGCTTGCATAGCTAGTGGCGACTATGGAACAGTCTCCGCTGCAACTGTTGCTCGGGATATGTTGCATAGCTTTCCAAATATTCGAATTGGATTATTTGTCGGTATAGGTGGTGGCGCACCAAGCGATGATGACGACATCCGCCTCGGCGACGTTGTTGTTAACCAGAATTCCGGCGTTCGCGGGTTTAATAGTGATGAAGCGATTCGAAACAAGAGATTCAGTATCAGCAAGCATCTAGACACATCGCCGGAGTTTTTTCGTACGGCAATAAACACACTTCAGATGAAATATGAAACAGAGGGGCATGAGATTGAAAGCTCCATTCACCAATTCCTCGCAAAGATCAAATTGAGAAAGAAATATGAGCGTCCAGCCGCAGACACGGACAAATTATACCTGAGCGGCAAAAACGAACTCAAAGAACGGGGCGAGCGGGATGCTCCAGATTCCGTTCAAATTTTCTACGGAAACATTGCATCAGCTGATACGGTTATCAAGGATGCGACGATCAGAGATAGTTTCTCAGCTTCCGACCAGATACTTTGTTTTGAAACAGAGGCAGCGGGGTTGATGAACCATTATCCATGCTTGATTATCCGGGGTATTTGCGACTACGCAGACTCACACGCGAACAAATTATGGCATGGATATGCAGCCATGAGCGCCGTCGCATACGCGAAAGAGCTATTGTTGGAGGTATCCGTGACCGACATAGAAAAGCAAAGGACAGTTGATGAGGCCTTGAAAACCCGTGAGTTTCTGACTCTAAACTCTGAGGCTATTCCTAATTTTATGATAGCTTCCACCACCACCGTCAATTCCACTACACATGTTCATGAAGCTGCCGCGGTTCCAAGCAGTCAAAATGCGATACAAAACACTTTGACCACGCCCGACCGCCACTTCGCTCCCGGAAATACCAAATCCCAAAGCTTACAGAAGACAATTCTTAGCAGCCAAGGTAGAGTGCGAGATAGTTCGCCTGGGACCGAACTCGATTCTGTTCTAGAAAATGCCACGTCTCAGGATCAGCAGTGTCAGAATAACGCACCACCACCTCCGTATTCGGAGCATGCGAATCAGGGAAATACCGGTACTGCCGACAACAAGACATCACCTAATTTCAATCCCATCATACAGGGATGGAATCAAATGACCGCAGGGCGCTCTGAGGACCGTTGAATCATGTACTGGCACTTAAGAGATTAACCCGAGGCTATCCTGATATGTTTGGCATGGTTTGAATCTATTGGCGTCTGCCTGGTATTTGGGGGGTGCAAGTCTTGAACATTCGCCCGCTGGGTCGATTACTATGAGGCATCATTGGAAGCCACTTTTTTTTTTTTTTTTACCAAGGCGTCAATGGCTGTCTGCATCGTGGGGAAATATTGGCGTATACTTAGCGAGACGTATCTGGAATACGAGATAGTTTTATGACCGAATACGTTACGGAATGATCAGATTCAAACTTGAAGTAGAAACTTGTGATGGAGTAGCCCAACTGCAATCATGACTTGGGGTCAGCTGATTGTTACTCATACACTTAACACACAATATTCTTTCTATTACTTCTCTCAACCCTTATTTCTGACCGCTCTTTCATCCACTTGGGTGACTTCTTCTTTCCCTCTCTCCCTACCTATAGGACTGGGTAAAAGGTCTGGTCCATCAACAAGGCAAAGAAAAAAATATTGGGGGTTTCTTTTTTCTTTTTTTCTTTTTTTTTCTTTTTTTTACCGCGAGCTTGATCAGACTGGGGTGTCCAATTGTGGGGTAGTCAGACCAGATGCATGCCCCAAGTTGTTGTTTTCTTTTGCCGCCAGCCTGATCAGGCTGATGAGGCGAACGCTGGATGACCAAACCCTATGCATGTGCCGCACTAAGCAATGCAATCAGGCGTGGCCGTGTACATTGCAGCCAGGCCGTCACAGGGTCCACGCAATACATCACATAAGCGCTAGCTGGCAAGTTGCAAAATGGCGCCTCCAATAACAAGAAATACCACCAGCGTTGCGATGCTGCCTGGAATCAGCGGCCTCAGCCGCACGAGGCTGGCAAGTGACTAGTATTTAGTCCAAGAATCACTCTCCAAGACCACACGCATAATTTCGCACGAACATCCAGCGCCTGTTAATCTCCATCCGGTTTCTAGTTCTTTGAGAGGAAACGTACAAATCAACCATCCGAGTCTTCAAATATGTCATCTGGTTACCCCTCCCTTGACCAATTTACCGTTGGCTGGATTTGTGCCACTGAAACGGAGAGTGTAGCTGCAACACAATTTCTTGATTTGCATTTTGAGGACTACCGCCCGGTTGTGTCCACACACGATACCAACGACTATGTTCTTGGTCGGATCAAGGACCACAACGTGGTCATTGCTTCATTACCAGATGGAGAGCAAGGCCAAACTCCCGCTGCAACCGTGGCAAGAAACATGAGCCATACATTCTTAAATATTAGGATTGGGCTTATGGTCGGGCTTGGAGGGGGTGCGCAAAACGAGAAATATGACATTCGCTTGGGTGATATTGTTGTTAGTTCACCAGGGGAGGGCACTGGCGGCGTTGTCAACTACGACTTTGGAATTCAGACACAGGGTGAAGTCTTTCAAAAAACGGGCCATTTGAACAACCCTCCCCAAGTCGTTCGAACAGCGGTTGCTGGATTAAAAGCCGCGCATGTAGCAAAAGGAAATGGCATTGAAGATGCCGTCAAGCTTGTTCTCGACAAGGCAGAGCGACTCGCCCACAACGGCTATGGGAGACCAGACGCCAGTCCTGAAAGAACAGAAGATTGCCTTGACAAGCTCTTCGAGAAAGATGTTGTGCACACTGGCGCTGGAGAAAACTGCTGCAATAAAAAGGATCCTGCCAACGTGATCAAGAGGAAGGAAAGGAAGAAGTATGACGACAACCCAGCCATTCACTATGGTATTATTGGGTCCAGCAGCGAGGTTATGCGAGATGCCAACCGACGCGATGAAATCGCAAAAGAGCACAATATCATATGCTTTGAAAGGGAGGCGGCAGGACTCATGAATCACTTTGGATGCCTTATCATCCGTGGGATTAACACCTACGCCGATTCTCACGGAAATAGCAAGTGGGATGGATACGCCTCATTGACCGCTGCGGCATATGCAAAAGCCTTGTTGCAGCGGATCCCTTTGAATAAAGTCGAGGCAATGGCGAGGATCAAATTTTCCGAACCCACCGGTATGCTGACAGGTGCAGAGAATGCCTGAGTGCTTGCCCAAGGGTATCGATGGTTGATTCTGGAGATGTGTCATGATCCGCTTGTTGTGGGTGATTAGAGGGTTGTGGATCTAGCGATCGCGGCGAGGGCAGAAACTACAAGACGAGATTTTTCAATAAGATATCAATTTGCCTCAAATAATCGCACTCATGCATTTTATCGCCTGATGTGATAAAACGCAATACTTTGGTGAACAATTCCGAGCCATGATTTCGATAAAATGCAGCTCAACACTAACTCTGCGTATTTTCTGCGATTTCCACATCACCCCCCTGCCTTCTCGCTGGCCGTGAGTGTCTTAAAGACTTGCGGCTTTTGGCTATCGCCTCTCGCTGCGCCCATATCAAGACGCATATTACGGTGGTTATTATCGTTGTCACAAAGTAGATGTAAATTTGTTTTGACGTTTGTATGCCGTCATAATCGTAGCTGAAGAAATTCATTCCGAAGATGCCCTGTAATAGGTTCTCGTCAGCGTGGTCTGCTGCTGGGTCAAATAGCGACTCAACTCACTGATATAAAGGACCCGGGTAGGAAGACCAAGGTGGCTGCTGAAACTATCAGATTGAGTTCCTTGCCACCCTCCTGGTCTTCTGCGGTAGATAGATGGGAAGCCTATATGACTTTTAGCTTGTGTTCTGGATTCTGTGCTGGACAGAAGACAGTGGAATACCAGGTTAATCTCGTTCTGCAGCCTCTTCTCAAAGGCTTGAGCACGGAATCCGATGTTTTCCAGAAATCTATAATAGAAATCAAACCCTGGTGAGATGGCTCCCCCACCTTCGGTGCAGCTTTCCTCCTTGCATCCTTCCTGTCGTTCAGAACCTTCGTGGTGCTTGATAATTGCTGCAATGGTTCGCACGGCAACTTCCAGAGTCTCGACCTTGTGGATTACGTGTCTTGAGAGTTCGTGCATGGAAATGTAACGGTCCCGCATCTTTTCGGAATGGTCTTCGCGAGACTACAATTATCACGTATTTCTTGATCAGTCCTGCGCTTTTACAAATCGATCCCACCCAGCTGTGGATTGCTCACCTTCTCGAGATCCCTTATGGGCTTTCGAAATCCCCACAAGGCCGAGTCAAAGAAATGAGCGATAACGGGCACAACAACTGAATAGAGGCCAAGCCGGCAATGACGCCAAGACTCCAGATCCGATTCGATAAACGCTTTTTTGATAGCAACTTTCAGCTTATCATGGAGATCAAAACACAAGAGGATTTGCGTCGCGTCGGATCCATCACCAACCTTAGAATACCACAGGGTTACCAAGCCGATGTAATTCCAAATGTGCCGATAGGCCTTGCGGCCATTATTGGAGTTATCTGCGGACATGACCATCTCCTTGACTAGAAAACGCGACATGGTACCTACCCAGTATTCCATTAGCAAAGAGACCACCACAATTGCATTCTTCGGATAAATCATGGTGGGATTGGAGGAATAAAATACCATATTTGGATCCACTGAAACCTGACTTCCGTGGACGATTGTGGTTAAAAAACCCATTAGCATCACAGCCAGGTCTCTCAGTCCAGAAGAACTCAGGGACATCGAATGTCGCTGTTACTTCCTTCTTCATATTTTGGAGGTCATCAAACCCTGTTTTTGGCGCTCCCGCCTGCTGTGTGGGACTGTACAGGTGTTTTCTGTAGGTTTCCACGCCATCTTTGCTGTCTTCAAGCGGGGATATGAATATCACTTCTAGCCCAGCCCCTCGATTAGCCCTCGGATCCCTCTGTCAACCAAAAGTCAGTAAGCGATTTAAGCCCCGAAGACAATGCCGTTACATACTGCTGTTTGAGTCACCTGCTTGTAGGTTGGATTCTCGTCCTCCTTCCATTTCCGCTCGCTATCAAGTCAACGCCATGTTTCTTCATCTTAAATGGGAAGCTTACTCATTATCGTAGAAAGACCGACTGATTCTAACCAAGTCGCCAGGTCTATGTGAGCTGGTTCGTGCTGGAGTACGCTGATGCTGAACGGACATATCTCGAGGCTGATGGTCGGCGCGTCAAGGGACTGCGCGACGTCGCAGTCGTGTAAAAGTGTAGTCAAATACGATTATTTGATGAACATCCCAGTAAGGCGCTATCTATCCTATCCATAAGAGAGTAGGAGAAATTAGAGGATGTGACTGAGTGAAAGAGGGAATTAATTTACAGGGGCAATGTGCCAAATCATGACCACGGAAAAGCGGCACAATACGGCTGGAATGCGTGGTTGGGATTCGTTTTTGACCCGCACGTGCGCTCTGGGGTAAATCTGAGAAAAGAGGCGTGCCATCGTCGGTCTAGACCAGCCACCGCTAAAAACACAAAATTTTATTTCCGCAAGACAAACAGGCTTATTGCTGGTTAAATTCTATATTTTCAGCTGAGTTTATGCAATGATTCTAGAATGGGCGGCCGCCACTGACAGTTCCTAAATTTATTCCTCATGCATAGGCGATGACAAGAACGTTTTTCAGCTGTGGTACAAAGGGGATTACTGTGGAGGCATCCACGACGCAACACTTTATAATTCGTACATATTCATAATCCCATTGTACGCATTAAACTATTATGCCCTGTCAAATTCGACCTTTCTCTTCTTGCTTACCGGCTCTTCGGAGCTACCCCGAACGCTAACAACACGATTATCTCCAACCTTGGCCACGACGGAGAGCAAAAGCTTTGCATATGAAGCAGCTGTGGCTGCCGCATACTCCTGCCAAACATCATTCTTTTTTGCGTCACAGTAATCACAGATGCCGCGGATCACCAGACACTTCACCGTGTTCATCACGCCCGCGGCCTCCATCTCAAAGCACAGCACATCGTGCTCCTGCGCCAGACGGTCGCGGAACGCCGCATCTTTGACGACGCGATTTCCCGATGCTACAAGACCGTAGTGAATCGCGGGCGCGGTCGTAGTGCGCGGAACACGCTCCAGCACGTGTGGGCACTGAGTCTGGGGCACTTGCTCGGATGTGCAAATGGCGCACACGGCTGGAAACAGCACGTCGAGTTCCGGGCCGGGATGCCGGTACTGGGGCAGGGAGACGGCGATTTTGCGGAGGTACGGACCGAGCGGGTCAGCCCGCAGGTCCGGGTCCGACTGCAGGAAGCTGATTGCGTTGGTCAAGACGCGAGGTGGAGGCTGCAACACGCCCGTGAGCTGGAACTGGTTGCCCTCATTTTCCTTGCCGCGGTCGTACTGGAGCACGCCGGAATTAGTGCCGGTGGGCTGGCCGACCACCACGTCGCCGAGGCGAATGTCTCTCTTTTCCGAGGGCGCGCCACCGGCGATGCCGACCAGCAGACAGAACCGGAGCGATGTGAAGCTGCGGCACATGTTGGAAGCGACGCTTGCAGCTGAATTGGTCCCGTACTCGCCGGCTGGAAGACACGCTGCGACAACCCAGTGTCCTTCGATATCCCCCAGAGCGTACTGATTGCTGTCACCCGGTTCTGTTCCGAGGCTGTTGTGCCTGTGGTCAAAGAGCACCCGGACCGCCAGTAGCTCTTTTGGCAGCGCGCAGATGATGCCCACTGTGTATTCAGCTGGCATGTAAATCTTACTGTCGATGAGAACTGATGAATCTAGTCTGAGGAGAGAGACAGGGAGCTCGCTCGGGGATCTGATGGAGGGCCCAGTGCTCCGCGTTGATTGGGGTGAAAAGATCGCTTCAGATCTTGACCACGTTGAGCTGCCGCCAAGATCACTACCCTTGAGCGAATCTGTATCCTTCTCTAGCGTGTGTGGCAAAGGCTTCGCTTCCGTGGGCTCGCCTTGATACGGGTGACCAATATCTCCCCAAGCCCACGAGAAACTTGAACTCTGTCCGAAAATCACAGCACCAGACCCGTTTGCTTCAATCAGCGGCGTGTCAGCCGGTAGCTCCCTGGCCATTACAGACGGGAAGAATACTTGCACGGGTTCACTGTGGTCTTGGCCCAGGATCCCTCTGCATCGGCAAGAAATAAATGCCGTCGCCGGGGTGTGACATATTAGGTTATCAGTGAGCCGAACGCGATTATCCCCGTAATTGCCAACATCTTTCATCAATCGCCCCATATCAGAGAGGCAACCTGCAATAAAATATTGCTTCTTCGGGAGCTCAGCCCAATGCTCGCAAAGACCTGTGCCACTCGGCCGAATAATATCGCCGAAGCCGCTTCCAACCAGAGTAACGGCTTGGATAGACCTGATGAAATCAACCCACCCTTTGCCGGCTGGCTCTAGAGTAGCCATACGCGGGTGCAAAGGGTCGCAATCTGTTGCCAAGTCTTCAAAGTCCCATCCTTCAAGATACTTTCGAGGCTGGTTGCTTAGTTTCACCCCAGACTCTCCCGCCACGTCCGCTTGATGGTCGATGATTTTCTCCAACAAATTGTAAAAGTGGTCAATCTGGGTCTTGAGCAGAGTAAACTCGCCATCCTCTTCATCTTCTTCGTAGAGCTTAAGAGACCGGTTTACCGGGTTGAGCAGAACCTCAATCGCGGAATTGGCTGTATGGGGCTCCCTTGCTTCTTGCAGGTCCTCGTTCTTGAAAAGGAATATGGAACTGAAGCTGTCTTCGCGAGCATGTGCCAGGGATGCTCGCACGATGTGCAAAAGGGCGCTTGTTCCATTTATCAGCCACCCACGCTTATCGCGCTCGTCCCACAAGAGAACGAATTTGGTGGATATCCATTTCAGCCGTCGTCTTATGCCTTTCCGAGTGATGTGAACGGCAACATCTTTCGCCCCAATGTTGAAGGTGGGTCCACCTTCGATCATCTTTCCCGCTGAAACAGTGACTCCAGACAGTGCAAATCCCGGTGGAGGTTTGGGGAGCTGTGAGTGGGTGACAGGATGTTGCGCCTCAGCTGAGCCTATAGATTATCCTGTTAGAATTGATGCTGCGATGAATGGATAGGAGGGTGAGACTTTACCGGCATAAAACTTGGCTTCCGAACACCACCCAAGCACATGACGATGCCGTTCCAGGTCTAAATGTCTAAGATTATGTTGCCCTAAATGGTCATCCAAGTAGGATATTCGACTTCCATCCTTGTTGTATATTAAGTGCCAAGACATAATATCTTCATTATGTTTCGTCGGGACCAACATCGTCGAATATCCCTTGACATAAAGTTTATCATTGAATCGGTCGATTTTCTGGGTATCAGCTAGCCCTGCCATGATGTTCAGTGATATTTCCAGACCAGTATTCCATTCGACTCTCTGAGGAATGGGATATCCTTTCACGATCACCGGATTTTTGAAAATGTCATGCCAGCACTGCCCATTTGCATGGCATAGCGGCTGCGGATCCGGGACTTCTTCTATGATGAAACCAATCTCACAGAGAAGATTGGTTACAGGTGGTTGAAGTACAAACTGCTGTGGTGTGGTATGGCTCTGAGGCAGAGAACCGATGATTGGCGTACAATGTACAAGTCCGCAATCCCGAGGCGAGGCTCTCAAAGCAGCTCCAAGCCAGGCAAGTTGCTCCCCAACCTCTGCTATTGCAGCTGCGACCCCGTGAGCTTCCACCTTTAGCTTTTTCCCGTTTATCACTGCACTTAGGGAGGTTCCATCTGATAATTTGCCTAGAGATTGGTAAGTAACTGTGGGAATTGTAGAGACCTGCAACATCGAGCACCTACGTTGATGCGACTCGCCGTTGTTTCGCTTAAGGACTCCTTGGATCAATTCTAACAGATCAGATCCTGTAATAGGCCAAGTCTGGAGTAAATACTGGGCACAAGTCGCCGCTTGCGCGTCTTGGCAGGATCCAGTCAGGGTAATGACTCCCTTGAGTGCCTCGCTAGATGGTATACGATACTGCTGCGTCTCGAAAAAGCCACGGATATCCCAGTCAAGCTCAAAATCGACACCATAAGTCTGCGAAGATAACTTTCGACTGACTTTGTGAACAGGCGGGAGTACGGCCATGATATTATCCCGGATGGTTTGTACAGCGTTTGGCTCTGTTGGAACAAGTCGAAACTCCCTGCGTAGCCTACTGAGTAACCATTGGTAGGCCTCGCAGCTGGAGACAAATCCTCGATAAGCCACAGTCCAACTATCAGAATCTTCATCCTCCGTCTCATCGACTTCTCCAACGGCCTCGTTTTCTGGCTGGTCAGGGGTAATATCATCCAGATCAAGATCCTGCAGCTCTTCCTCAAGCTTGCCGTCTTCAACGTGTTCTTTCTCGTACCAGAGACTCATAAGATCTGCTAGATCCATACCACCCGAGTGGTCTGAGCTTCTCTGTGTGTTTTCTTCTTCTTGCTTGAAACTGATTTTGGTAAATGCCGCGGCAATTTCACTGAACAAATAATTCCCTTAGCATGTAATGGAGGACATAGCACCCGTGGTTATTTGTGTGAAACACGAGGGCTAGTTATACTTTACTTACCGCCTATTTTTGTGTACAAATGCCATAACATCCCGATGCATTTGGGTCGGGGCATCATGTCCAACTTTCAATGCAAAAGCTTTCAAGAGCTCTGGAAGAATATTGGAGATTCTCATCCGGGATCTTTCGTCCCCATTTAACAAGCTTAGCTTGGTGAATAAATCTTCTGCTAGCTCCCAGACGTAGCCTTGTTTTCTCGAAGTGGTCACACTTGACGCCATTGAATACTCCGTGGCTGTATCACTAATATCATGCTCCTCCATCTTCTGATATTGCGCGGTATCCTTTTCACTTCTCGCCTGCGGCTCTGCAGATTTACCATCCCTTGTAGGCACTGATGCATATCCAGAATCCGTTGGAGGCGCGGCTAGTTCTAGTCTTTCGTTGTGTTCTACCTCTGCTAACCTCTCCGACTCTTGTGTGTGGATTGGTGGCGAGTGCAGACCGGTGTTATTGGCTTCCTCTTCTGCTTCCAGTCTTTCCCAATTAATCTTGGATTTCTCCAGTTCCTTGTGGCTAATAGGGGTGCTCGCGTAACCTCCGATACCTGCTAGTTCAGGATCAAGAAAGGAAGAAGGTAGGTCGCCCCATGGCTTCTCTGCACCTTGGTGGGATGTACTTGATTTCTGCAGCAGTGTAACAAGTTCTTCCCGTGACATTTCCGCATCCGCGCGGTTCCCAGCTAACTCTTGCAGCAGCGTGTTCATTGTGATGCGTTGACGGACGTTCGTTTGTAGCATCCTGGATACTGCTCGCTCAAGCAAATCGTTCTTGTTCAAAGCGTCTCTGACTTCCTTCACCTCTGAAAGCCATCGCTGCATTTGCTTAATAGCGGGCTCCCCATTTCCGACATTCGCATGCGGAACCGCGGGGTTGTTGACGGCTGAGATTTGCCAGTATAGCCGCCGAGGGTGTTGAGTTCTCGATCTTGAGTCAGGGAAAGGTATTTTGCGCAAGACGTATAACATTGTAATACCCAAAGCCCAAACATCTGAAGGGGGTCCACGAAGCTTCATTCCAATGAACTCCGGAGGTATGTAATATGGTGTTCCGCCAGTTGTTGGCGGATTGTGTATGGTTGTGGAGAGGCCAAAGTCGCAGAGCACTGCGCCACGTTCTGGGGAGTAAAGAATATTGGCCGGCTTGGTATCATTATGAACCAGATTTTTCCCGTGAAGATAGGTTAATGCGCGGGCAATATCAGTTAAAATTCTTATTGCATCCTGTCGATCACCTTGAAATTCATCATTCGCCTTGTTTCTCCACACAGCTGAAGCCGACAAGTCCTTGGCATCTACAAACTCCAGGTATATAGATAAGAAACGTGCATCGCTACCATAATATCGAACAATTGATTCATGTTGTAGGTCTGCGAGAATCTGACACTCCCGCATCCAGGTCTCAGATTGACGTATTATGCTGCGGACATTCGCATAGGGTTTCTTATCCTCTCTTGCAACCCGAGTTTTAAGCACCTTTACAGCGATCAAATCTGGAACCTCAGAATGTTCCGCGCCATATACAGATGATAAGGAGGTTGATGAGATAAGAGGTCCCGACTTCTGCACTTCATATTCCTCAAGTTCACCAACTCCGGGGATTGCGATAGTTTGTCCTATCTCAGCATCAAGAACTGGGTTTACTTCAGCATTGGGAAGCTTTTTGTGACCAAGAAGACCAGAAAGGTAGAGCACATCCGCCTCTGTTGCAGCAGGTCTGACATCCTCGCCCTTGTGCCTGTCTAAAACAGAATGGGCATAGTGAAGAACCTGCTTGTCGTTCGGCATCAAGTTCATTTTTATGTCACCCAAGCTCCGTTTCGTCTCTCTTGCGCCCATTTCATGAGAAGTACTCGTTGTAGGTATATCATCTGAAGCGGCCTGTGGCTGTTGTTCATATACCATTACTGGGTACTTCTCTAGAATCCTAAAATCAAGAATTGGAACATCACTGCAAGCAATACGCCAAGTTCTTGGTTTCAAGGATTCCGCCAGGCCTGGGTTTATGATGATCCCACGACTGGAAGAATGAGAAACATCGTACAAAGAGAAGGGAATATCTGATTTATTCAGGATGGTCACATTGTCGCTCGTAGGATCGTAAAACAGATCGCACCACAAGGGAGCCCGCACAGATTCACCCTGCGTTTTCCCAGGAATTCTAAAGGAGAATTTGATGTCTTTTGACGTTTGTGTTACCGCGAAAACCCTATGCTTAGGCTTTCGGTACAAGGACGGAGAATCGGTGCGGAGAGTAATCCATTGGCAACTCTCACTCCCCGCCTGGAAAGAATTTGTGCCGCTGAGATCTTTTTCGAAGGGACGAACCAGAACACGGATACCGTGCTCCTGATGACGATACTCCACCCAGAGGGAATCGAGAGGAACAGCTTCGGGATCACCTTGTGGTATAGTGCCCTCGCCAAGGCGGCTTTCAGTATAGAGATCGAGATCGGTCTGGGAAATCGGGCTGGTACGGACCTCAGAGTCCTGCTCTGAAGGTTCTACCCCAGGGCCCGCCATTGGTCCGGAGCATCCAGTGATCTTTGCAGTGGGCAGATGAAACGATGAGAAAAAGTCGAAAGAATCGATTTCTTATCGCACAAGGATATGGTTTCAGGGGATGCACATGTCTATGACACGGGTTGCTCTACTAGTTGAGAAGAAAGATGAGCATGAGGGAATTGGACTCAGCTCAGAATTGGCCGCAGCCTAGAAAGATGTCGTTGCGGCAGTGCACAAGGATCATGTGATGGGCATTAGGTAAGCACGATTGACCTGAAGGATTCAGACACCATCTCCAAAACTTGGCGTGTAGTCGACATGGTTCGTAGGAGGATGCATGGTTTACTCAATCACTGAGTACTCCTAGGTTAGGTTTATTAGAAATCCGTCTAATAGCACATGAGTGGAGCTAGGAATGGAAGAGTCACAGCCCAATGCATGATTCAGATCATGTCCAATTGAACCGAGGTAACAAAAAGAAATGAAGAAAAAAACATACAACACTCGGCATTCGCTGGTCGTCACCGACCCAACTACTACTCAAGCGCTCCTCAGCTTGACGCTCGGAGAGCAGACGGGATCCAGTATTTTCTGAGGGCTGTGGTCGTATGTGGAGGTATCGCGTGGCCTACGGGCCTATGTAGGTGGAGACCTCTAGGTTAGCACACCCAGTTTCGTTGATGGCATGGGATTTGCTATCACAGCACATGGGAGATAGTTAGTTACACGTTTGTGCCTAGTATCCCATCCCACAATTCTGGGTAAACGGCGTCTCTAGAACATCCTTATCTACTGTGGTTGTGGCCTGGGACGAGGATCAAAAAGCATTCTGCGGCCGCAAACGAAATCTAGGTTTAAGCTACTGCTACTGGAGAATGAGAGCAATAGTACAGCACTAATTTCGAGGCATTAGCCTGTTATTATTTTTAGGCTCTGATTAATATTTATTAAGGTATCTCTCATGTTCAAACACCCGCTAATATGCAGTCCTGTTGTAGAAGGTCATGTTTTCTTTCTCTCATCTGCGCAAAACCGCGATATTTCAGTCCGACACCAAACCGCTGTGCGTCTCAACACCAGGCTTTGTTCCATCAAAGATAATACCATCTTTCAAATAGCAGTTTCCAGGAGCACTGTTTCCGACCCATGAAAGAGTGATGTTGGTCCATGCGGGGACATAGTTGACACTTCGACAGGTGTGTCCGTTGTTGTAGTTACTGTTCCAGATGCTGCATGCTTCCATGCAGCTGTTAAAGTTTGTGGCAAATAGCGAGTAGAACGGGCCGACGGCGAGATTGGCGTTGCATCGGACGGTAAATGATGTGCGATTGGCAGGGTCTAATGTGGTCAGCATTTCGCAACCAGATGCGATGCATGGGATAATTTACTTTGTGTTGTGTAGTCTGTTCCGGTTGTGTTCAGTTCCTGATCCGAGCAACCATTGCTGAGGTAGTTAAAGGTCGTGGTGGCGTTGAGCGCATTCAACTTTTGGTTCGATTCATCAAGCTGCTGGTTCAAGTCGTTCAATTGATTGTTCGCGTTTTGGTACTTGTGGACTGCAACGCCAGTGCCTGCCGCCAGTCCAATCACAGCAATGGCCAAAAATGCTACCAGCACAGGGATCAGAATAGAACCACCAAATCCCATCCCCTTCTTGCTTTCCTCCGGTTCAGGTTGTTGCGGCGGCAAGTGTTGGGCGTGATCGGTATAGGGCGATGTGACTGGGGTTGAGTTGTATGCCGAATTGTAGCCTTGGTTGTAGTATTGTTGATCAGTGGGCTTCTGATCTAGCGGCTTCGGTTCGGGGTGGTACACCTCAGGTGCAGTTGACCCAGGCGCAAGTTCGGGCGCATCCTCATACTTCAAACGTTTCTTGTTAGAGTACAACCTTAAAGCTGGCCGATGCACTTGATTCAAAGCACTTACCGGTGGGGCCATTGTATGCACAGTGAGGCTATCGGCTGTCGTTCGGGAAGGATCTCCAAGACTCACGATGGAAACAAAAACGGGAACTGAACACGAGTGCAGGGCGCAATCGGGGTTTTGTTCGTTTGGGCACGTTGCCGTGTGCTGCGTCCAGAACGAAGTGGATAGTAGCCGTGCACTCACAACTAGTTCAGAATGAGCTAGATCAGCGCGCATGGTGACCAAAGGTCCAAAATATTATCACTATTTGTCATGGGGCCTCAGCGCTAAGGAAGCGGGAAGCCGTCAATCAACCAGGATTCCCCGACGTTGGGATCGTCGCCCAGAGCACATCCCAAGTGCCGTACAGCCGGGAGTAAATGGATCAATGTCAGACCAGCCAAAGTAGTGTCCTTCTCCCTGATGTTGTTCTCGGAAGCATAAATCTTGACCACAAAAACTAATCGTAGCACATTGCCGAACCTCTAGAGAAACTTGCAACGTTCAAACAGGTGATGAGGTCAGTTCTATCTCCACGATTCATGAATGATAATTCAAGTATTAGCTGAAAAATGTCAGGCACCAACCTTCGTGCCCCTGTGAGCAAAAGTTCCAAAAAGCAACGCTTGCCGTGGGCCACTGCCGAGCAACCAATTGCGAAAGACCAGCACGGCCGCCCTACTGCAAATTGCAGGCTTGGTGGCCCACAGCGGGTGCTTTAAAGACCCTAGATTATATAATATGCCCGTGATTTGTGGGATACGCAAACGAATTTCCTTTTTTGGAGTTTATCCATAGCTAAGGCTGAGGCTAACCACGAGTCGCACCATCAACTAGCGTATTTTCCTGACTCGGCTGCGGGCAAAAGCGTCTGTCTTGATTGCATGCAGAAACCAAAGCAGCTTAAACACGAATGTTTCATGGCGATGTTGACATGGCTCCAATCATTCCAGAAGTCCAGGCCTCATGGCAAGATGGTCCATCTCTATACCCCCAGCCCATCTGAACTTGAGCCGTTCTCGGATCTGCACCGTCCCCACAACTTTGCCCTATCGCTTAAGAGCCGAGGCCATTTTCCCTGGTTGATTGGTCCGCCATCCGCTGATCCGCGATTCATAAGCACTAAGTATAAATAGCGACGAATCTAAAGTGAAGACCCATCTTTCCAAGCAACCCCTTTTCTTGACAACGGGACAAAATGTCGTGAGAAATTGCAATGCACAGAAGTAGTAGCCAAGAGATTGCGTTCCATTCGGGCTTGGCAGGAAAATAGTTTTAGGGTTTCGGATTGCCAATCAGTGATCGCAGAGCCAATCCACTTCTGAGCGTGAATCAAGCAGGCTTGTGTGCGCACCCGAACACTGGTAGAAGCCGTCCTTGTTCGCCAATAAAAAGAAAATTGTATTGTACTGTTTGTCTACCACAGATGTTAATAGCGAGGCATCCAGTCTAGATGACCGAAATGCTAGACGCGGGTGAAAACTCGGGCTGACAAGATCAGCACCTGTTAGAAGAGCAAAAAACAATGATGCAAAAATGTGAAATAATTATACGGCTTGAATATTTTAAATTGGTTTTGAATATTTGACCTTTTCCCGCAGTATGGTCAATAAGGTCAGGAGGTGTCACATCGTGACACCTCAATCATGATTTTGCATGTGCTGCAAGATCAAACATCGATACTGCCCTGCCCATGCTTTTGAGGCGAAGATTTCCCAAGAGCTGAAGGATTTAGTGATGATACGCAAGGAGGCGCGAAAGAAATTCTACTGCAAGAATAAGATCATATGATATGAGATGAATAATCTTCTCCCTCTCAGCCCATCTTTCGTGCTCAACCACAGCTGCTAGCGGCAAAAAATGACTCGGTTCTCCTTGTTAGGGAGAAATGACTCCTTCCCCGAAACCTGGTTCGAACAGGTGACCTTCAGGTGGCATTCCATCAATTACAGCCCAACGCTCTTCCAACTGAGCTATTCGGGGTTCGCTATGGAGATAACGCAATGCTAGACAGTGATGTAGACTGTTCGGTGTCTGGACGTGATTGTAAGTGCGGGATTATGCGAGTTATTGCATGATTTCGGGATTTTACGGGATGCGATAATCCATAGAAGCTTCTGGATTATCGAAGCAAAAGCAGTTCTGTTGTGTTCAGAAAGCGGAGACAACATGCAAAGTCTATTTTGGGGTATTGTAACTGACCCTTCCCAATAGTAAACGAACCCGGAATTATTTTCTTAAGCTTAAAAAAAAATTAAGCCCAGGGCCGAGGTTACTTCACTTACGCGTGAAGAAATCTAAACCTTATTTGCTTCTTATACTGGGTTGCCCTGTTGAGTTAAAGCGGTATGAAAAGGTTAGAGAAGGGATAGAAGAAAGCGTGGTATTTTCCATTTGACCAAGAAATTATACATGTACCTTTGTTTTTTTTGGAATCCTACTTAAGTACCTGGTATCACTAAGAAGACAATTTTGTAACTAATGCAAGCAGTGGGGAGAGGAATGTGGCGAAGAGTTTTTTGTTTGGACCCGGATATCGCCTGCTCGACTTTATCTCATGTCAATCGTTCAATATTGTACGATTAAATACAAGTGGAATGAAACAGTCACTGCAGGCGGTTCTCGATAGCAAAGGCGAAGGCCGTTTTGGTGACGGGCAAAAAAAAAAACAAATTGATGAGACTGGGACTCGAACCCAGGAGGATTGCTCCATCAGGAATGATAGGTTGTTAAGGTGACCTTAACCTGACGCCATAACCAACTCGGCCATCTCACCGTGTGTTGATATCTTTCGTCTTGCAAGGCAACAACAAGGAGCAATGCGGTCATTGATCCGACATTGAATCTATCTTGACATGCGTCCTCACTGAGCCAAAAATGGTGGTAGGGAAGGGCGCAAGTAACTCCGCCGATTTCATTGAGCCATCACTCTACGCCTTCATGGTTATTTCTGCCCAATAACCAGATTAGTAGCATTTAACGAAGATTCGGGTGCGCTTTCTAGATTTCTGTCAATGAACAATCTTGATGGAGAAGTTTGCAAGAAGCTTGGAAGGAGAAGGAGGATTGGGCCCGAGTGCATGGCAAGGGCTGCTTCTTTTCTGCCCTGAGGGAGGTTTTGGAGAGAAGAGGCTGGGGCCAAGCGCCGGTGACTTAATGGGGATGGCAATGAGGTGGAAGGTTATTTGCAAGATTTGGGTTTGGTGATATGGGTTCTTTCCAGTCTATGAGTGAAGGGATTGTAGTCGACAGGGAAGGAAGTAGAGCAGAGGATGGGGAAAGTGGACGCCATATTTATCGCAACACCACGACTCGAATCACTCACTCAACACAAGCACCACCAGCACCAACACCAGCAACACCAGCAACACCAGCAACACCACCACCACTACCACCACTGCCGACGCCGCCGCCGAGGACGAGAACGAGGACGAGGACGACGATGACGAGAACCCGGCGTCCCAGGGGGGGAGCCCCCACCCGCCGATCCGAAAGGATCAGGCATCGGGGCCGCGTTGCGGCTCTTGCGGCCGCCCGGGCCGCAACCATCGTGGCGGCTCGCCGTCTGTTGGTGGAACGCACCAACGACGCCCGAAAGGGCTATCTTTTTGCTCGCACCTGGGAGTGCTATTGGGGCCGACTGGTCGACCAGCGGCCAGTGTAAGGACACAACCTCAACCCCAAGCGCAGCTAACTAACCACGGCAACAGATTCTTATCCCTGTGATGGCTACGCCTGGCCTATCATTATAACTATTAATAATCACTTTAATTCGACCCGCGAGTTTCCCATTCTCCCTGTTTTCGTTGACCTAGCTAATGCGAGCTACAGTCCGCCAGCATCAATAACCCCGACATCTCTACTACATCAATACTCACTTTAATTCCACCCGCAGGTTTCCCTTTCTCCTGTATTCCCGTTAACTCAGCTAACACCGATTTCAGTCCGCCAGTATCCATAATCATCCTAATCCAACAGTAAGTGCTTATGTTGTCTCTCTAATACCAGCTAACGAGTCACAGTTCATCAACATTCTTAACCCGCCCATGTCGTCAGCCTCCCCGTGGCGGGCGGGGGAAAACCCTCCGGGGCGATGGCCGGAGGGGCCAATGGCGACAGCATCCTTATCGACACCCCGATCGATCCTCGCTACTACCTGTATTCGACCGATTCAATAATTGCATGTTCATTTCTAAAATGAACTGTTCCTCCTGCTTTTGCTTCCTCCATCGGATTCGCCGTCTCGGGCCATAAGGGTTGTTACACTTTTGTCCGCCATGGTCCACCAATGTGGTCCTCTACCATGCTTTTGAGTCCAATCCTTTCCCCCTTCATTTTCCTCATTCATTTTCCCCAATCCTTCTTCCCATTGCTACCTCCCAGAGAAAAGCGAAAATGGTGACATTTCAGTGGCAGCGTCTCCCTCGAGAGCTTCAGCTGAACATTTTGGAAATTCTGCTTCTTCATCACCGCCGGCATTTGGCAGCTCTCGGAACAGTATGCCGAGACTGGCAAGCATATTTCGCAACCACCCTCTTCCGTGCGCTCGTTATTCGCCAACACGACCTTGAACAGCTGAGCGAGCTCAACCGCACCCATAGAGTCAACATCCGTCACATCTGGCTACGCATCGAGTTTCCAACTTATGAATGCATCGATTGCAGATGTTCTGAATCGCAAAAAGAAATACGCAATAACAACGCCATGGCAAGGGCGGCTCTCTGTAGGCAGTTGGCGATTCTTAACCAGTGGGCCGAAGAAGACTATGCAATGGATGGCTCAAGTATTCAGGGAATCACGTTAGAAATCAGCGCTCACTCCCCAAGCGACGCCAATCATTTCTTCAAAGAGATATCCTTCGGTCAAGGCGAGCCAGAGAGGCGCGATTTGGGGCCCGACAGCTCGTTGCACGGATATGCTGGTGGTCGACACATCTTCCAGCCAGGCCCTTCCGCTATGAGCAGACTCTTTGGCAATCCAATTTATGTCAACCCTCGAAAACGTTTGCCCGTAGCAAAAATGGTCCGCCACCTCCTCCTTCGCAGGCAGACTCGGCGTCAGATATCACCCGTCACCATGCGACGCATCCTCAAAAGTATGCCGAATCTTGGGACGCTTCATCTTGAGTTTTGGCGAGTCGGCCCTGAGCTTGACCAAAGTAAACCCGATGGAGGTACAATATGTTTCCCCATTCAACGCACCTGACTTTTGGAGATGGACTACTAACTCACTCGCAAATAGAACTTCTTGCAAATCTATCCAAGCATATGTCCAAGTGTCTCGAGAATCTCATACTGTTCGAAGACTTCAACGAAGACTTCGACCGCCGGTACATGGCAATTACCTTTGGTCCAGCTGATTTGGTCAGAATTCCCAACAGACCCTTTTCAACATGGCTTTCGCACCAGCGACACCTCCATAACCTATCTGCATCCTTCATCGTCGACGCAAAGCGATATCTTGATGCGGTCCGCGAGCATCCCGAAGACGGGCCGTGGCGAAACTTGACCACCCTGGCTTTGACCTCACCGGATCTTGACGTGAAGGCCAGTCCTGATGGCGTGGAAAGGCTCTTGCTGGCCGCGGCTTCAGCCGCACATCAAATGCCCAATCTGAGAATCATGGAGCTGTGGTATGGGAGGCGCGGACAAGCTTGCACTTTCCGATATGGCGAAAGTCGTGCTGGGGTGAGGGAAATCTCTTTGAGTAGCACATGGAATATGTCTTTGAGTGATGATGTTGTGGAAGCTTGGTCGGGGGTATCTCAAATGCATGCACGGTTGGATGTGAGGGTGGGAAAAACGAAGCTTATTGATCCCGAGTTGATCCAGTCCCATGGAGATGCAATTCATCATCTGGGACTGACTGTGGAGGTTGTTCATCCAGTATCACTGCAGCAAATCAGACGGGAAGCACGAAATCATGTGGTGGGTTGGTAGTGATAAAGTACAAGGGCAATCAAAAGGTGAATGAATGAATGAAATAAACACAAGTTAATGCTTACCTCGAATCCTGTTCCACCTTTGTGGCCTGGTTCTTGGATCACCCGGTTGAGACTACAATTCTTTTTCTTTTTGGTCAGAACTAAATGAACCTCTACTTAGGTTACCTAAGGATCCTCTTTTCAGTTTACCTAAGAATCCTCTGTTCAGGTTATGTACCCATTTGAGGGAGTCGCGGGGCAGAACGAGCAATGGAATGCCAGCTGTCAAGACGTGGATGATGCTTTGTGTAAAGGTGAGGCCTATTCCATATCTTTCATCGCCCTAGGTCAGGACTAGCGCATAAAGGCTGGTGGTAGAGGGTAAAATCGCCAAGCAGCATGGGTCCAGTTGCGAAGCAGCACTCATCAACCAACTTTTCCGCATCAATATTCTTCCCTGGTAGGTTCCCGTATTCACTTGCGTCTGCCAGACACTGCGCATCTTGGGTTGGTAATTCACTACTGTTCTACAAGCCGCATGCCATGACTTGCAATGTGAGCACGTGGGAGGGTTTAAGAAATTATGAACCCTACATGTTAGATTATATCTGACCCATCTTAAGATTGGGAAGAATTGATGGCAACATTCACCTCAAGTACTACTACACCTATGATTACATTAAGAATGCAGCTTTGTTTCCATTCGACTATTGTGAGTGAACTCCTCCTCATCTCAACCATGACTCGTCTCAGTTTTTCTGCACGATAAACCCTGCTGTTATTTACATTCCGATTAAGAAATGATCCTGGTTCTCGATCAAGAAAATTAAAATACACTCATTCAGACGTCTCTCTTCAGTCAACTCTGGATGGGATATGATTGATCGCTGGAAAAGCGAGGCAAGGGTTTGCGCTGGCATCCCATTGTCGTCCGACTTTGAGGCGAAAACTGCCAGCAGGTCAAGCACATAGAGCAGCAGTTGCCTATTGAGAGGAGGGAGCTCAATGAAGAGTCCCTGATATTCAGTGATGGCTTCGGCTTGATTGAAATACCGGATGGTTTGGGGGAGCACTGTATCACCTACAGCCTCCTTGGTGGCTCCGCGAAGCGGATCGCAGAACCTGTGGTATAGGTCTAGGGGAACAACGGGTTCGGGAAGGTCGTTGAGGTATCTGCGGAAGACGTTGGCGGCATCGTGTACAGTATAACCGTCCCACGCGATGCCCTTTCCATATCTATCGGGGGTTTCGAAAATTGTGCGTAGTTCCCTGATCCTTCTTGCTGAGCCACTCTGGGCAAATATCTTCTTCACATCCGTTCCTAATTAGAGAGTTAGCAGACCATTAAGGCGCCATAAACTCAGGATGCACGTACCTTTTTCCTTGAGGAAAACACCGCACTTTGCAATAACTATGGGGACATAGCCGTAGACGTAGGTATTCCCATCATTGTCCATCAATGAAATGGCCACGTTTGCATATGTTATACTTTGTCGGAGTGGGACACCAAAGATGCCACCCCGTGCTGGATCTTCTTGTGCCTTGGAGTTGGAGGCTACCCTGAAGGATTTCCACCACGTCTTGAGATCACGCTTATTGGTCATCGGCGCGTCATCTGCCGGACGATTAAAGCGTACATCCAGCCTCTCTGGCCTCTGTGGTGTGACTGTTGTCTCGCTATTGGTATCTGGCGGCAGCACCACTGGTCTGCCTTCCCAGGAATATGACTTCCTTAGAGCGGGTGATTGATTATCTGAACTTTCCTGGGGCAAGAGCGTCGCTTCACTGGTGAAATCCGTCCCTACGTGAGCAGGAGGCTCATGGAAAAACGGTACTTCTGGGGATGAGAATCTCACTGGCTGACTATTAACAGGAGGGGTTGCTACAGGAGCATCATCGATCTGTGCGAAAATGGCATCCCAATCATGTGGACTGGGTTGGTTAGTACCCTCAGTATTGTAATTGAATGCCTTGTTTGCGGTATTCTGTGGCAAGGATGTCGTCGTATCAGTAGTATTCTCTGCGGATGAGAAAACGGCATTCCAATCATCATGTTCGCCCACATTCGGCTGACTGGTCCTGGCAGAAGGCTCCTGACGAAGCGGTGTCTGTGGTGATAGGGATCTCTCCGGCTCATTGTTGATAGGGGCCGCTGGAGTGGCATCCTCAATGCTTGCGAAAAGGGTATCCCAATCATGTGCATCCACTGTATTCTGCTGGCCGCTGCTTACAGGAGGTTCCTGGCGAAGTGGTATCTCGGGGGATGGGGATCTCGCTAGCTTGGGGTCCTGAGGAGGGATAGGTATTTCTGCAACCTTGACAATTGTATCTGCATTATTAATTTTAGTAGTCTCGGAAGACTTATCGTGCAATTTTAGAGTCTCAAGTTCTGTTTCTGGAACTCTTTCTTCGGAGGTAGTAGTCAAGGGCTTTGCACTGGCCTCAATAGTTTCCTCTGTTATTTCTTCTTGATCGGCTGCATCAGGAATAGATTCCGTACTGAACGCTTCAAGTGGCTCTGAGTATTGCTCTGTAGCGGTCCATTGTGCAGATGGCTCGTCGTCAAGTATGGTCAAGCCAGTGGGCCCCAACTCTCGAATACTGAATCGTTGTCAGACTTCTTTGCAACCTCTTTCTAAGGTCATAACATTTACCTTTCAGTACTGGAGCGACTCCTGGCCTCATCAATGAACTCATGGCCATCCAACCATTTGTGCTTGATTGCGTTTTCTGCTGTAAGCCTCCTTTTGGCTGATGCGGTCATGACCTTTTGGATGAATTCAATTCCCTGAGCACTTGTCCCTGCACTCTGTAGCTCGGTAGTTGGAAACGGCGTGCCTTTGGTAACGTAACTCCACAATCGTTTGTTTGCTGCAAAGACTGGCTTTTGTGTCAACATTCTGTGCGTTATCTCGCCCAATGCCCACAGATCGATGGCGGGCGTATATGCCAATGCGTCCGCTTCAGCGTCATCAGTTTCATCGTCGGCGTCGAGATCCTCGTCATCAAAGTCATCAGGACAATATAAGCCGAGGATTTCCGGGGCCATGAAGCCTCTAGTACCAATCTCCATAGTCCTCAGTATAGTCGACGCCTCCACACGTTTACTGATACCAAAATCGGCAATCTTAACCCACCACGCGGGCCCTTTTTGAAGGACTAGAATGTTGCCAGGTTTCAGGTCCCTATGTGCAAAGCCACTCTCATGCATCAATTGCAGGGCTTCGGCTATCTGTAGAGCAATCTGCTTTGCCTCGGGTTCGGGAAAAGGTTTAGTGAGGTATTGTTGTAAATCCCCATGCTTGAGGTATTCCATTGTGATGAACAGGCTCTCCTCGCTTTCAAACCAGCCGAGCGAGCGCACAAAACAGTGCATAAACCTTTCGTGGGAAAACTTGGCCATGGCTTCAAGTTCCCGGTGGAATTCGTAGGCCGAGACATCGGCACGCTTGCGGATTTCCTTGATGGCGCGAAGGCTCGAATCGCCATGGCTTGGGCCGGAGCTAGCGATGCGCTCCTCGAGCCAAACAGTCCCATACGCTCCGCGACCAAGGATGCGCTTCCTCTTCCATGTTTCCTCCGTCTTCAACCTCCGACGGCGAGCGGAGACACCAACAGCGGTGCGGATGTGCGTGGTTTGCTCTGTTGCCGGATCCCATGTCGCCTCAATCTTGGACTCAATGACGAGGTCCGAGACCCGCAGGTCATGGGCGGTTGGCCTTGTGGGCATCGTGGGAACTCATGCGACAGGCATTGAGGACACGCAGGTCGTCGCGCAAGCGCAAGAGGGAATAAAGCAGCAAGCCACAGGCGCTTTGAGATATTGGTGAGACTGATCCTAGAGCGGTTAGGGCGACGTAGGATTGCTCACGTGCTCGATCCTTCACTAGCCACTTCCAATTGGATGACGACACTGTGGCGCGCATGCAGCTGCGTTTACTGCTTCGTCCTGAAAGTCATGCCAATGGTATTCATAACACAACAACTGACAGAACCGCACAGCCCCCCTGCACCAGCACCCACAATTGACTTCGTCTAGGTTGGCCACTCTGGGATAAGCTTAATCCTTCGTTGAGTGGTTAGTGCACTGACCAACTATGCTAACACCAACCTTAAAACTTCGTGGCCGGATTCGAGATCGAGTCCTTCATAGTCCGTCATGCTGAGAGGAGCCTCAGTCATCATGTAGGAAAGGCTTGCAACAGTGAATTTCAACATTTCATAGCATAAATCATCCCCATTCTTGGTGACTCTGCTCCAAGCTAATACTGTAGGTGGGACCAGTTTCATCCTGAGCCAATGCGGGATCAAGTGAAGTTTAGCCAACCACAGACGGTGCAGATCGAGTGTATTTCTGAGACATACAATGGAGGCTCCACACTTGCCAAAACCAAGGCGGTATTTTATTAGTTGCACAAGAGCAGATTGTTCGGGACCAATTTTCGGCTTCATGTGAATATTGACACAAATTCCAGCCTCACCAACAACCTCACCCTATCCTCAGCAACAGACCAAGGCCAATGGCTAACGCAACAGCAAGTGGTCCCTATCTGCTGTACCTGGGCCAAGTGCCCGATCCTATTGCGGCAAAGACAGCACGGGGCCTGGCGGTGTGGAGACGCGACCGTTGCGTTGGCCAGCTGCGGACCGAAATCAATGGCATCTCGGTCGGGCTGCCGGACATGACAGTGGCCGAGGCGGTGGCAGCAGGGGCGAAGACACTGGTTGTCGGCGTCGTCAACTCGGGCGGCGTCATGGCCGAACGCACCGTTGCTGACATACTCACCGCCCTCGACGCCGGGCTCGACATCGCCAGTGGCCTACATCAGCGCCTTAGCCACGAACCTGCCGTCCGCGAACGAGCTGCTGCCCTCGGCCGCACGTTGTGGGATGTGCGCGAGCCGCCCTCGGGCCTGGCGGTTGGCAGCGGACGCCCTCGTGCTGGTAGACGGTTGCTCACGGTGGGCACTGACTGCTCCGTCGGCAAAATGTACACGACGCTGGCGCTAGAAAAAGAGATGAAAAAGAGGGGAGTGGCGTGCGACTTTCGCGCGACGGGCCAGACGGGCATCCTCATCGCCGGCGGGGGAGTGCCAGTCGATGCCGTTGTCAGCGACTTCACTTCGGGCGCCGTCGAAAAATTGGCGCCCGCCCGCGAGGACGGCGGCTGGGACCTGATTGAGGGCCAGGCGTCGTTGTTCCACCCGTCGTACGCCGCTGTTTCGTTGGGCCTCATTCACGGCGCGCAACCCGATGCCCTGGTGCTGTGCCATGAGTTTGGGCGCCAGACGATGCGCCATGTGAAGCACCTGCGCGTGCCTGATCTGCGCCGGTGCCTTGACCGCAATCTAGAAGCCGCGTCGCTGACGAATCCTGGCGTGAAGGCTATTGGCGTCTCGCTCAACACCAGCATGTTGGATGACGATTCCGCCGCGCGCGACGCCTGTCGGGCTGTGACGGAGGCGCTGGGGCTGCCCTGTGTCGACCCGATTCGCCACGGCGTGGGAGCTATTGTCGATCACTGGGCCGAGTGCTTTGGCGAGAAAGCTCAAGCATAAGCGAAATTACAATCGAGTCATATTTTCTATTGCACTGCTCCGTTGCATGACTTTGATGAAATATAGGCGCATTTTCATTTACTCACGAATGAATGCGAAATGTGCTTGGATAACCTAATCGTAGTGGTTTGGTGCACGCGTTTTCCACACGTTATGAGTTGTTCGTACCGTGCCTATGGACTTGCCTAAAAAAACCTACAATGGACAGCAATAAGCGACCAAGAGTGAACCGACCGAATGTTGAGAAACTATACCATCATGTATCTTTTTCTCCATCCAACTTTAGTGTCGGACCACTCATTGCAAGAATGATCCACCTGTCTTAGCGACCTGCTCGTCATAATAAGGCTGGAAAGCAAGCCAGCCCTTATCCGGTCCTCCTACACTCTTGCTAGAATACTCTGCTTCCTCCTCATCGATGAGAATCTTCTTATACCCACCAGCGGCCGCCGCATCTGCTAGGAGTTGTGCCTGGCAAGTCTTGTCCATGCTCATAAACTGCCTCAACGTCAGTCCTGCAGCATCATAAAGGGCAACTTCTTCACTGCCCACTTACCCAAAAGGCAGCCTCGTCGACTGAATTCCCAACGGTAAGCAGGCCATGATTTTGGAGGATGATGGCCTTGTTGTCACCCAAGTGTTCAGCAATGCGTTGACCCTCCTCTGCGTCAAGGACAACGCCTCCAAAGTTTGGGTAGACAGAATGGCTCTTGTAGAATCGGAGCGCGTCTTGTGTAAGCATTTCTAGCTCTCGGCCGAAGCAAGAAAATGCTTTGCCGTGTACACTGTGTGCATGACAGGCAGCGTTGACATCTGGCCGGCTTCTATGGATGGCGGAATGAATAGTAAAAGCGGCAGTGTTGATAGGCTCGTCACCCTCAACCACATATCCCTGTTCGTCTACAAGGATGAGATCAGACACTTTGATAAGGGAAAAATGCATTGACAAAGGATTCAGCCCTGGATTAAGTTAGAAAAAGGTCCGTCTGCAAAAGGCGCAAGTCGTCATTCTCACAGAAGTGATCTGTCAGAATTGGGTCACGAACAGAAATGTGACCAGCGATACCCTCGTCAAACCCACGATCGGCAAATACCCTAAAGGCGGCGACCAAATGCTGCTTCCTGTAGAGGCGCTCCTCCTCAAGGGTGTTGAACGCAGGATACGTTCGAATCTTGAGCTCTCGTCCGCTTTTTGAACGACCCATGGATTGGACCTCAGTAGCCTCGGGTCGCAGGGTACTTTTTGCAGCAACGTTGCGATCGGGCACCACCTTGGTTGAAAGCACGGGAGTAGTCTGCTCTTCCATTTGAGAAATAGAAGGAGTCATTCCGAAAGAGCTTCAGAAAGCTTGGGTTTGAGAAAAGATAGTAGAATAGTGTTTTGAAAGCGGGTCGTCTTGACATTCAGCTTGAAGCGTGTGGTTCAAGAAGAAGATCAATACAGTCGCTGACCCCCACCTCTTAAAGTCATCAGTGAAAGCATGGGGTGCTGACACAAGTTAGATATTCGGAAATGCACATCGGAAGTGCCAGTCTAATTTAGGCTAATGATTTCCGTCTAGTCATATTTCCGTCTCGCCACTTTTCCGACCTCGAAGGAATTCATGGCGTACGTGGCCATTTTCTTAAACAATACGGGCTAATAATGAAGAGAGATCTAGTATTCAGTCTGTTAGCAAGTCGATTAATGTTCAAATCGTTATCTGTGTGGCGGTACTTTCCAGTAGTGACACAAACGTTGGATACCTATTCTAACGGATTTACAGTCATTTCTTTACTTTTATTTGTACTCCAGGCTACCGATATTATTGCTGATGATATATTACATCATGGTACTTGACAGTGGAATAATATTGTTATGACCAACCCCAGTACGCTGATTGTATGCCAAATCTGTGGCCGGGTCCCTTGATTGCCCGGTTGAGTCTCCAGCTTGTTTTCTTTAGTCAGAATGAGGTGGACTTGGCACCTGATTACCTTGAAATCCGGATCATGGAATACTGGGCAATAACCAAATAAGGTTCCAATCTACCTCGGTGTTCATTCGGTAAAGTGATGACGTCCTCATGCCCTGCCCACATAGTTTCGTTAATATCCGTGGCGACCGGCATATTTGAATATTTGGCACAAGGGAGAGGCGCCAGGGCATCAAACAAACCTACCGTTTCCTTAGATAAGCTAGAGTTACCATTGATAGCCTCGCGCTCAAGAAGTATACCCTGGTAAATATTGGATATTACTCCTCTCAACTTGGACCGCCTGTTGAGTTGTTGTGCACGGTCGTGCAAGTGCCGGGGTCGAGCAGTGTCGTTTTGCAAAATCAGATCGAAGGATTACCTCGATATTTGGATGACACGGTGAATATCATTAGAGTCATCAGATAGTGCAGGACCAAGATTGCTTTCTCCAAGAACTTAAATGGATGTCCTGAGGAGCTCCTCCAACTTGAAGGCGAGGCGCCTTTTTACTTGCAAACTCAGTCTAGACTAGGTGAGCAATGTGAATAAAGATAATAGGCAGCCAATTTTATCCAACGACAGAGAGCTCAAAAGGCTGCCGCATAACACCTGGAAGCTTGCGCAGTTTAAGTACCGGCATTACCTGGAGGCATGATGGGGCAGTGCCCGCCAGCCTACTTCTCATGCCTTCAGATGAATCTGAAATTATCGAGGACATGATGAAAGCTAAAGCTGCATGTCAGCAGGCTAAAAGGCTTGGTCATCGTGGAATTATGTTGGCGCAACTAGCAAAAGTGGAGAACTCCTACTGCCAGCATTCGCAGTAGGTGTCATGAACGTATGACAAACTTTGTGATAATGGAATCACTGATTACTAAACGAAACTAGTTCGAATTGGTCTTAGCCACACGTAGTGTCTCGGATAATTGGCCCCTTACTTTGGAATCAAAATGAATGCTACCCACATACCAGTACGTCATTCGTAATCAATGGAAGCACCCAAATCACGGTAACATCGAATTAAAGCCACTAAACAGTTCAATGGATTCCAAATGTGTAGTAGGTCAGGTGTTAGAATAATGGGATCATGTGAAATCACCAAATTTACCATCGTATGCACATACCACACACAATGACGTAGCGATCATGAAATCAACAGATATTTACATAAAGTGCGAACCCTTTTGTCGTTCAATTCATTCTAAATCATCATCAGTGCTATTCAAAGTTTAGAATAGTGGTTCGAAGCTATCATTGTTGTCGCCTAACAGTCGAAACATTTTCTCAATCATCCTGCCATTCTTTTTAAACGCCCAAACCTCAATAACAGTTGGCTGCTGAGTTCCATAAGCTGCGACACATTTTCAAGAAGCAACCATGAGCACCAAGGTACTGTTATTCGCTCAAACTTGCACGATGTTACTAATTTGAGTAGTTCACAGTTTACTCATTTGTTGGCTCGCAGTGGGCTGGCACGACACATCTAACCCTTGCTGAGAAAGGGTTCACCGAGGCGGATTACGACATCAAGGAAATCGACCTAGGCAAGTCATTCTCGCGTGTTTCACTTTATGCAGGATCATACTAATACTTTGACTCTTCACCGTAGTCGCTGCTGAGAACTTCGACCCCGAGTATCTCAAAATTAATCCCAATGCAACCGTTCCTTCGCTAGCGGCGCCATCTTTGGACAGACCTCTCACCGAAAGCACCGACATTGTTCGCTATCTTGACAATCTAGGAAGCGGCCCAAGCCTTGTGCCAGAGGAGCCCGAGGCCAAGCGTGTAGTGCACGCACTTCTTGACCTTGTCCATTCTACTGATCTTGACACGAATGTCATCCTCCTTCAGGCCCGAGACCGGAAAGAGATGGAAGAGAAAAAGGCTAGCATTTGGAAAGGATTTTTGGGAAACAGACAGACCAAGCTGGAATCGGAACGTGATGCTAATCCAGATCATCCATTTTATGGTCCTACGGCAGAAGCCAACGGCCAGCTAAACGCACTCTACGTCACGGATATTGGCCCAAAGCATGAGACCTTCTTCGATGCTACCCACAAAAGGTACCGTCAACTTGCAGCTGGCATGGATAAAATGGAGTCACTTCTCGTTCTTCCATATGCTGCTGGGGATTCCATCACCGAGGCAGATATTCACATTGTGCCATGGTTTGCGCATGCCATGGTTGGTGCTGGGACTGAGCCTTCTGAGATACAGAGCTTCGGTCCTCTTGAGATGTTGATTCAAAAGTCGGCTCCCGGCTTTAATGTTGGGCCCAAAACGAAGCAGTGGTGGTCTAATATTAGTGCGACCACCTCGTTCAAGAAGGTGTTCCCAATTCTTCATTAGTCTTTGACGTACTTTGCGTTATATAGCCAGGGTACGGGTATTATTGATTGATTTATCACTTGCTCTCTTACTTTTTGAGTCTTGAGTGAAATCCAATTTTCTCATTCTGTAGGGAATTTGTCATTGGTTGTCACCAGAACCAATACGCTAAGTGAAATTACAAGCAATTGCACGATGAATGCATGCACTATGTGCGCCAAATAGTTGCACCGAGCCCAATATCGGAGTCTAACGACGCTAATCTTGTTGCACAAGAAAAGCTTTTATGTAGGGCTGTCACACTGCTTGGATTGGTCACATCGAGCTGTTGAATTGAGAATTGAAAGAGCCTTAATTTTCTAGGAAAGGAAGAGCTATCGTTGCGGGTTTTATAGCTCGGTGGAGCATTTCCTTGGTGTTGTGGCGGCTCCAGTTATTTAGCCACTCACCAGCCTCAACAAGGGCTCTCATCGGTTGGATTCCCTATGGTCGTGCCTAGATTGACGCATTCGGGAACATGTACAAATACCGGGTCCAAGTACAGGGTGAATGTGACAATTTCCCCACGATAGTCAAAATCTAGCATAGCTGGATATTGCTGCGCAGTGCCTACAGGAGTTGACTTCTCACCGAGTCAAATAGCCTGCAGCATGGTCTCGCAGTTGGGGTCTTTCTTGGAAAGTTGTGCTGGCAAGTCGCTGGGCGGGTCTAATCTCAATGGATGGAGCATATCTCTAATGAAACCCTTTGGACATTGGCGTGCCTCTTCCTCTGTAAATTCTTGCTCGTCCAAAATATTGTGGTGATCGGAATGGACTAGCGCTTTATATTTCTGCCAATAGTTGGCGTTTCTATGGGATTTATGGTGATTCTTATAGTCATCATCGGCCAGACGCGAAAGAGGCTACCGGTTTGGAAGGCCGGCGTCTTCATGAGTCTTGTCCACGGGACTGATGGAGCTCTACGTGACAGGTTTGGTCAAGCTGTTGTAGAGATGGAGGTTTATGAAACAGCTAGAGAGATAGGGAATTCGATGACTAATGAAAAGGGGAGACGTAAATTGACGATTAAGAATCATGAATAGTGGAGAGTAGAACCAGTGCAGTGTTAATGCAACGCTTACCGGCTTTGATGATTCAGTCTCGCAGAATATGTAGCTATTTTTTGTTGATCATTCTGCATTCATAAGGGCTTGATTTCGGGAGTTTCTCGTTCATTGATTGTAATTGGAATTTTATTTCAATATTGTAATGAGTCAAGAGACGTGGCGCTGTGACTCGCTGGACTATATCCCGCTCAAATATCGAGTGGGCACATGCCCCATCCACTCAGCCACCAAGGGCTGGATTTCGTTTTCATCACCACTTTTTCTGCATCATCCCCATTTAAGGCGTCAAACATCTTCTTTCCAAGACTATCATGCAGCGAATCGACCCATAAAAATTCCTTCAGCTTCTCCCGTGCCTTTTGCCATGATATGCCCACTGGTACCACTATTCTCCAGCTTTCACGCAGCCAGCCCTCGCCTATGCCATATAACGACATACCGCCGACGATTAATAGCCATATCACAAAACTGTTGTATGTTTCTGACTTTGAGTTTTTGACTAGGATCTTGCAACAGCTATTGCGAAGTCTTTGTGATAAATACGGGTAGCGCCGGCCAGCGCTCTCAGGAATCTCAAAGGTGGTCGTGATAAAAGCGAGCATTGCGAGGCGGAAACACTCAGGCATGGTTCCGTGGCGGCTATTTTCCAGGAGCTGTAGCCGGTATTGCAGCGAAAACATGTTCATCTTGAATACAGACTGCTGAAAGCGACGACGATGATTGATGTCCCAGGTGAGGCGTTGCAAATCCCAGAAAACGGACGCCACTTTGCTATCACCGATGAGTGTTTCAAGCATTGTCGATACGCACGGATGGTAGGTTGCAAAGGCAGTACAAACAGGGCCTGAATCTGAAGATGGATTACAGATGCAAGCCTGGTTCGGCTCGCCATCGTGGCTATCATGGTGAGATGCTGTTATGCATGCTTGGATCTTGGACAAGAATTCCGCACCAATAAAAAGTGGGGGCTCTCCAGTGTGAAGAGAGTAGACACAGTCGACCCTTTTCAGCACACGTTAGCGAACTTGGGTTCCCATTGACAGGAGCTTTTGTGGGCTGGGGCGGACTGTCATATGACGGCGACTGACCGAGCTAACTTGATACATAGTGCTAAATTATGACCAAATGCTTCGAGACCTCCGCGCAGCTGTATCATTTTCTGCAATCCTGTAAAGTGGGCTTTGGCAACCTGATAATCGCTCAAAATGGCGGATACAACGACCAACGAACTAACAACGGCGACGGTCGAGTCTTGTAGGCTGGGACGCGCCAGGTCTTCATTTAAGGAGACAATAGTTCGTCCTATGTGATAATATGTACTGTTACTGTATGGTCGTCTCAAATAGGCATCATTTATGGCGGAGCTAAAGAATAATGTGTAGTGAAGGTACGTTTTGTCCTCAAATATCCATCGAATTCCATTGCTCTGGCCTAGATCGAAATCAATGCAAAACTCCGCAGGATGAATGAGGTGGCTTGAATGGGTTATAACTGCATGTACAGTGTCAGATGGGGTGACAGAATGGAAATTAGGCACTATTTTGGCCCTGAGCATAAAATAGAGTACTCACAATGCAATAGATGCAAACGTGCATGCTCATCTGCACTGTTCACAAGAACTGAGAGTTCAGAACGAGGTGAGCATGGCACACCTAGATCAATCGGCCCTTGCCAATTATACGCTTGATCCTCGTTGGCGCGGGGGGGTTGGCGCGTGGCTTGTTGCTGAGATGGACCCAGCTCCGTTTCCTGGCCAGTAAGGCACTCAGATGTGTTAGAGTTCACATTATTAGGTGGATGAAGCCCTATTCGGAGGTTCCTTCCCTGCATGCATTGGCTGCGTATAAGCTTTCGATCTCGCCGCTTTGTTTTACCACTGGTGTCTGTTTCAATGAAGACGAACTTGCGGGACCCCATTGTAATTTGATTAGGGATACCTCTCCGCCTGATTGACTTCTGGCTTAGAGTTGAGGCATGAGAATACTCAAAGATGCAAGGCACGTTCACGAAAAGAATAAACTTGTTGAGGAGGAAATGGAAAGAAAGATGGATATGTGAAATACGAGGGTGGACCATCCAAGGTAGCATTCTCCGTCAGATCAAGGTGGGGTTGAAGTGTCATTGGTTATTTGGCGAGACCATGCTTACTCTTGGACCCATCATACTGTTGCCTTTCTTTGGACTAGCGCCTTGTAAAGGTTGCATCAGGGTGGGTGACGGGTCATTTAAGAACAAGCCATGACTTCGGCAGTGAGGCCGGTTGGGTATATTTACCAGAAGGATAGAAGGATAGTCAAAACTCCTCATTACTTTCCTCGTGTCATGCAAGGTTACTACAATAAAAATCTTGTTAATAGAATCTGGACCCTAACCAAGTCCTAGATGGCCATCTGCATCAAACTACCATCCGTGGACTGTCCTCACTCGCAACAGCCTTATTTTCCCCGTTGGATTGAAGACTATTTTACAGAGCTAGTGCTCGTAAAAATATATTTACATCTTCTTGATTATGTTGGAGTTTCGACTATTACTAAAGATGGCATCGAAGCCATTCGCGCTTGTGTTTTTCTCAAAAATAACCTCTTGGTGCTCACTTTAGGTACTTACAATTGGATAAGACAGACGACGTCGCCAAGACAAGGTTAGCAAAGTCGCTTTCAGCAAAAATCACTTTTCTTAACGAAAAGTGCTCCATATGAATCTATTCGTGATTTTGTCAAGTAAGATGCAACACCAGAGAGAGAAACGATTCGTTATCATCGGTAGTTGGGCTGTGGTTTTTGAACACCGACTCATTCTGCTAACTGGCCCTGGGCTAACGGTATAGATTCTTTACTGGTACATTGTGCTTCACTGGCTGTTTATTGTTCTAATCTTGAAGCAGAAGCATGTACAGGGAAAGCTTGCCAATTTGAGGGTTATGAACAGTGAGCTCGCGTACGTGGTCGATTTCAGAGAGAACAGTCCGCATCCACTTGTTCCGGCCCTTGGCAAGCCTATTCCCTGGGATATTTTGGTAGCCTTTAAGCGTTATAACTCATGCAGGGTACTACTCAAAGACGTCGTGACTCCCGCCGATGCGATAACTCGCTGCATGTGTACTAGTGCAACGTGCAATGAGCGTGAACAAGCATGGCATCGGAGAACTTTCAATCTGTCAATTAGAATCAAATTACCACGATAGTTGGAGACGTGCACACTGGCCTATTTAAATGGGGCTGTGCAGCAGCAGCACAAATTATCTAGAAGACATGAATGTTACTGTGAGTGCCTACAGCCTTTTACATCCAAAGGTTTTGTAAATCGTATTTTGACAAATATTGAATATTATTCAGATTTATTGAATTGATGAATACAGACAAAGGAAGGAAGATCGAAGAGAGGTCATGGGATAAGATGCTGCAAGCTTTTAGACCCATATGATTCCATGGTACCTAACTATAAGGTTCGTAAAGTGAACAGAGATATCTCTTCTAACAATGAGACGTGCCTGGGCTGGAAAGGTTCTCAGATATTGACAATGTACTCCAACAAATCCTCCACCATAGCGCATTCACAACTGGCAAAATATCTGGTACTTTGGATTGAAGAAGGTAGAGAAAGAAAGTTAGAAAAAGCACAATCAATACTGACTCAGTTCCAAAGTGATCTGGCACTTGCGCTCTCGGATTGGTGGATGGCAGTTGATCACACAGTGAACTATGAGGTACATCTACTCGCCCAACCAGATCCTCACCATTGAATTTGAGGTCATTTTACTGCTGCAAAACTCGCACGATGCGACCCCGCTCGATAACCTGATTTTCCGTTGGGATGAGGGAAATATTACACACTCTTGCGAGCAAAGATCTTTCGTGAATATGAAATATATCAGAAACTCCTAACCACATGGCTAAAAAGAAGCCCAAAACTCCCGATCAATCAAAATCCGGTGGTGGCAGCTCTGATGCACACCAACTAGCACAGCCGCCGCCGCAGATCGACACTCTCGTTAGACTTTGGATAACAGTCGAGGAAGCTAAAAAAATCTACAAACAGATTTCAAAAGAGTGCATCCGTAACCAACAAGTGCTATGGAGTGGCATGCTGCGCCAGGATGCTCAGAAATGGGCCGACGCCCACAAACTCCAGACACTGACTACAGCCTTGGGACCGCTCCTGAACCCTTCTCACCCGGACTGTCCGTATAAGAAAGCTCCGTGTTCGGGGTGGAAGAGGTATATGCACGGGGCATCCGTCATATTTGCATGGTACATCTCCCAAGGAGATTTGGTAACAGTTCTGTCACAGCCCCCACCACAGAGATTTCACCCTTCTGGGGGGACATACTTCCAGACAATTGAAGAGCCGATTGTGAAAGGTCTTATGGGAAACAAATGCATCAAGAAGATGGTTGCGGTCCATCCAACTGTAGGCAGAGCAAAGGAATTCAAGTATGAGATGTGGCCACATGATGAGCTCTCAACGTGGACAAACACGTTTGGGATACAGAACATGGTGATTCGTTGGAGGCCCACTCGTACTAATAAGGTATACTGATATAAGCATAAAGTATGACAGTCCGTGATCTCACTTATCAACAGAAGACGGTTCCACGCAACCAAGTAGCACCAGTATCGAACTTGGTTAATGAACAGGCATCAAGTCAACTCTTGAAGCGCAGGGAGAGGAGGAGAAGATACAAGCAACGGAAGCAGGCAAGAAAATTGGAAAGCGGGAAGTCCGCTATTTCTACCACTAGTTGCAAGCAGCAAGGGGGGGGGAAGTCTGCGGGCGCAACCAAGGTAAAGAAGGGCACAAAGCAGTAATAGTAGGTTCATGGCCTCAATCAACAATCTTTGCCTGCTATAGTAGGGATGCAAGCAACCCCTATTATACGAAATCGAACAACAACTGACCAAACAGCCAGTGGAATTATCTCTGATTGTAATTAATACTCTACATCAATCTTAACTATGGCACCAATGAAAATGCACCCAAATAAATATAATCTAAAGATGTCTTAGAAAGTCCAGACGCGCTTCACATTGATCATGGTCTGGCACATATTCTCGTCTGAGTAAGAGATCTAACGAGTGAATCGATTGCTGCTTGAACTACTCTATCATATCTATAATGCTATGCCACATAAATCTAAAAATCATACAAAGTTACGTGAGACTCTCATCCACATGAAATAACGACAGTTCCGTCTCTTTTGATCACATTCCCATCGGCACCACGTCGTGGTGCTTAGTACTCGGTGGCATTTGCGTACTCAGGAGTCTGAAAGTCAAGGTACTTAGACTTCAGCTCCCAGGCCGTCTCGGGGTAAGCCCAGGCATAGACGGATCCGGGACCGCTGCGCTTGATCTTGCCGAACATCTGGTCGAGGCCGGACTTGGCTGGCTCCGGGATGCTGTTCCAGACGTCGACAGCGGCCAGTATGCTCTCGGGGAGCTTAGACACGTCAAAGGCGGCGCCATTGTCGTACCAAGTCACCACGGCGGCGGGCTTGGCATCGTAATCATCATAGGCACCGCGCTTGCTAAGCCCGTCGGCGATGTCAACGCCGGTTTCAACGAGGGCAGCTGCCTTTCCGGCAGCATTGAGGAATCCACCAGCCGCAACAGGCTGGGCGAAGAAGCTGCTGAGGGCCGTAATGGCAAAGCTGGCAAAGACGGTGGACTTCATTTTGGCGATGTGTGGATGGAGTTCCGAAGACTTCGTTGGGATAGGTAATGAAGAAGAAGGGTGTTTGAGATGTAGCTTTTGGTGGGTTTGGAAATGCGCAAGGCTCTGAAGGTACTGTTGTTGGTGATGAGATGGAAAGACAAGTCGACGACAAGAATCTCTTATATATCTGGTCCAGCACACTACTATAGCTCGTACTCACCTCACAGATGCTGCAATTGCCCATGAAAAGCTCTATTCCAAATAAGCTTATTTTGGGAAATACCGCTTACATTTTGCGCTGCCTCTACTATGCCCAAGTGTGACAGGTGATTGGATCTCAGTAATTCCTATCTGCCTTTCTTCCCTAAGCCGACAACCAACCATTGAATTCTTTCTTCTTCCTCCCACTCGTGCCTTTCGGTGTTGCCGCTGATGTGGGCGGGCAGGCTTTTGGTAGTGTCGCTCGGAGAACTGGATTACCGAGAATTGAAAATGCCTTACAAATGGGCCAAGGCGCTATTCAACACTGAGGTGTGGGCAGCGGAGGCAGCCCGAAGCACCTAATTAGGACTGAGCACTGCCCAGTGTGTCATAGTTGGGGTACTTGGTGGCGCCTCACTATTGGCTTGTTGCGGGTCGTGGGGGCGGAGATGGGCTGACGGGTGAAGATGGCCGAACTAAGGCACGGTAAAGTAAGACGTGGCGAAGTAAGCCAGAGAAGCGAGGAGCGAGAAGCGAGAAGCGATATTTGGGTGATTCGCTGAGCCAGTAACGTTTGATTACTTCATCTACATACTAACTAGGCAATGGACATTATCCGGTACTGGTCACATATCTTCGCACGGGCTGTCGTGCTTTAGATGTCTTTAACCTTCCCATCTCTTGTCTCTCATTTTCAACCAATCTACCCATGTCTATGATATCCTTCCCTTTGTCTATAGCTTCGCTTGGAGCGGCATTCGTCCTCGGCATGGTTGGGCTTCAGACCCGCCACAAAGCCTTGAGACTCGGACTGCTTCCCATTATCTTTGCGCTCAGCGCCGCGTCCTTCTCCGGCATAAACAGTCTCCCATTTCTTCCTCTCACGCAAGGACTAGTTATGGGTCAGTTCATGATCGTTTGGTTCGTCCACACAGTCTGCATCTTGGCCGATGAGTCCGAGGTTCCTAAGGGTCCGCCATTTTCTCCGCAAGGGTGGATTTCTGCATACAAAACGATATTCAATTCCAGAAACGCACCGATCCACATAGGAGCAATCAATCATACGGAAAGGGGACACAACGTTAGTGTAAATGCCCCTACTTCTGTACCCAGGCCGGATTCCTCAACATCGCTGAGGAAGAGGACTTTCTTCGCATTCCGGCAACTGGGTCGCGTAATACTCTGCATTTGGATTTATCACTTTTGCGATGCAATTTTACCTCGGCTCATTTACAAATCAATGAAGGCGCTTGGCCCGCCTACTGCCACTTTAGTCGAGCAGGCTGTGTTACTACGCCGCCTTCACAAAGTCTCTATCTTTGAGGTGGCTCTGCGCGCGATTTCAGTCGTCGAGTTTATTGCTACTAGCTGGGCATTAGTAAACTTCTCTCACAGCATACTCTCGCTGATTGCCGTGTGCGTTTTGTGTCTTGATTCACCAGAGGACTGGCCCCCGCTGTACGGCGATATCAGAACTACGTATACTATCCGCTCATTCTGGAGCCGCTTTTGGCATCGTTTAGTCTCTGCCACCTGGGTCTCACTCTCAACCTCCATAGTTCGACATATCTTCAAAGTGAAGTCTCGAGGACTCACATCTCGGCTTTTATGCACCGTACTCGTGTTTGCATTTTCTGGGGCGACACATGGACTGGTGGCGTGGCAACAGGGTTTTGTATGTGGATGGTGGCATGAAATCGTATTTTTTATTCTGAACTCCCTAGCTATCTTAGCGGAAGACGCTTTCAAGGCTACAAAGATAAAAACTGTCCCGGACTGGGTGAGGATCACTGTTGGGTATTGTTGGACTTGGGGGTTCATGTTTTGGGCTGTTCCTAAAACTCAGTATCTAAAGATGGAATGTTCTTTAGATTAAATAACCAAAGTTATTCCTTTAAAACTATAGATAACTCGAATTATTTGAAAGTTGGATAAAAATGCATCTATTAAGAATGAATTATACGAATAATCCAATTTCATCTCAACGACTTGCCTAACCGACCCCCCAAGGACTCGCTGGACAGACCCTTGTCGTAGCTGACAGATCCGTCTGGTGGCTTGGCCCGCTTGACAGGGTTTATGCTGACGGAAACATGGGTTCACTGGCTATTCTGCCGGTCATGACCGCCCTAGGCGACATGGGTTATAACACTACACATGGCTCTGAGGTTGCGGCATCTACAGCTGAGAGTAATTAATCACGCTGATGGTCACTCCTGTTCTCTACAGGATTTTTGAACGGTAATAATGAACCCTGAACACCAAGAGGAACTCTTAGAATGCTTCAAGCAAGCAACAGAAAAACTTAACCTCTGCCCAAACCGACTATGGGCTGTTGCGAGGGAAAGACTGCCGAAACTTCTTCCGAACAGATTACTTGCAGAAACGTTGCTTTCAGAAACAGGAAGTTCAAGTTTGGAAAATGACACACATGAGTCAAACACTTCTCACGATCTTTGTACCTTTGACTTCTGCGAAAACTCTCAGCGTGACTTTACAGCGGTTCAACAACGACACGAATGCGCAACCTTGGACTGCGCTCCAGTACGCGGTCGCTTTCCGCGAGACACATTGAGAGATGCAGCAGTGAGTGGAAAGCCTACTGCATGGAAGCTGTCCGGAAACGCATTGCTTGACCCTGATCGACCGTACATGGCAGTCTCTCATGTCTGGTCTGATGGAACAGGAGCTGGTGCCTGGACAGATGGCGAGGTCAATGAGTGCCTATTCAAATTCTTCCAAGGTATTGCAGAAGACTTCCAGTGTGAGGGGATCTGGTGGGATACAATATGTATTCCCAAAGAAAAGGTTGCACGAAGTTTCGCTATACAGAAGATGCATAACAACTACCAGTTTGCTCGGGTCACACTAGTGCACGATTGCTTCCTTCGAGAGTGGGAGTGGGATCTAGAAACGGCATGCTTTGCTATCCTTATGTCGCCTTGGTTTAGTCGGGGGTGGACTGCACTCGAGCTAGCTAATTCGCATAAAGTCAAAGTCGCCTTCAAAGCCCCACAAGGCGGCCTTGTCATCAAAGACCTTGACGAGGATATTCTCGCTAAGGACGACGAGCCTGACGGTCCACGCAAAGAGGCCACCGCAATCATCAACCTCCTTCGTACCGCATTCAGGAGAAACCACCAAGAGGACCACGGGGATCTGAACCACCTCTTGATGGTGCTGGGTTCACGTCACACATCATGGCCTAAGGATATGTCCATTATTTCAGCCCTTCTAACCGGGGTTGAAAAGGCAGAGCTGGTGCAGAACACTTACCAGCGTGTGTTGGTGAGATTACGCCGAGTTCATCATGGTCACCTATTTCACAATTCTGCAACCATGTCAAATGCCTTTAGTTGGTGTCCGACTAGTTTGTTCAGCCTGCCGCTGCAGCCTCTGTATGCTCCGAGTTCTCATCTCACGGTTTTGGAAAACGGAAGCATCCACGGCGAGTGGCGCGTGAACCGTGTGGGCGACGCTCTGGAGAAGAATCTATTGTGGGATAACGGCATGCACGCTTTGGTTCGACGGCGCCTGGAAACCGCTCTCGCACAAAATCAGCACTGTTACTTATTGGCCGAGCCCGGCTACGGACTGATAAGAAGAGCTCTTCTTGTGATCAAGATTGGAGGGAAGGAGACCGAGAAGCTGACCCGCTATCGCTATGTGGGTGCATTGTACTTTCGCGAGCATCTACTAGAGGAGGGCTGGGACCTGGAGACGGTGATTATCGCAGGCGATGATGTTGTTGACGATGTCCACGCCATACACACCTATTCAAACAAGGTCATAAAAAGTCAAGAGGATGTACCTGAGACTATTCAGCAGGCAGTGTGGAGAGGAGATACTCAAAAGGTCCGGGAAATGGCTGAGAAGGTTGACCTGGAGGACATAGACCAGACAGGACGGGGTGTATGTCATCTTGCTGCTGAGAGGGGAGACAAGTCTATGGTCGAATTCTTGGCCGAGAAGGCTTCTTCCAAAGACTACTTGAGACTAAAGGATGGCCGCGGGCAAACTGCATTGCATCACGCCGCTTGGGCTGGGTCTGCTGCAATCACAAAGTTCTTGCTGAAGGCTGGAAGTAGTGTAGCCGACAAAAGCAATGATGAAGACCTCGCACTGCACATTGCGGCACGGATGGGCTTCAGACGGGTTGTCCAACTGCTACTAGAGGATGATAAGAGCCTCATTGACGCTAAAGGTTGCAATGGTCTGGCACCACTCCATTATGCAGCAATGAGTAGGCACGGAGAGGTGGTTCGGTGGCTGGTTGAAACAGGGGCTGACGTCAACGTCAAAGATAGGATGGGCTGGACACCGCTTCATTATGCAGCCGAGAGCGGAAACGAAGAAGTCGTCAAGCTCCTTCTCAACAGTGGTGCCCATAACAGCGTAGAAGACCATGAGGTCGGTTGGACACCCCTGCATTTTGCGGCGATGAGTGGGTGTTTGGGAATTATCAAGATTTTGTGTGAGAGCGGCGCCAACGGAAAAGCAGAAGACAAGTACGGTTGGACGCCAGGGCATTTTGCTGACTTGAATTGGGGGCTAAAGACGGCTGAGTTATCGTATGAAGAGGATTTCAGCGATGCTCTGATTGACAAACACCGATGGACTCCGCTACACTGCCTCGCGATCGACAATCACCAGGGATTAGCCAAGTCGTTAGCCAAGAGCGGAGTGGACGTCTCCTTGAATGCTGGGGATCCGGATTGGACACCCTTGCTATTCGCCGCATCGAATGGTCTTCGGACCGCAACTCGGAGACTACTTGAGAAGAGAATCAATATTGAACCGTGGGGGAGGGAGCTCCGCGCATCATTGGGAGCAGCTGTAGAGAACGGTCATGAGGCGGTTGTGGAGATTCTGGCCAAAAGCGGCGCTGATATTAAGGCTCCTGACGCCATGGGCCGAACGCCGCTGCGGTGTGCTACGGAAAAATGCCATGGGGCAGTTGTGCAGGTGTTAGTGGACGCGGGCGCCGACATCAATGCAACCGAGGGGCAACTTCTCATGACACCTCTGGGATGGGCCGCATGGGAGGGGAATGAAGCTGCTGTGCGACTTTTGATGGATCTGGGTGCCAACATTCACGCCGAGAGCGCATGGGCTCAGACACCGTTGTGGCTTGCTGCCGAGAAGAACCACGAGGCTATTTTCAAACTCTTGCTTCACCAAGGCGCTGACATCAATGCCCAGAACAGAGAGGGTCAAACATGTCTCTGGTGGGCGGCAGAGAAAGGACATGAGGCTACCGTGCGGCTTCTAATCGATCACGGAGCCAATCCCCGCACCGTGAATATACGAGGCGAGACTCCTGTATCTCGGGCCGCAGGAAATGGGCACGAAGCCGTTGTGCGACTTCTGCTCAATGAAGATGTTGATGTGAACGCTTGTGGCAGATTTGAACCAAGCCCGATGCTGCTGGCCGCGACCAACGGACACACGGCTATTGTGAAACTTCTCGTCGACAAGGTCGCTGATGTCGACGCCGTGAGCAGTGAGGGCAGGACAGCCATAGGGTACGCCGCGCTGCATGGACATGATGCCGCTATGCGGGTTCTGATCGAACATGGTGCCGATATCCGGGCTGTGGATAACTATGGCATGACACCGTTGGGATGGGCCACATTGACTGGGCAAGAAATGGCCGCGCAACTTCTTGTTAATGAGGGTGTTGACATCAATGAGGAGCAACTAGATGGCCGAACCGTGTTGTGGTATGCCGCAGAGAAGGGTCATGCAACTATTGCAGAGCTTCTACTCAAGCATGGTGCCCGTTTTGATGTTCAGGATGAGGATGGTCAGACGCCGCTCATCTGGGCTGCTAAGAGCGGCTACAAGGCCATCGCACAACTTCTACTTGATTATGGCGCCGATATGAATGTTGCGGACAACAATGGCTGGACCAGTTTGGCGTGGGCATCGTCGGAGGGAATTGAGAGTGTCGCAAGGCTTCTAATTGAAGGCGGTGCTGATGTCAACCTGAAGACGAATGGTGGCCAGACGCCGCTGTTTTTAGCGGCAAAAGATAAACACAGAGCCACTATCCGACTCCTGATTGAGCGTGGTGTTGAAATCAACGCTCGGGATGACGCTGGCCGGACAGCACTGTGTTTGGCAACAGAAAAGGGAGAAACAGCTGCGATGCAACTCCTGATAGATCATGGCGCCGACGTGAATATGAAGGATAATAACGGCAAGCCAGTGCTATGGTGGGCTGTGGAGAATGGGGTGGAGGCGGTTGCGCAGCTTTTACTCGATGCCGGCGCTGATTTTAATGCTACGGACAATGACGGCTGGACTCCTCTGGGTTGGGCTGCGTGGAGTGGGCGAATGACAATTGTACGGTTTCTAGTACGCAAGGGCGCAGTACTCGGCCAATCTCTAGTCAACAATGGCTTTGTTGAATAACGCCTCTGGAAAGGGTTGTGCCGCCAAAGTGTGCACAAGACAAAACGTATATATGAGCAAAATACACAATATGAGAATAATAGAATTTACATTTCATGATCATTAAGTAGCTCCAGATATCTGAGAAAAGGAAAAATAGTCAAATCAAGTGGCTCTATCTCTGCTTAGCCCTGAGTGACCCTGAGTGACCTCAAGTTAGCCAGAAACCGTGAGTAAATGCGGCTGTGGATCAAGTGCAGAGACTATGGTGTCCAGGTTCGTTGCGAACAACAGAAAGGCGAGAACTTGTAGCATGGGCGGAGGTGAATGAACTTTTTTAATCGACAGCTTGAGGAGTAAACAGGGAATAAAGATTAATATTCAACGATTGAAATCATTTCGTTAATGTGATTCTTTTGCATTAACCACAATACCAAATTCCTTGCACAATTTATTCCAAGCCATCATAATCGGGGTATGTGCCACCGGGCTCATCGCGGATTACATTCTCACCCAGGTACTTTGTAAAAATGGGATCTGACCTGAACTTCATATAATATTCATGGACAATGGGATGCTTAGCAGCCCATGCTTTTGTGAAAACCTAAACAGAAGTCAGTGACCGATATTTCGCACTGAGTGCTTCAACTCACATATTGATAACCCCTCGCTAATCCCGAAATGACAAACAAATCAGCAATGGTTAGTTTGTCACCAACTAAATACTGCTTGCCAGCAATCTCCTTTTCGATAGCACGGACAGTAAGCTCGCAGTTCTCTTCCAACTGAATTAGCTGCTCCGGGGTTGCAGTTGAACGTCCGATAATGGGATTGATCCAAGCCATGATGGGTGGCAGCAGTTCGTAATCAGTAAAAGATGCCCATCGCAGGCAGGTAGTTTCTTCGAATAGATTCGAGCCCAACAGACCAGCCTCGGGTTTCTGCTTGGCGACTGTGGATAAAACAGAATTAATTTTAAGCCGAGATGGTTGTTGCAGGGGGTAATTAAAAACTTACGGAACCAGGAAACAGCGATATTTTCGTAAACACAAAAGCCATCCGCCGTCTCTAGCGCAGGGACCTTGCCGACATGGAACTTTGAGAAGTAAACTTCTCCTACACCACCCTTCTCAGGATAAACCTTGATAGGAAATGCATTTACGATTTCAAAGTCAAGTTCCAGGAGCGCCGCGATGTACAAGACCATTGTGGATCGCGGAGCTTTAGGGTAAGTGTAAATCTTGTATTGGGCCATGGTGGTGGTGGTGGGGCGTTGTCGTGGAAGCGGATATTGAGCTTGATAGTGAAAAAGATGATACACGACTTGAATAGAACGGAGAAAAAAATGGCCAAATATAGAAAACCCAAAAAATCCAGCTCATAACATTGATAAGATTATCCGTTGGTGGTGAGGAGCTCGCCCGACTAGCACTTGCTGACGCCGGCTTATCTCGATCGATCCAGCGGGGCTCCTCCCTGGAGCTCCGCCGCTCACCTCGGATGAGAGCCGAGGACGCAGTATTCGTCAGCATTAGCGGTGCATGATGACAAAGGGTTGAAAGCTAGTGGATGGAGCATATTATTTCACTTGTAATTTCTTTTTCCTCATTTAGATCGAAGATTATTCGTCCGATTGAAGCACATTGATACAATTACTCATTGCGTGTCAAGCATGCCCATCAAGTAAGCACATCCGAAGTGAGCTCTCAGATGCGGGAAAGACACATTGTTACTGATGCGAATATCAGAAAGGTTCTTGTTACTGGCGCCACCGGTCTTGTTGGCGGTCATGTCGTAGATTGCCTGCTTGGAAAAGGCTTCAAAGTTCGGGCTGTCGTCCGATCCAAAACAAAAGCTGACAAGTTGCTGAATCGACACAAAGAACATGAGGATCATCTGGAGTTCCACTATATTGATGATCTCGCTACACCAGGTGTATTTCAAGATGCTCTCAAGGGAATCGATGGAGTCATACATCTTGCTAGTGTGAGTTGTCTGGTTACTAGAAAGAGAACATGGCTAAATTTTAGACGTTTTGTAGCCATTGAATTATCAAGTCGCGGACAAAGAGAAAGAGCTGATTATTCCAGCTATACAAGGTGTTCGATCCGTGTTAGAAGCCAGTAATGGCACTGATGTGGAACGGATCGTAATGACGTCTTCATTCGGTGCCGTCCTGGACATGGGACGACCTGAAGACACACCATACACATACAGTTCAGCTGACTGGAACCCAATTACGTATAAGGAGGCGGCAAACCCAAACGCTACTCCGCAAGATGCATACAGAGGATCAAAGGTGTTTGCGGAGCAGGAGGCATGGAGTTTTGTCGAGAAGGAGAAGCCGCAATTCGACCTCGTCACCTTTTGCCCATCAATGATTTTTGGCCCAGTCGCGGCCAATATAAATTCGTCCAAAGAACTCAATGAGTCGAATATGTTGCTCTGGAAGGTGGCTACGAGCGGCCCAGCAGCTCCTCTGCCCCCTGCGCGATTTAACTTCTGGATTGACGTTCGGGATTTAGCAGAGATCCATGTACAGGCGCTTGTAAATACGAAAGCAAGAGGGAAGCGCTATTTCCCAGTTGCTCCAGAGAAATTTAATTACCAGCTCGTATCGCAAATTATGACAGAAGCGCCCACATGGCCAACGGAAAAGGTTTCGGTGGGTATACAAGATATTAAGCATCACATCAATGCTGATACAACTATGATGGCCGAGGATTTTCCAGACTTCAAGTATCGTCGATTGGAGGAAACTGTTGTGGGTTTTCTCTCTCAGGCCTCCAGTTTTACATCGTGAGGTGATGAGTGGAGAGAAGCTTTGAATTTGAGTAGCTGCTATTATTTTTAATGACGGATTCTGTATCTGATACCTATCCACATCAATTATATACGAGGTTTCAAATATATGCATCTTACAACGTCTCGTATGATCTAGCCATTTTAATTCAAGGCCAAAAGATGAGACAAACTGTGTTATCGAGAACCGAGCTGCCACAAAGAACTTCGGGGAATTTCCAAAAATGGCAATGATCGTGTGAAGTGTCTCTAGTTGAGATGGAATCCTGTTCCATTTTGCTGTTTATTCGTTTCCCCACCCATCAATCCATAATAGGCATGCAAGTCGGCGACTCTTGGCACTGTCATCGCTGCTCCACGAACCTGCATAAGCTAGGATAAGTTATCCTTGTAACACAGGGGCTTCTGATATCGTTTCAGAGTCTCCCTTACCCCTAGTAGCCAAGAAAATAGGGCTTTAACCTTGGAAACGACAAGGGACACGGTTATCAATTCAGACCTTCAAGCTACCGGTAGGGCCAAGTCTTGCTCTCTTATAGCAGCAGAGCCCCTACTTTTCCTTGAATGACCAAGCCCTTGTGGTCTGTCGCTCACTATTAAATTTCGCTTGTGAACGAATAACAGTAAAGTACCACCCGTGAGAAGGTCAATGCCATATATCTAACAACAAAAATAGGAAGTCAAGAAGGATTATTTTATGCATTACGAAAAGCCCCATATATTGCACAATCTGCGATATGAGTACCCTCACACCGAGTATGAAAACGATGTCGCTAGACTCCAAGGCGGTGGAAATCATCACGCCAAAGAAGATGCAGTACTGCAGATTCGCAGATTCCAACCAATGGGAAAGATTTGACACCATAATGATTCCCGATATCAAGTGCGAGTTCCTGAATGCGGAAGGCGAAATAATCGTTGAAAACGAAGTCGAATTTCGCTGGCTATCACGAGAAGACTTTGTCGGCCACTTCCAGCAGGCCAACAAAGATATTCAAGCCATACACTTGGTTAGTCCGGCTGACTTTGAGCAAGTCAGCCCGGATGAAGTAAAGGCAGTTTGGAACCTCATCTATCATGCTGGCTCAAAGGGAGTTCAGGGTGGATACCATGGCACGGGTGGTGGCCATTACTACGAGACTTGGAAACGTGTGGGAGAAGATTGGTTCATGCAAAGCCTAAGAATGCAGCGCTTGTATTGGAAGCTTCAAATCTTTGGATTTAATTTCTTCGCATTTTGATTTAGTCAGGTCAGATTATACCTTCACTTTTTGACAACATGAACTGGCGGTGCGTTCTGGAGGAACACCTTCAAATAAAATCATGACCAGCCATTCCAGCTTGCCTCAATATTCTCAGCATCATGCATAGGCTTTCCTTAGTTACGCTCTCGGCTAGCTTACGGATATAAGACGCCAATTACGATAGAAGCCACTTAGAAATGACTTGGGCAACGGATGGATGCGTTATCTCAAGACCTTGCATCGGTTCAAAACATACGAGGTTACGACAGCTGGAGGGATGAGATTGAGGGGTCTACGTTTGGACACGACCAGCGCGTATCATAGACGATAAATTTCTTTGATATTAGCCGCTAGAATGCAACAGTACAGGGGAAACCATGGATTTATGCAGTGATTTCACGTCACAAGTGGAGGCGATTGGTGAGTGATCAAAACCAACACACTACGGTTTCATCGAATGGGGTAGGAAACCCGAAACAGTGCACCTGGCTAGAATTTCTGGCCCATAAATGAGACCCTCGTCTCCGCCTCATTCTCATCTCAGCACCAAAGATGTTGGTGCTAAGAACAAAACCCAACTAACATATACTAAGCCTATCGCCAAGGACATGATCAAATACGTCAGTTCATACCGTCTCTGCCAGTTAATCCGTGAGAAGAAGTGGGAAGACGAAACGTACACCTTCGTGCGTGATGGCATCGGGTGTCAAGGCCAGAGGTAAAGCTCAAATAGCAATGCAACCAACACAAACGCCAAGTTTCCCTAACCACTTCAGGAGACATCTGCGTATTGGAAGGCCGTCGCGCTCTTTAACCGGACTCGTACAGGGGTACAGACAACAGAGATATTGCTGGGCAGTTTCAAAATATGGGGCCAACTAAGTAAGAATTGAACGTACCATCATCACGCCAAAGCCTAAGCATGTGATGTGGTACCTGCAAGCACCCTCTATTCTCGGCCGATTGCCTCAGAGCCAGGAAGCATCGTTAATTGACATGAGCTGGATGCGCAATAACTGTGGGCAATATTGAAAAAGCCAGCATGCCTGTTCTAACAATATGTGATTAATGATATGCAGCTAGTCAAGAATGCATAGCTTGCTTCGTGTGGTGGGTGGCACGCACTACAATGCCACCTTCACCAGCCCGTGAGCAGGGCCAGTGCTAAACTGTGGTTGGTCTTCGCGCACGAATTGACAGCCTGCGTCAGGGCATGATCTTGTCAGCTCCTCTTGATAAGCCACTATGCGCTGCATTTTCGTTTCCTGCCGAATCAGGTATTGCAAAAGCAATGGAAGCAACCAAGCTCAAAGCGACTTTGTTGCGTGGGGGCTGAAGAGCGAGAACAAATTGTGCTGCGCGCGTTAGTTGGTCAATTGACCTTTCATGTCCGTGCTAGACATTGAGCGTAGGCCTATTGCCGGCATTACTGGGATGATAGTAATCAATAATGACCAGTGGCAAAGTGATTAGGGTAACGAAAGTTGAACAAGCCTTAATCATTTGCATGCTCGAATTAAATTCATGTCGATTGAGAGCGGCTCCAATTAACTGTTGCGAACCCTTTAGCACAAAGTTATGCACATGCGTCGTGTCCGCCATGAAGCATGCATCGATAACGCTAAAGTGTAGGCAGCCACTGCAGCCTTGCCCTAACAGCGGCGAAATTTAGCACAACTAGAGCCCAGCTCAGCTATAAAAAACAAGCGCAGATGAGCATCCAAGAAAAAGAATCATCCAACTCTATCCTTTTTGAATATTCTCGACATGGCTTCTACTCCAACAAGCTTCAGTACCTTCTCGGTAGCATCTGGCTCCCTCTGCTTTGGGGCCATGCACAATATTTGGACTGGCGCAATAGCCCCACGCTCAGAGGGCTTCCCTAGTCCTCCTCCCGAAACATCTGGCACTGTTGTGGTCCACCAGATGGAATACAATATTCCAGCTGAAAATGGAACGTGGGTTGCCTACAAGCTTGTGGAAATCGGTTCACGACACGCGTGCGGATGGTTCGTATGCCATTCGGGAACAGACCCAGTGGAAGAAGTTGCCAAGATTCTCCGAGTATCCGGCTCGCCCTACGAACAAGACTCTGGCGGCCACTTCAACTGTGACAGCACAAAGGCGGAAGGCGTATTCGTCATTAACAGATATGATTGGGGACACTACAATACGCGATCTGCCGAGATCAACGAAGAGAACTCTGACGACGAAGATGTGTCCGGAGACTTCTGCGAGGAGGCTGGGCTTGTGGACTACCGCCAAGCAAAGACCCAAGTTCGTGCATGGAAAAAGCAGAAGTCAAAGAGGAGAGGAAAGGCAGATGCTGGAGTTTGGATGAGGATCCCCGACGGCGAATACATGTTTGGGCGATTTGGATTCAACGAGGAACGAACCGCGGCTCGCTCGTTTATATTCTTCACAACAAACACATCTTTTGTGCACACAACCCTGGCAGGCCTTGACACGCCTTTGAAGGTAAATGAGACTGATCAGGAACGATTCGAGCGCAGGCTTACTGAAGACTATGATTTTTCTGGCATTAGGACGCTGAGTAACTTGGAGCCGCCACCCTTGGATTCCGAGTGCTTTGGCCCATACGATCAGGATGAGCACATATTTCGAGAGGAGGACATTGAGTGCTTAAGGCTGGATGTTTGCCGGCTTTTGGAAAAGAAGGAGTTTACATACACTGTGCTCGAGTTTGCTGATTCCTGGAGAGCGCACTCGCTGGATGTCCTCAACGAGCTAGTCCTCTCCTACCTGGAGCACGCTGTCATCCCCAAACTAGCCAGCGAAAACCTTGCGACCGTGGCGAGGGGTTTGTTTCCGCAAGAGAGGCCAGACATCGATCAGCCGTATCCAGACGGGTTTGATGGAGGCTACTGTGAAGGGCGCATTCGAGAATACTGTAATTTGCGGTCGGCCACAGCAGCTTCTAATGTTGCATCTTATTCTACTCTGGGAATGTGTCAGGTTCTTGTCTTCATCATCATGGATAGTCTGCAAAAAGCCGGGCAAAACGCCTCATACGCAAATCGCAACAAAACAGTGCCATGCGACATCCGAATGGGCATGCTATTTGATGACGATCTGGGATACTCCAGGGTGTATTGGAAAGGTCGGGATTGAGATTGATGGATTAAGCGTACAACGCTGCAAATGGCTATTCTTTTTTCCATGTATCAAATCTTAGCGTAATTCAGTTTCAGTTCTAACATCGTTCAATAACGGTTCTATATCTTCTCCAGAGCCGATTGTAGACAGTTGTATGACTGCGGTACATGTTCCTGTGGCAGGCTACATGTGCTTGGAGAAGAACTGAGCTGCCTGACTGTATCCTCGCTCATACTCCTTAATATTGGCCTCGTTCTTCAGATCTGCCCTGGCTCCCATCCAGCCGTGGAACATGGTCGAATATGTCTCAACTTCGCCCACTTTGCCTGGCTTGGAAAGTATTTCCTTGATTTCAGTAACTACATCGACAGGTTCCCCGGGAGAAGCGAGCAGAATGTGAGGTACATTAGTTGCCTCTGCATCCTTTGCATCCAGGGCGCTATTTTTTAGATTCATTAGTATAATTCATCCGGATTACTAGTCGTCCAAATTCTTACCCAGGGTGAGCCGTTCCGCTGACTGTGAATTTCCTTCCTTTCCCAGTGTTACCCTCGCCACAGGCAAGAATGCCGATTTTTCCCTTGCTGTTTTTCAGTATTGCGTTTAAAACTGGAAGCAAAAGGAAAGAAAACTTACACCCCAACAAAGCCCAAAGATGCCAACGTGGTCCTCGACGGTGGGCCATCGTGATCCAACTTCTGCACGCAGTTTGTAAAGCCTTTCTAGGTTCGGCCTATAGGCAGCTGTAGTAGCTCTAAAATCTGCGAGAGCCTTCTTCTTTTCCTCTGTGTTTGGTGGAATCACTGTCGGATCGATGGGCTTGCCATCAAACAGGTCCGGCATCAAGACCAAAGCTGACGTGAGGCTGGCTAGGCGGTCGGCACCTTGAAGTGCTTGAGCAGAGGGGCCGAAGACATCGTAAATGTCAAAGATAGCTCGAGACGCTGTTTCGGACCCAACAATGTCTGCAAGGAATCAGCATACTGACTTCTCCTTGTGTGCATCAAAAGTAGCTCACAAGTATTGACGCCTGCAATGACCTCCCATCGACCCTTGGTCTGGTAATCGGCCGAAACCGGTGCGAGCGCACAACAAGCCTCGTTCATTTTCGCCGGCAAGTAATGCTAGTTAGTGATGTGTTTTATCTCGTGATTGAGCCTACAATTGGTATTTTAAGCTAGTGTTTGTAACGTATTCGTATCGTGACACGGCTGCCGACGTCACCACCAATCTAAGCATGGTTTCGCTGACCGAGATGCTCGGACTTAAGGTGCTTATATCGGACTTTAGCAAAATTCTTATTTATTAGCTCGCTTACGACGTCGGCCTCTTCACTCGGGACCACCAAAACGCAACTGAGCAAGGCTAGCAATTGATGCTCATTGATCCATGTCGGGGCAATATCGGCTTTTACGGCACGGCCAGCGAAGCCCCTCACCGGTCCCGGATCGGCAGAGATTTGGTTATCAGCTCTGAGTGGGTATAAGAAGCGAAAATTATGTCATGGACTAAATTATACGATGGGGAACATCTCTTCGAGAGTTGTTAGGACATTCGTCGCTTGTAATCCGCATCGTGCAGTGGTGCTCTTCATGCAGTATCGAGACACCCGAAGACAGCTACTGCTAACTCGCACGTTTTGAGCCATGTACTTGTTTAGAGTATAGCCAAATGACATGGCAGAGCGTGAAAACGTAATAGCGGAAAAGGAAAGAGTGAGATTGAACAAAGGAAATAATCATGATAACCTTATACCATCTCCTCCTAGCGAGATACTGATGTGGACATCGGATTTAGCCTTGATGGGCTAGGATAACACTGACATGGCTCTCCAAGACAGCTGTGGCGGCAGTCCGACACCGCTTATACGAAATCTGCCGACGTGAAGTGGGTTGGCGATATTACAAGACGAGAGGTTGACATACGCGCAACCTTCGTCGCTGAGAGCTCGCAGGAGTTTAAAGCCGCACATATTGTCAAACTGAAGCCAATATTCTAGAACAACTCGACCCTGAAAGGACGAAAGATAAGTGGGCGTTGTGGGCTGAATCGCTTCAAGGAAAGCTACGGCACTCCACTGGTTTGCAAGTTGCTTTATTTTCAACAGCTGATTCAACAATGTCTATCTTTTTGTGATTTACGCTTGCCTACATGACTGATCTCCAACGCCGCTCCAACTGAGCCATTGTGTCCCACACATTCCCGCTTCCAGCCTGAGCGAAACTAGACATCATATCCTGGTTGTACTGCGCACCGGTCGCGCCGTACGGTGTGTCGTGCCAACCTAGTGAGCTGTTTCCGTATTGATGGTCACTACGGTGGGTTCTGGATGCCATGACAACATTTTCCATGCCTTGATACATGACACCGGCCAAAGCGGCCGTCATTCCCTGCTGCGCCGCTATCTTCTGCTTTGTGAGAAGCACCTCCCAAACGGGTACTGTCTCGCACCAAACCTTGATTCTGGCCTTGGCGTATGCCATGAATCCAGCAAAGTCGTTGTTGTCACAGGCATTCTTCCAGCGGGATCGCATGTTTGGCGAAAAGAAGCTGCAAATGGCTTTTAGAGGTTTTCCATTGTACTCGGTTTGCTCACGTCGGACGATCAGCGAGTCAAATTTCGAGGGCATGATGACCTCCTCGTAGCATTTTTTGCAGGCAGCAATGTCAGGGAAGCCGTCTGAGAACCCGTAATACACACCGGGATTGAGCTTGTCTTTCGAACAAAGGGGAACAGAAGCCCACTTCTCGACATAGTCGGAGAATTGCGACCACACGCCCACATCCAGGGCCCCTCCCAGCCGCAACAGGTAGTCCACAGCGCGTGGTCCTCCGGCAGTAAAATCGCACATCAGAGCACGGTTTGGATCATTGGCTCGCGCTTCAAAGTATCTGCCCGCCTTCATTGGTTCCACGACTCCCGTGTAGCAGACTGCGCATATGCCAAAATCTGCCGATGATCCTTTGATATGATACCAAGTTCCCCCCTTTGATCCACTCGTTGAACAGGGACCATGCGTAATCAGAGCCGTAGCTGTCCTCCAAAAAGGGCCGATATCCCGCATTGCGTGTGATACATGCAGAGCCACCATGATGGGAATAGCCTTCATGTCGCAGCCAAATTGTGCTCCGGCTGGAATAGCAGCAGTGTATGGCTCGAAATAATTCGCAAATGGTGTCAATGCTGCGACGTCGAGGAAGCATGCCTCACATGATACGAACGTTTCTGGCCCGCCACGCAGCTTTAACCATTTCCTGCTCGTTGCCACACAGGGCTTTCCGTCGCATGCCGGTAGGTATATGCGCTTGTTAGCCTCCTGTGCCCAGACATTCCACCCGTACTGCTGCTTGCTGTATTTTCTCAACGCTCTTCCAGTAAATGGCCCAGCAAAGGCGCAGCGCCAGATATCTTTGGGGCCCATGACCAACTTTGTCGGCATAAAGTTGTCGGCGAAAGCAGAGCCCAACACATGGTCTTCATAACACGCCTCGCATAGCACCGAGTCTTTTGGCGGCTCTGACTTTGGCGAATAAAACTTGATTCCCTCTCCGTACCGGACATTGTCATAGCCTTTGCAGTTAGGAATCTGAAGTCTCTTATTCATGAAGGCTATGAGTGGTTCCAGGTTTTGCGTCCTTTGCGCTTGTGGCCAAAGATGAAGAAGAATGCGATAAATATTGAACCTGCACGACCCAGTCGAAGGCTCAACCTTTTCAAAGGATTGTCGAAGAGAAGTATGTTCAATATGTCTGTGATAGCACCACATACAAATGAGTGCATTTGGTGCCTTCGGTAAGCGATACCAGCTCATTTTGTAGTCAATCTGGCGGAATCCCGGGCACTCTTGCTGGATGGGGTTGGGTTGACCGCTACGCCTGGGCTCAACCAAGGCCACTCGTGGGAATTCAATATCGTCATCCTGGGGTACTAAAACTGAAGCTTGAGCCGGAGGTTGAACGTTGAGACTACCCAGTTGAGTTGTGAGATCATCTACAGGCGTGGAAGCGACTGCAAGACGTGGAATATGTGGAGTTGAGTAGCCCTGTGGGTTTTGAGGCGTAGATGATGCCGGCACCTGGGTCGTCTCGAATCCAGCAGGTCGTGGTGGTACAGGTGGCGGCTGTGCGTCTGAGTAACTAGGCTGTGCGTATGCAACTGAACCCTCTGAGGTATGAGGTACGGGATATTGTTGCGGTGGAGCCTGCGGTGGAGCCTGCGTTGGGTGACCTGAATAAGAAGCTGCTGGCGTTGGAGCGGCGTATGCATTGTGGTGGGCAACGGTACTAGGATTTCTCGGGGGCAGCTGCGGTGCTTGGTATGAAGGTTGGGCGTGAGAACCTGGAACGGGCTTCCTCGTCGGTGCTCCTGGAGGTGGTGGAAATTGATTCTGAGCTGTGGATTGTGGGGGATTTGTAATATTTGCAGGCGGATACTGGTTTATCACGGTTGACGGAGGTGGTGGATGGTGTGAATAGGGCGAAGGCGCGGATGGCAACTGTTGATGAGGATTCACAGGGTATTGGTATGATCCGTAGCTTGGCTGACCAGGTTGTGCGTTGTGTTGAGGAGCATAAGGAGGATAGTGTAAATATGTTGGCTGAGCTTGTGAGGCTGGTGGTAATTGTGAGGCCGGAGCACCATATGCAGCAGCCGCAGGCGCCACGGGAAATTGTTGGTGCGGCTGGGCGGTATACCCGTTTTGGCCGCCATACGGACTACCTGTGTTGTAATAAGGCGGTTGAGATGCCATTCTGCAATGATGTTTTCTTAGTTTTGCTCGATGGTTGAGGGAATAAAGTGCACACAGAATACCTTCAGCTCAATGTTGTCCTCTTCGCCTGGTCTTATTTAGGCTACCTTCGCGACAACATCTCCTCCCTACAAATGGGGCGCGCGGAAATCCGCATTCCGCACTCACAAGGAATGCTGATTTTTCACTCTGTGATTGGGCAAGATTGATGGGACTTTTGTCGGGTTTAGGGCGTGCTTTGGTATCCCCGTTGCGGGAGAGCTAGCTTGCCGTCCGATCCGGAACTGGGGCTGATAGAGCCCAATTCTGCCTCGTATCTGCACAAGAGAGTAAAACGCGGGACAGTATTTTGGCGGTGCAAGAGATTTGTGTATTAAGTGCAGCTGGAAGCGTCAAGATGAAACTTCTATGTATACTATGGAATCCATGATGCCTACTGCGTTGATCAAATCCCACCACCCCTGAACTCAATCATCTATAGATCCTCTGTATCCTCAGGGTTTTCAGAAGGCGACTTGGGCAGCCTTCCCTTCTCAATGTTCACTGCAATATCAGTCCAGAACTTGCAGTCGCTCGCCTTATTTTGTTTGTCGCTAATGGTTTGAAACACGCTCAGAGCAACATTCTTGACGTCCTGAATTTCGTCAGACCCGCCAAGAGCCTTTGGCCATGGTTCCAGCTCCTCAACAGGAGGAGCAGGGAATGGGTTCGGATCCCCTGTAACGGCGAAGTTCGCAAAGTAGCGCTGATATTTCTGCCTGATTCCATTATCGAGCCAAGCAGAGTAGTTGCCCGCCAGCTTTGCGTCAAGGCCGTTCCTAACAAGCATTTGGTAGACCTCTTCCTTGCTGTTTGAAAACAATGCGATGAGATCCGAGGCGTGATACGCGAGATCGGGAAAGGGGAAAGAGTACTGCATCATATAGGAGCTTTTTGGGAAGGCATCAAACAGGTTTCGCGTGTTGCAGGTGAAGGATAGGTCTCGGATGATGTGTGCGGTGCAAGATTGCCAGTTCGGAACACTCGGTGGCCACAAACTCCAGCCGTGGCAGTTGTACTTCTTCTTGATGCTCAGCCTCGTCTCCTTCATTGAGTCGCCAGCAAGGAATTCTGCCAAAAACTTATCCAGAGCTTCCTCGCTCTCAATCTTGGGTGTGAAAAGCTTGGCTTCATTGGCCGTGTGTGAAATGATGGCAGAAGAAATCTTTTTCGAAACCTTGCCTGTTGATGACCGCGTTAGATTATAGAAGCCATACAATGCGCTTTACTTGTGACCTCACCTTCAGAGAATGCGACAGCAGGGATAGTCTTGATCCACTTGTCATCCACAGCAGGGCCGACTGGGAACAGACCGGTCTGTCTCACATCATCAAACAATAGCTGATTAGCGATGGCGAGCTTGCTGGTATTGGCCTTTAGAAGGCAGTCAATGTTGTACTCCTTGCCACATCCTGCATGTTTGGAGAAGCTTTGGTACATCCTGTCGAGGCGGCCGTCCTTCTTATTATCCCAAGACCACTCAAAGGCTGGGCTCTGAGCGACAAAGGTCTCGAAAGGGGGGTCAACCTTGCCATCCTCGCGGATGAGATGGTGCAGAATGGACCCGGCACCAGCAGACTCGCCCCAGGCAGTGACTTTGCGCTTGTCACCGCCAACCTGGCTAATGTACCTCTGCACCCACTCAAACAAGAGGGCTTGGTCGTAAAGTCCTGCATTTGGCAGCCCGACGGACTCCATGTAAGAGCCAGCGAGCCACCCAAAAGCACCAGTTCTGTAATTTCCTGTGACAAAAATAGCCGAGTAGTTTGATGCCTGAATTAGGGATTGTCCAGTATACAAAGAGCCACCAGCATCCTTGCTGCCAAAAGCGTAGGCGCCGCCGTAGATCCAGACAACGACGGGCAGCTTAGCACCAGATTCGAACGCCGAAGCGGGAGCGTAGATGTCAAGGAACAGACAGTCTTCAGTTGGCTTGAGGTGGAGGTCAAGGGGTTCACCAAGAGGTGCTTTCCCTCCGGGTGGGTTCGCCATCTTCGATATGTCAATAGAAACGCAACCAGTGTTTCTTGTGATTTCCTGGATCGAGTCATCGTAATTGGTTGGGAAGGCAGGTGCGCCAAACCTCTTGGGCTCGGCTCCAAATCGCACGTTATGGAACTTGTAGATCTTGGACTTGTTAGATTGTGCTGTCTTCTGAATGCTCACGGAGGATGGGCTCACCTTAGGGTCATTGGGAAATGGCTTTGCTTCCCATTTGCCCCATGGCAGTTCTAAGGTCGGCAGCTCGACATGACGTGCGGCTGCACAAGTCAACAGGGCCAAGGACCCAAGAAGATACTTCATCTTGAAAATAGGATAGGCGCCTTGGACTCTTCTTGGGGGAAGAGCCTGATGCGATGGATGGCCAAGAGGCGGCATTGATCTCTTGTATTTATAGCCATTTCACTCGAGTCTACTGGTGACATACTTCGGAATGGATAGACTCCGAACGCCACACCACAAATAATGGTCCGGGAAAGTCCAATGAGACCTGGGGAGATTGAGACTGGCTACCGCCACATACGTAGGGAATATTTTCTAACTAGTTTGGTTCTAGCCAAAGGGGCATCTGCCGCGTTGCGATGGTGGGAAGTTTATGCCACAGCAACTATATGTCATGTCTGACTTAATCCCGCATACGCTATTTATTTACGGCGATTCAATGCGTTGCTGAGAGACAGACCATGTAAGACCCCCTGCGCACTCAGATCGATCCTCCCTTCACCAATCATCGATCGGTACGATTGGGTACCGAGTTCCAGACAAGTCTTTATTCTGGCCCAAGACAAAAGCTGATTTATCCACATAAGGTATCCTTAGGTTCTGATGCGTATCATGAAACATATTACGCTGGCGATGATTGACCGGTGGGTGCAACCTCTGCTAGTATGTATTTGGTGTCTGGTGCGCCGTGTAGAGATATTGTAGACCATTCGGTTGACTCATTTCTCAAGCATCAGGAATGCTGCACACACTTTTTTGAATGAGACAATTTACTTTTCTGAGTCGTCTATCGCTGATATGCACCAAGTTGTTTGCGCCACTGACCCTTAGTCCATCCACCGCGAACCAAAACCCCCGCTTCATCCCTCCTTGTCGAGGACGACTCTCCGTCTTGCTGCGCGTTATTCTTCTTTCGCACATTTGCCGAGGCGGCCTATTCTAGTTGTCTAAATAGCATTCGGTGCTCCCATCCAAGGTAAATGGGGCGCGCGAAGCTGCATTGCAGTAGTTTCAGGTCTCTATTTCACGTATGCATGGCCACTGGAATGATATCATGCTACGGTATTTGACGCTGTGGTTCAGTCATCCTCGCAAAAGGAATCCACCAAGCGAACCAGATCCTGTTGATAAATCTTCATACGGGTTCTATTTGACCGAGGCGAAGGAAGATAGAAATGGATCTTGAAATTTTCTAACATTCAAATATCAATCTAAAGAAAATCGTCCAGTTCGCAAAAATTGTTACATGACGAAAACCTGAGGCTCAGGGAGCAGCGCTGGCCAGTCAGCGTTGGATTCGCGAGCCCAAATCCTTTTGAGAAATTCCAGTGCTCTCAGAATGTTGACGAAACCGTTCCGGCAGTACTGTTTCTGGAGGAACTCTTCAAATATTTTTCGATGCTCCTGTTTGCGGCTCTCTGATGCTGCGATGAAAACAGGCCAAACAAGTACATGCGACCCAGGTGATCCCACCGCAACCGACTGCACAGCCGTAATGAAATGTTCAATCATGTGCCTTGACGAGGTTCTAGAACCATCGGCTAATACACGATCCAGATAGATATCAAAAGCCTGTTGCCTGAGATCACCTAACAGTTTGAAAGTGTGTGACTTGGTCGGGTGAAGTTTGTCATAGTATCGCAGGCAGTCAAAGCTGGTGTGAGCATGATGCATGATTGCATGTAATCCCGCGTCTTGGCTTAATAACGGCGCAGCGTATACGCGCATTCTAAAAGCGTCAGCGAGCTCATGATATCGCATCTCAACATTGGTGCACTTACTTGCGTATTTGTCTCACAAAGAATTCACCCACTTCCCCTCGATCAAGAAAGCCGCTCTCGCCACCGACCGTATCCAGGGCAGACTCCAGCATGCCGAACATGATTGGAAAGTCTGAGCATCCATTCACCATGACGGAGACCAACAATATCATAATGGACAAAATAACGGCCTGTTTTGTCTGGTGATCGCACTCAATAAGGTTTCGTCGCCGTTGCAATTCCCCGATAGCTTGCCCGTAGAGCCTTTGTGGGTTAGGCACATATTGAGCACCGGCCTTGGTGGCAAGATGGAAAGCTGATGCGGAGAGCACAGAATTCATAATCAGTTCATCTGCCCACGCCATAGGAAGAATTAGATTGCGCCAGCCATTATGGCAGTCGTCCAACACAACCATCTCTGGAGCGATGTGCTTGGAGACTGCAGATTTCCATTAGATTCAAGTTATGAGATCCCTTCAATAGGTCAAGATAACTCACAGTATGCCAGCAAAGATTCTTGCCATGATTTCAGCTGGACTAGGCCAAATCTCAGCAATGAGTTAGTTTGGACAAGCTCGCACTCGTCACGCAGTTTATCAATCTCCTGGACTCGATCACTCGGCAGGGTCTCAATGCATTCTCTGCTATTCCCAACGTTGTTCGGATCCTGAACGCCGGGAATAATATCCGGAATCGTAGCCCAGTTTATTAATGTAGCGCCCTCCATCTGATATGGAAGCTGAAATTGAGATGATTCAGTTCCCTCAACACTATCAGTTGTGACAGATCTAGAATTCACTGAACTCTCATAAAGGACAGTTCCTTCATTCACACATGTTAACGGCAGACCTAATTTTCTCTTCTTCGACGCCCGGGGTTCTTGTGGGAGCCCCTGTCGAAATCGGTACTTGATATCGAATCCCGTGCAGGGTATACCTTTCGACGCGCATTTCTGGCAACTCGGCCGCGTTCCATCACAGTTGATTCGCCGCTGCGAGCACTCCTGGCACCCTGTGAGTTTATTCAGTATGTTTTATTTACATCCGCAAACAAGAATCGGGATCGTTATTCAAAGCGCACAAGCCACCTTTGTGCACGTACCTTTAACCTTGGGGATGTAGGGACGCTTTCTTCGTGGCATGATGAAACAGCAATATTACTGCCATCCTAAGTTGCTACGACGCCACTCTCTGTAAGTTTGCAACCGCTGTATACCAGGTCTGTTTGATTGACATCGATTCTACGTAACCATTCTCAACTTTGTCGGTCACGAGGTCGATAGCAGCCAGCCATGGCTTGCGTCCACATCCAACCCCGCGCAAGTCTCCACTCGCCTTTCAGCACTATCCCCATTAAGGCGATTTTAATGAGAGCACCAGGCCAATCAGAAGGCGTTACCGCATCAAACGACTCCACTCTTGTCTCATTGGATCGCCTACCCTACAGAGCAAAGGGAACTCACAGTTTCGAACTCGCTTTTTTGTATTCGCGGTGTTACTAGATTGTATTTCATGCTCTTGCCTATGACACTATGAACTAATCCTAGCAGCCTTCCCTGAATCAATCTTATTCTAGTTGGGCATGCAGGCCATGGTGGCTAGAATGGCAATGACAAGACGATGCTTCCCAACGATTCCGTGTCCAAAACCACGTTACTTGCAGTGTCGGCAGACGGGATGCTTACAGGTGCAGTGATAATCACCTATTAGGTTCTTGTGACCACATGTACAACACTCAAAGCCACGGGGAACCAGAATATTTCGCACATAACAGAGTTCGGCACCGCAGGTAACGCCCTGTTCGACCTCATTATCTATCTCCTGAGGTGGATAACATCTCTTTATCGCTGCGGGAACTCCTGCCGCCTTGGCACGAGCGATGGGGCACCCGTGCGGCGCCGATGGGTACCAGACAGCAGGCTTGGGGAGTCCATGCCCACAAATACCGAGTTTATGTACCTTTCTGCACATTGTTGTTGGAGAGTGATATGCAGTAGGGTGTAAATGCCAGGAGTAAAAAAAACAGCAAACAAGGATATGGTTCTGAATTTGGAGTTAAGATGATGATCATGACGATGGAAGAGAGAGAGGTCAGTGCCCTATTTAAGAAAATGTCAAAAGGGGATCGTTTCCCTAATCATGACGAGCCTTGACATTAACAATGGTCACTCTAATGGGTCTCAACTTTGATCACTGCCGAGTTGGCAATGCTACACTCTATCACAAATGGGAAGAAAATTTCGAACCAATGACAATGAGAACAGAGTTGGCGAACAAGGCTAGAGAGTCAGTTCTTGACTCAACCCTCTTCAACGCTCGCGTTTTAGCCCAAATATATCTGATGACCGCTTTTGTGAGTGAAGCGTTCTCGCAAATTGATTAAAGAGTTTGAATGGTAGTCACCTCGATGATTTACGCGGAGTAGGGAAAGCATCGTGAAGCCCCCTTGACTCAAGGTTCTTGATGGCCAATGTGATGAAGGCATGTACTTACGCAGCGGGCTTCTCGTGAGTTTCCTCGGAGAAAAAGTGAAAGTGTTTCACGAAAATGACATACTTAATTATTGGGGGATATTTGCGCATGAGTCTGAGCTATCCGCAAGAATATGGCAAAGGAGAAGAGATGAGAATGGAACACAAGCAAGGATAGGAGGAGAAGAAGGAAATGGAAGAACAATAGAATGGGGGGGGGGGGGGTGCAGTATTTCTTTGTTTTGTCTATTGGCTCGTGTGTTGCCAACAATGAAGTGGGTCTGGGTTGTCTACGAGGGTAAAATGTTCCCAATCACAATGCACGCACACTAGTGGTCAAGGAGGTGTGTTCGGGAAGAAAATGCTAGAGCGGCAAGAGGTGAGCTCAAAATGTAGTGAATAGCAAGAAAAGCGAGTTTATGTTATAGCTAAGAAGGGGTGAAAATAAACCACACTCTGAATGATGAATAAGTAACTTTTTTGAGGCTGCTAACTAGAAAGGAATCACTAGCGCCCTCTCTGGTTACATATGCAACAGGCGGCACCATATTTGCCAAGCCGGCAAGAAGAGGATCGTCGTCCTAAAAATAAGCCAACCCTAACTACTCCATATCGGACCTGATGTGTAATCTAGCGGTGCGGATAAAAATGCTGCTGATGTCGGAAGGTATGGTGGTGGACAGATTGTGAGTGTTGTGCTCACGGTAAGAAGTAGCAAAGAGAGAAAAAAGAATCTCATTTACCAGCTTAGACTTTTGGACGTGAGAGGCAGTTTCTCTGGGCCCTGAATGCATTCACACCTTGATACCCTGAGGGCCGGGACAGTGTTTCGCGATGTTGTCGCCTATCCTGAACAGAAGGGCGCGATGTACGCGCCAGTGGCGCTGCAGCAGCCAATGAAGCTCGGGAAACAGTGCGAGACTTGCGAAAAACAGGCTGGCGAGAGATGAGGTGCGGCTTTGGCCCGTTTCTGGCTCCGAAGCTGGCCAGACGGCCCTGCAGCTGGGCTGAGCGGAGGATGGCCTTTCGCAGGAGCCGGTCCTCGTACCTGCCCGACTGGCCCTCGCCACTGTCGTCACAGATCTGGTAGGCGACGCTCCTGATGATTCCCCGGGCGCTTTGCCAGGTCGACCCCATGACGCTGTGAGCCTTTTTAGCGATGCGCCATCGCAGAAAGTCCCACGGGTCCATGGCAAGCTCGCCGCGGTCGTGCAGGACGCGCAAGTCTGAAATCTTGCAGGCAAGCTTGTACATGACTTCTTTTTCGCAGAGGCCTCGATGCGGGAGGTGGTGCTTTGTCATGAGCTGGTTCGGATGGTAGGATGTGCTGGGGCCAAAGATTTCGCGAATCTTGCGGAATTTGCTGACGTTGTCTTGGTGCCTCTTGTAGGTTTCCTTCAGCTTCTTGTCATGCGGGTCCCGGATGAGGCGGTCGTGGTATTCCTTTTTCAGGGCTTCTTCCGCAGACTCCTGCGCCAAAAAACCGTCAAGAGAGAGCCATGTTCTGTCATAGTATGCGTCGGTCTCAGAGAGCTTCGCAACTGGTACGCCCCTCAGAGAGGATGGCGCTGTGTATGAACTGCCATCCTTGCTGATAGCGTAGACTTCGTCCCATGGCATCTGAAGCATGGCGGCCAGGTCTTTCTCGACCTCATCTCCTGAAGAATCCTGGGCTGGCGGGGCAGTGGATGAAGATGGGACGGCTGTGTTGGCCTGCAACGGTGGTTAGCGAGTCAGTGATGCAAGATTCAGAACAATAGAAGCTTACCAATGATGGCTGTTGGCGAGTAGCAGAGGAACTCATGATGATGTGATGCGCATCCGCTGTTCCCTGGTCAACTCGGCTTATTTGTGACGATATTTCATGCGCAAGTTGAGGAATCTCCGATGCGTAGAGAGGGCTTGAGATGGTGAAGCGCAGGGTACGGCAGAAATGGGAGGAACAGCACAAGGCATCGGAGAATGTTAAATATTGAACAGAAAGCCAAAGATCAGGACGCAAACGTGAAGGGTGAAGGGTGATGCAGGCGGGGAAGAGTGCGCAGTGTGCAATAGACATTTTACGTGCGAGCATGCAGTGAATCAGTTCACTTCAGAGGCCTGGCAGCTGTTGACAGCTGCCGAAGCACTGTTTGGCCCAGGCACTTACGCGCATGCACAAACAAGCTTTGTCGTGTTTGGTCATGTGCCAACATCTGATGGTTTATTATATTTCCAGTGAATCCATGGCAGAAAAACATGGCCCCCGTTTGACGGTGCATGCGCATGTTTGTTGAGTGGGGAAGACAAAATTCCTTTGTCCATGGCCGATCTCGTGTACGAGTAGTACAGCTACAGCGAAGTGACTCCATCTCAGTGTCGGATGCCCAGCAAAATTTGTGAACATCATGTGACCAACAAGGTTAACATCCTTCCAGACCGACATGCTTACTCATGAAATCCTGTTTGCTCCCGGCTAACTGAGTGCTTACTCTGAGCCATTTCCGTTTGCTCTTCCTTGCACCGCTTGTTTGTGAATTTTTCAATTTGCATGCCCAGGAATCAACCTATTTTTTATACACGCTTGCCAACAAACAGACCCAAATATGAAGCTTGTTGTGACCGGCGCAACAGGGTACGTGGGCACAGAGATCATTCGCCAGGCACTCTCCAACAATGCCATTACATCCGTCATAGCTCTCGCACGACGGGAGACGCCTGTCCCGGAAAACTTGCTGCCAAGTGCCGACACCGCCAAGTTTCGTGCCGTGAAATGTGATGACTTTTGTAATTACTCAGATAGTGTCAAGGAACAACTCGCCGATGTTAATGGGTGCATTTGGTGCGTGCGCCTGGATCCCTCCCCCCTCAACACTCGCTGCGGGTCTATAATCGGACCGTCACAATAACCTTAAACATAGGCTACTTGCAGTAACTCCGATGAGATCAAAGTTATTGGATTGGAAAGAAGTGCGCAAGATTTGTTTCGAATACACAGTGAATGGAATCGAAACCATGTCACAACTCCGTCGTGGGGAGAAGACTGAACCCTTTCGCTTCATCTACGCCAGCGGTGCCAACGCCCAGCGAGACCCAGATAAAAAGCCGTGGGTGCATGGTGCCTATTCCTTGATGAGAGTAAGATTCATCACGTCCTTTAAAGTATACCGGCATTAGAAAACTAAAGCCATCCATACTTTAGGGAGAAACCGAAGCTGCTGTCCTCAAATACGCGGAGAATTCTAGTGGGCAGGTTCAATCGTGTATAGCCAAGCCCGGATTGGTCAATCAGACAAATAACCCCGGTCTACTATCCAAGGCTCTGGTTTCTGTCGGAACTACGGTCGGTGTTCCATACGTCGGGCTGAGTGTATTCGCAGCTGCTCTGATTGACCAGGTTGTTGGGGGGTTTGAAAAGGAAACGCTTGGCAACGATGACCTGAATCGTGTTGGAAAAGAGGCTTTGTCGAAACAGAGAAACTGATTCGTATCCTCTGTATTCTTGCATTTCTTTTTCGTATTTATCCCTGCTCGACCCATCTGTTGCTTTCAACGATTCCATGATCAAATCCCGGCACTCTGCGCCACTGCAACCTGGCCACGCGTCGGAGTATATGTGGGTGTATTTAGGATACGTAACAGTAAGCAAGGTCTACCAAGTTGAAGTCCAGTTCCATTTTGGAGATTAATATGGAGGACATTGCCAAGCTATGTGCCGTTAATTTAGAGTTTACTTCTCCATCTCCTCTATCCGGTACCATTGCTCCATTGGTTCTGGAATGCTACTGCATCTGGTCAATATCGATGAATTCTCAAGATGGGGAATAGCAGCGACACATTTACAGTGGAGCTCGCATCACAAACATGTATCAAGTTAGATCGCCGATGGTGTTCGTGCGTATTGTGGCGGTGTACCCCATGTCATATCATCCCTGTTATGTGGATACGAATTGCAGTATCTAGCCATTACGAAGGCTATTTTTCGGTGGAAATATGAAGTAAACACGTTTTCCCGCACACACCGAGAATTTAGAAGGGGTCTATCGCATTACAGACCATAAGATAGCCAGATATAAGGGGGCCGAAGGGGCTCATGAAACAATGAAGAAACTGGCCAGAAATCTCGCATGTTTCATCTTCTCTTTATCCTCTTTCTTTCTCTTGGATAACAATCTCGTTCTCAACCACTTCGTTAGCTCCAGGCCATGACTGCGTCGTTCATGACGACCAAACGGCCACCATTTATCAGTTCATGAAAGGTCATAGATGTGGCGATGGGGGCTGATAAACCACGAATGGAATTCCCGCAGTTACATTTTTCACTGAACTGAAAGTCTCGTCCGAACGCCCAGCCAACAATGCTCAAACCTTGAATCCATCTGTCAAGACCCGGGGAACAATCCTATTGGCTGGGTGAATGGACCGCGCCTCGCGGATGCTTGAACACGGGCCCGGTCCGCCCACGCAGCCATGACTAGGGTCCTGGTTTAGGAATAGGATGACATGACAATCTCGGTTGGGTGCGGGGTCCTGGCTGCCGATAAAAGGTGCTGCACAATCGTCAGAACTCAATATTTTCAGTTTTGGCAAAGTACCAAAATTATACCGACATCCATCTCAAACGTCATGGCTGAACAAGCTCCCGTAGCAACTCCCGCCGTAGCCCCCGTGGAATCTCCGACGGAAGCTCCCGTCGAGCCCCCTGCGAACCTCCACGAGGAGACCCTGGCCACATTAGCCGAAAATCCTGTTCAAGTTGATGTAAGCCACACACATCTTATCCGGACCATTCATGAGGCTAATCAAGATTTTAGGATACTTTGGATGAAACTGACTCTGCCTACAATGCCTCGTAAGCGACGAGATATCTAGTCTAGTATATTGGAAGTAGTGTTAACGTTTCATCCAGGGAGGCATCCCGAAGCTATTTGTCGTCCCTGAACTCCAGTATTATGAATTACAAGTACGTTCAGCAACGATAGTGATTGGCGGATATACTAACAACCACCCCCTCTTCCAGATACGAAGTCGGTTTCGCCAAACTTATTAAACTTCTTCAAACTTCTAACCTAGTCGCAGAATGGACGACGTTACCACGCTTTCCGTGAAGGCACTTACATCCTGGTACGTACCAAAGTGCAGATCAAAGCACTGACGAAGCTAATCATTTCCAGCCCAACGATGATGAAGAGCAGGACAGAATGGACATGGTTCACCACATCTACTCTTTGCTCCAAGGAGGAAAGCTTTACATGGCTCCCCTGGGCGACCACATCCAGCGCGTTCTGGATATCGGAACTGGCACTGGTATCTGGGCGATTGACTTTGCCGAGTGAGACCCTCCACCAACCCGTTTCAAGACAGTATGGGTTTTTTAATACTCCAACTACAGTGAACACCCTTCAGCCGAGGTCATCGGAACAGACCTGAGCCCTATTCAGCCCAAGTGGTATGTATTATGCATATACGAGAGAGACTTGATGCCAACGGTTATCTAGGACCCCACCAAACTGCATTTTTGAGGTCGACGACTTTGAGGCAGAGTGGCTCTACCGCAAGCCATTTTCTTTTATCCACGCCCGAGAGCTTGAGGGATGCATCCCCACCGGCAACAGGCTATTCGAGCAAGCGTTTGAGCACTTGGAATCCGGGGGATACTTTGAGATTAAGGGAGTTTATGGACAGTTTGCGTCCGACGACGAAACGATTTCCTTGGCCACAGACGCAGTTCGTTGGATGACGGAGCTGTGCAAGGGTGGAGCCCAGTTTGGCAAGCCCATCGACTGTGCGTCTGGTTGGAAGGAGAAGATGAAGGAAGCTGGATTTGTTGACGTTGAGGAGAAGGTTCTCAAGGTTCGTTCCTCCCAAAAATCGCTGCGCAGCCAGTGGACATGCTCTCCGAAAGAGAAAAAGACTGACAAAAAGAAAATAGATCCCCATCGGACCATGGCCCAAGGACCCATTGCTGAAGGAGATTGGAAGGTTCCAGGCGATTCAGGAGTTGCAAGTTATCGACTCTTACACTCCGGCAATCTTTACACGCGTTCTTGGTTGGGACGAGAAGGAAATGCAGGTTCTCATGGCTAAGTGCAAGAGGAACCTCAGGGACCCCGCTATTCATCTTTACCTCCCCGTTTACTTTGTCTGGGGAAGGAAGCCTTGAAGGAAATGTGAGGTTGATAGTTGAGTGCGGGGTTGCTTTGATCTACAATAAAATATCTAATTCTATGCCTGCTGCTTCGTCTCCCGTTTGCAAAAATTGCCATTGTATGAATGTTGGTGACTCCGTCTCGGAACGAGATGGTGTCCCGAAGGCTCTCTTACTCGTGGGTTAGAATGAAGTATGAGCTGGGAATCGCTTAGTTTAGATACGATGGCGGATTGAGGAACCGCAGATCACAGCTAGCATCCACTTGAATCGCATAGTTTAAACAATGCATTAGGCTAATGTGGCCAACGTGATTGAGGCCAACCACCCATTTTTCATCTTGTGACCTGTTGACGTCCGTATAGACACTAAAAAATATTGCTGCGTGGAAAATTGAATACAATGGGATAGATGGCAGAGAAAAGTATCCTCTTAGTCTTACCAGCTGTCAGTATCTGTTGCTATGAAGACAACACCATGCATGGGTGGTTGGCGTGAGGCCTCTTGCTGTGAATAACAATAGAACTATCCCCATCTTTGGGAATGGTATTCACCGCCGGAAAGGTTTCTTCAAAGGAATAAAAATACAGCTTAAAAAGGATTCCATTATAGCGCGAAGCTTCAACGACGAGGGTAGCATTGTTGTTGTAGTGTGGAATGTATTTAGAAGGCGCCGCGGCAGTCAGGGAGGGCGCCAGTAGTGGGCCCAAGATATCAGACGTATTGTTGGCGTCGTCATTCACGTATGGTTCTCCGACATCAGTTTTCGTTAACTGACTCACAGTTTTGGCCATGATTCGGGGTGATAAAAGTGTGCGCTGCATTAAATCACCTCTCTTTAATCCGCATACTTCTCAGCACTCAGGTCACAGGTGCACAACAAAAAAAAATAGTATCTACTTGACTGAAGTCTACCAAGCACCCCAATTACATTGAGCTTGTGTATTTCATAATTTTGAACATGTTTGAACCTATTTCAACTGTAATTAACGGTCCGGATGGTCAGGTGAAAATTGCTTTTGGAGAGGCGACCACTGAGCAGCATGCCGGCTGTGTCAAGCTCTCCGGAGATGCCTTCCGATCCCCTCTCTCAGAAAAGGATTATCTAGAATACGAAACACAGTTTAGCAATGAGCTCCTCGGGGACGACGACTCCGCGCGGCTCTGGTGTATATATCTTGAAGGCGAGCCGAACAAAGTGCTAGCGGCCAGTCGGACATTCCATCGGGACTTTCTCACCCAAGACGAGAGCGTCATTCGGAAAGAGAGTGGGTATTATATTGCGAGTGTTGTCACAGACCCTCAATACCGATCCTGTGGCCTTGCATCCCACTTGCTTGCGCAAATAGCAAAATGGATGGACACGTCAGGCAAAGCTGCGGCAAGTACTCTATACAGCATCATAGGCGATGTAAGTAGACACTATGCCTTCATACCAAACCATGACAGTTGACCCATTTGCTTAGTTTTACGCGCGAAGAGGCTGGAAGAAGCATGACCGCGTTCAATCCATCTTGACAACGAAGGCCCACCAGGCCGAATCTGTCGACGCACCACACCTGGCCAAGAGTCGAGGTCTTCGTCAATCAGAAGTTGAAAGTTTGGCTACTATCGACATCCAAGACATGCACAAAAGCTTTGAGAAGAGTTCAGTCCTCGCTGGGCAAGCCCGAGTGGTGGTTCTCCCGACCGCATCGATAATAACTCGGCTGCACAAGCAAACCCGTTTTGTCAGCTCTAAACTTCATGGCAAAACGCCTGAGCGCGACGGGGGCATATGCGATGCAAGAGGAATCTGGATCTATTGGTACCACGATTTCAGGAAACGTCGGCTTGCCGTCCAGCGCACCCAGGTACCCTTAGAGTGGAGCGATTCGGAGGTTGAGCCTGTCGCCCAACTTTTGCTGGACGCTCTGGATGAAGCACACAGGTGGGATCTGCCAAAGGTCATCATTTGGGAGCCTCATGAGTGTGTTCGACGTGCAATGGAGCTGCTCTCAGAAAGCTTTCATGTCAATATCGAAAATGAGGAACAAGTAACAGAAAGCGTGACTTCATTAAGATGGAGGAATGCGGACGAAAACAGCAAGATTTTACTCGAACTCAACGAATTCTATGCATGGAGTTAATAGGCTCTTTGACATTGAGCTGGGCCGAGAAGCCCAATTTCCTATTTTAGCTCGCTAATAGAACCCATAACACTAATAAACAACATCTTATTTAGTTTTTATATGTTAAACTGGACTTGCTCCTTGATTCTTATCCTCACTAATCCAACAGGATATCTTTTCTTCTCCTGATATCTGGAAAAACTTGGTTGTACGTCGGAAAACATGTAGTGTATCAGGCGATAAGATTTTGTAAAATAGCATTGCTGTCATGTGTTCGGAAATAAACTGGCAAAAGCCCTCGGGTGAATTATGCAAAACATTTCACCTCTTGAAACTTGAGGCCATTTTTTACAACGGCAACCTTGTCATAAATGCAAAAGGCAACGTCGTTGTTAATCGCTCGCGTTGGGAGGACATCGTTACTTTTGCTGACAAATTCGTTCGGGACAAAGAAATGTTGGGTGTATTCGGTATTCTCTATCGCAAGCAAGTCGATGGAACAAACCCAGGAATTTCGATGTAAAAATAGAAGTCTGTGATCTGATGCGTTTATCCCGATCACATGAGAGCAAAAAATTCCTTCCAGCGTTCGAACAGGTTGGATTGTTGAGGGTGGGCTTTCGTTAAATACCTGCCCAAGTTTGAAAATAAAGGTGGACGAATTCACAACATATTTATTTTGTTGACGAATCTCCAAGACCAGACATCCAGTGTTCTTATCGGCCTTTGCAAATTCAATGTCAACCTCGGTAAAGCCATTCTCAATTTCATAGTCAAGTTTGACTGATTTGTGTTTTGGATCTTCAGAGAAAGGCTCAGCAGTAAATAGGATAATGCTGCGGTTGCACACTAATGCGAACGAACTAGAATCCTCATTCTGCAACGCCAACCACCTCCAGACGCGTCGTTCGGTGGGAGCAGGAATTGATCCTACTAATTCTTCAGAGCCGATGTCGTAAACGTGATCTGCGTTTTGGGTCGAAATGAGAAGATATTTGCCACTTGCATCAAATAGTAGCTGATGTATAGGTACAGCAAACCGAGTTTGAAACAGTAGGCATCCAACTGTGATGTTAGAAGGGTCCGTTTCATTGAGCTGGTGGACTTGAAGAATCCCAGCAACATTGCCGGAAGCAATTATATTGTATTTTGTAAGGGCAAGACATCTTACAACTTCATTGCTATGCGAGTAAAGCATTCGGCGGACATATCCAGTGGCTGGCTGGTGAATGAATACCTCTCCATTATGGTTTCCGCTGAACACTGCCGGCAAGGTGTCATGCGTGATCATGGATCTTATTTTTGCGGACTGAGAACTGCCAAATTTACCTTCGGTAACGGTAGTAACAGCAGCTTGGTCGCTTGCATCGGCCTCTTCTTCGACTGTCTTTCTGATGAGAATCGAAGGTGACCATATTTTCATCTCGCGGTCTGTCATATCAACTAGACTGAAGCCATCTGAACTAAATTCCAGCCTTCTGAATGAGTGACTGGGTGTGAGGACATGGTAGAGAATACCAAGAGATTCAAAATCCCATATTTGAAGATTCCCTGTGACATCAACAGTACTGAAGGTTCGACCGTCTGGAGAGCAAGACAATGACAGATAGACAGCATGTGTTTCGGAGGGTTGCGATTGGAGAAGAACTCCGGACCATGCGTCGTATAGGGCTAAATGTCCCTCGTCGTACGCGACGAGTAAAAGGTTTGTTTCAGGATTGGGGTTAAAAGCGACCTGGGCCACATTCCGAGAATCATCGTCAATGGCCCATGCGATCCACGTGTCCGATTGCAGTTCGTAGATGGAGACAGGACCCGACTTATATCCGAGCGCCAGAAGCTCCAGGCATGGTGAAACCGAAGCGACGAACGGTGCTTTCGCTCCACCTGAAATTAGACGAGATGGCGAGTCAAACGGTTGAAATGGGATGTTCTTC